>CM060952.1:15487134-15877808 GCA_030765055.1 Mantis religiosa
GTAGCTGGTAAAACCATCAATTGTTTCTTTTCTGTAGAGTTCGTTAAGAAGCAACAGATATCGATTTACAAACTGCTCGATTCCTAAAGCTTCAGCCACTCCATTTTGATGCTTAGGTAACCTAGGAACACTTCAAGAAAATCTCCCCTCTCCGAATTATTCTGTACCTGGAAACGTTTTCGAAAATTTTGACTGCCCCCATCCAAAAATGATCCTAGACATTTTAATTAAAATTACACATTTAAGATATTTTTATGAGAAATGAAACTATGTAAGTCTTCAATTTTCAGAGAAAGTCATCCTAAGCTGCCTTCATTTTGGATCACTTTTACAAAACTGATAAACTATAAGGGGTAGACAAGATCTTAATAACAAAAAATGTGGATGCGAAAGCTATAATTTTATCTACTTTTTATTATGTAGGTTAAATAGTTTTTAAAATATTATTTGTTATTCGTTTAATAGTTAGCGAACAGTTCTTATGTTTACACCATCTTTTAAATCACAGGTTCAAACCTGCCGGAGCGGATGGCTTATCTAATGTAACTCTTGCTAACCGAGATTAGAACTAAGGGCTAAGACAGATACGCTGCCACTGCGCTACAGAGACAGCCAATTCTACTGCATTTCCCTCTTCCCTCATACGTACAAGCAAATATGCAACAAAATCCAGTCTCTCAAGAGCTCGTTGTAGCTTCGAAATTTCGTTTTCTTTGGAGTGCCAAAGGGTACAAAATGAAAAATACATATATTTACTTCTCATTTGAGAAGAGGTAGGTATAATTATTTTAAAATTCATATGTATTTTTAATTCAAATCATTAAAGCCACTTCTGCAAAAATTACAGATTTCGAAAAATATATCTACCATATTATAGGTAGTTTGAGATAATAAATTTTAAAAATATTTCCTGCCACATCCTCAGAATATGCTAAACCTAAGTAACAAGTTCCATATTTAACTGACCATTCGCTGTAGGCATACACACATAATACTTTTTTAATAGTCATTTCTAGTAGTTTTTAATCAAGACGAGTGGAAGGTTTGTTAATTTCCGCGAGTGTATAAATAAGTCCTGTACCATACAATGTTTTATCCAACACTTACCCTAATCATAAAAAGACTTACTACTACTTTAATTAAATTATAAGAAAATATTAAATTTATTTGTAATGTTATGTTCTGGATATAGAGTTATTTATACCAAGGCCGGCTGTTGACTAATACCAATCGAAGTTGGCTAGTCGTTTACTGTATTGACTGTTGAATGTGAATATATAGGACAATATTTGTTAATTACTGAATGGATACAAGTTGTAACTGTAGTTACAGATTTACATTTCAGGTTTTTTTGATTCTGGATTGGATTCAGTGCTGAATTGCTAAAAAGAAAATTGATACATTCAAAAGACAACAAAGATGCAAACAAGTAAATACTCTTTCCCCAATCAGCAGTGAAACTTCATACAGAAAATTTACATATCATCCCAGAGCTACACATATTTCCCAAAAAGTCTTCAAAGAGCACAATATTACTTTGGCCCCACAGAACAAATTTAGTGTACAACACATTTTGAAATCACATAATACAAAGGAGATACCCACAGACAAAAAATCAGGTGTGTACCGGATAAACTGCAAAGGCTGTGACAACTTTTACATTGGAAAAACAAAAAGGAACTTGAACATTAGGCTTTAAAGAGCATTTTAGGAACATCAGGAACAAAGAAATAGATAAATCGACGGTAGCGTACCATTTTTGGAAGGAGAATCATGATATAGAACGAGAAATCCACTTATTAAAAAGTGTCCAAGGGCCAGCTGCATTAACCACATGGGAAAAATCTTCATAAAGAAATATAAAAGAAAACTGTTTAATTTCGATACTACCTTTGAAGAAAACCCAAACTTCAAGTTCATCAAGATACCGACAGAGACGCACCTGTTGCCTCCAATGAGTTCACTAAACCAACATCCATAGTCGACAACAGCTGATGATGTTAGGAAGATCCTAACAAAACACATTCTAGGTAAATACTAGCATTGAGTATTAGTTCGACACAAAATTATATTAATTTTGTGCTTCATTGTATCATAATCCTTACACATTGAAATTGGATAATGTTTCTGGTAGAGGAAGTAAAAATGGGAAAGTTTATTATTTTCCTCTAAAAGCTCAGTTGCAATGCCCCTTGCAATTGAAGTTCTGCATAAGAACAGTTGAACTGTCGTGTAGTATTATTGAGGTTATGAGACAGCTGAAATAAAACGGGGTTAAGTGGGATTTAAGCAGCTCTAAATCAGAACGACTGTGCACAAACGACCCCGCCGTTATGCACCGTCCACATTATGAGCGTTTGTATCTGTAAATGCTTTTGTAACTTTTGAGTTTAATGCACTTAAAACTTAGGATACCCCGTTAATACACGGTTGTTCAATTACAAACCGGAAGTGGATAAGCTAATAACAAATTTTCCTAACAGTAAGACACCACAGCAACCAAATTTTACTCAAAATACATTTCATTACTTATTAGTACAAAAATCTTATAAAACGAGTAAGAATGTTTCGATGCTGGAATAATGGAAACATCTGCACCACTGTCGACAAGAAACCACGAAACCGCACTTTTTATCTCGTAGGAAAAATCTATCTCAATGTTTGCGGCTCCTGTCCTGATTCTGGCAGCAGAACTTGCCGTTACATTTACTGCCGATTGGAGTTTTCCTGTACATTAGACTGGCAAGGCTGCTTGCATTTTTCAGGAATGCATTTCCTTCCAAATTAAAGTGGTACTAGCTACTCATATTTATTAACTATAATTAACATTAAATTATAATAAAATACGAGGGCCGTTCAATAAAGAATGGTCATAATTTTTAAGGTCATAATTTTTAGCACTAAAATTCAGTATTATTATATTCTGTTAGCTTAATGTGAGACAAACACGCCATAGTAATTTCATTGTTGGTACTCCTGGTTCCCGCCTGTGAGAACCAGGCAAGTTCACACATGTTCAGTATCGTCTACCGCTGCAATGGAGGTAACATGCCAGGAACAATATGCGGCTTTGAAATTCTGCTTTCGTCTTAACAAATCTTCAGTTGAGGCCTATACAATGTTACAGGAGCTCTATGGAGAGTCTGTTCTTCCCTACAGCACAGCTCGAAGGTGGTTTAAATGTTTAAAGAGGGGAGACAATCAATTTCAAAGGAAGGTGGACCCGGTGCTCCAGTTACTGCTCTTACGGAAGAAAACATCAACACTGCTGCTGCCATTGTGAGAGAGGATCGACGAATCACCTTAAGATCGCTTTCTGAAATACTGAACATTTCATTGGGTGCCACCCACACGTTGGTGACAGCAACATTACACGTGAGACGTGTTTGAGCGCGATGGGTTCCAAGACTGTTGATTCCCGAACTAAAGGACATTCGCATGCAGGTGTGCAAGCAGTTAAAGTTGATGTTAGAGGAAGATCTGGAGTTTCTTTCAAAAGTAATCACTGCTGATGAAACTTGACTACATCATTTTGATCCTGAGAGCAAACAGCAAAGCTCAGTGTGGAAATATCCTTCAGCACCAACCCCCCAAAAAGCAATAGTGGTTGCTTCTGCTGGGAAAGTTATGGTCATCTCATTCTTTGATATTCATGGAATGGTTTATCAGCATGTTGTACCTGCACACACATCAATAACTGGACAATATTACAGGGATGTCCTGAAAACATTGCAAGTCCATATCAGGTGCAAAAGACCACATTTCCGTGAATTAGGCTGGATGCTGCACCACGATAATGCGCGGCCGCATATTGCCAATATTGTTGCTGAATATCTTGCAGAAATCAACGTGAAGTGCATCCCTCACCCTCCCTATAGTCCGGATTTAGCCCCATGTCTATTTTTTCTATTCCCTAACTTGAAGAAACGCCTTCGTGGGAGGCATTATCCATTATCAGAAGCAGTGGTGAAGGCTGCGGAGGTGATTTTGAAGGATCTCTAAAAAATTGTTATGAGAATAGAAACGCTGAGACAAGTGCATCGCATTCAGGGGAGAGTATTTTGAGAAGGACCATCAAAATTATGAGGATAAATAAAGGCACGTTGTCAAAAAAATTGTGATCATTCTTTATTGGACAGCCCTCGTATGTTTGCTAGATAGTTCGCAATGTTTTCTAATTGTTCATTTTTCACTATCTGCATTTTACACTGCCTCCTGCCAGCACTAATCAGTCCAAAGGGTTTCTACATCACAACAGTGTCCTCTACATGTACTTAGAACTAGAGATATCTAAAATAAAAAGAAAAAATTAATATGTGCACTCACGTTACCTCAGTTTTAAAACTATTCTTACAAATACTTAATCCTCTATCTACTTCCAGATAAATATTATTTTATTGTTAATTTTATTGTAAGCGCAGGACAATATAGCAATGAAGTAGACTGTGAGATAAGATATGCGTCGGTAAATCGGACCATTATGTTGGAAAGCTTTCCCAAATGTCCTATTTGTCAAGTGGATATAAAAGCTTTTACCTTATAGTGAAGCCTGAACATTCTAGATTATGTTAAATGCTAAGCTTTTCGATGAATAATTGTCTGTATACTACCGTTTTCATTTTCATTCCGAGCGGAAACAAATTCTAATCGCCCGCAATTGGAGGATGAAGGAATTGTCAATAGCGGTCGAATAGGAATGGAACATTCAATTTCAGTACATAATGTATTCATGAGAACAAAAGAACACATTTCTAAATTTGTATATTCAAGTCTTTATGTATCTCACACACATTTTTGACATATTAATTGCTTCTTTCCCCACAGCGTCCACACATCTTTCGTGGTAATATTCGCCACTTTTCTGGACTCTCTTGGGCATCAATTCATCCATTTTATTCATCATTCGATATGTCTTAACGTTGGTGAACGTAAATAAAAAACAATTGAATACCACGCCTTATCTTAATCCACTCCACTGCTGTAGCGATATTTATTTTTGCCCGTTGGCAGCACTGATTAAGTAACTATCATAACAACAAGGAGGATTATGGATGTGAGAAAGTCTGTATTTTCTTATTGTACAAGTTTCTGGAGCAAGTTCAATGCGTATTCGCTATAAATCTATGTTAAACGAACTTAACAAAAACCATAATGCCAGATATGAAGCAATTACATACCTCCTTTCCGTAAAAGAAGCTCGATTTGTCACTTAGACTGACAAAACACAATCGCATTACACAGTCAGCTGTCTCAGGTAGTTAACTTCGTTCGAACAAAACAATACACTAACGTCACCTAGGGAACAGATTTTGACTCGCCCGCCAATCCAAAGAACTGGGTGTCTAGGAGTTGTCTTTGAAATTCCATTCTTTTTGTATGTCCAAGGGATGAAAAGAGGAACAACTTTTTATTTCATTGAAGTGAAAGTATTTACAGGTGCAAATTAATAACAATGAAAACTTTGAAACTGCTTGTCTTTTCAAAAAACAAACATAATCTACTTTCAGCATGGGATTATTTTCAAGCAAACTTCAATCACTCCAAACTACACTTTAAATAACGTATTTTTTTAATTTTCTTTCTCAAGGGTAGTTCTAAGATTTTAGTTAAAATACGATATGTTTGAGACCTTTGGATAACAACATTTATACATTATTTTTTAGGAAAAGGTTAATTACGAATGACTTCTGTACAAATGGTAAACCGTAAGAGATTGACCAAGCATTACTATTCAAACAACTGTACCCCTCATTAAAATACACAAGTTATGTCCATTATTTTATTGCAGCTAAACATATATTACTGTTTTATTATTAAAATATTTGTGTTTCTAAGATAGGAAGTCGTTATTCCTCTTTTTAGATATCTCTTGGTCTTGCTAAGAGAATGTAATTTCAAAGACATCATATAACGTCCAGCTGTTTAAAACATTTGACTAAAATTCAAAATCTACTGTATTCCCTTGTAACTACAATAATATAATGTTTATCTTGAAGTAGATAGAGCAATAAGTGTTTGTACAAGAGCAGAGAAAGTCATGTATATAAAACATTTGACTATCACTTAAAGTCTACTGTATTCCCTTGTAACTACAATAAGATAATGTTTATCTTGAAGTAGATACAGCAATAAGTGTTTGTACAAGAGCAGAGAAAGTCATGTATATAAAACATTTGACTATCACTTAAAGTCTACTGTATTCCCTTGTAACTACAATAAGATAATGTTTATCTTGAAGTAGATAGAGCAATAAGTGTTTGTACAAGAGCAGAGAAAGTCATGTATATAAAACATTTGACTATCACTTAAAGTCTACTGTATTACCTTGTAACTACAATAAGATAATGTTTATCTTGAAGTAGATAGAGCAATAAGTGTTTGTACAGGTGTAGAGAAAGTCATATATACAAAACATTCGACTATCACTTAAAGTCTACTGTATTACCTTGTAACTACAATAAGATAATATTTATCTTGAAGTAGATAGAGCAATAAGTGTTTGTACAAGAGCAGAGAAAGTCATGTATATAAAACATTTGACTATCACTTAAAGTCTACTGTATTCCCTTGTAACTACAATAAGATAATGTTTATCTTGAAGTAGATAGAGCAATAAGTCTTTGTACAAGAACAGAGAAAGTCATGTATA
This sequence comes from Mantis religiosa, assembly GCA_030765055.1. Classification (NCBI taxonomy): domain Eukaryota; kingdom Metazoa; phylum Arthropoda; class Insecta; order Mantodea; family Mantidae; genus Mantis; species Mantis religiosa. The sequence continues at coordinate 15,493,784 of CM060952.1, forward strand.
TAAAACATTTGACTATCACTTAAAGTCTACTGTATTCCCTTGTAACTACAATAAGATAATGTTTATCTTGAAGTAGGTAGAGCAATAAGTGTTTGTACAAGAGTAGAGAAAGTCATGTATATAAAACATTTGACCATCACTTAAAGTCTACTGTATTCCCTTGTAAGTACAATATGATATTTATCCTGAAGTAGATAGAGCAATAAGTGTTTCTACAAGAGTAGAGAAAGTCATGTATATAAAACATTTGACCATCACTTAAAGTCTACTGTATTCCCTTGTAACTACAATATGATATTTATCCTGAAGTAGATAGAGCAATAAGTGTTTCTACAAGAGTAGAGAAAGTCATGTATATAAAACATTTGACCATCACTTAAAGTCTACTGTATTCCCTTGTAACTACAATATGATATTTATCCTGAAGTAGATAGAGCAATAAGTGTTTCTACAAGAGTAGAGAAAGTCATGTATATAAAACATTCGACTATCACTTAAAGTCTACTGTATTACCTTGTAACTACAATAAGATTATGTTTATCTTGAAGTAGATAGAGCAATGAGTGATTGTACAAGAGTAAAGAAAGTCATGTATATAAAACATTCGACTATCACTTAAAGTCTACTGTATTACCTTGTAACTACAATAAGATTATGTTTATATTGAAGTAGATAGAGCAATGAGTGATTGTACAAGAGTAGAGAAAGTCATGTATATAAAACATTTGACTATCACTTAAAGTCTACTATATTCCCTTGTAACTACAATAAGATAATGTTTATCTTGAAGTAGACAGAGCAATAAGTGTTTGTACAAGAGTAGAGAAAGACATGTATATAAAACATTTGACTATCATTCGAAATCTACTGTATTCCCTTGTAACTACAATAAGATAATGTTTATCTTGAAGTAGATAGAGCAATAAGTGTTTGTACAAGAGTAGAGAAAGTCATGTATATAAAACATTTGACTATCACTTAAAGTCTACTGTATTCCCTTGTAGCTACAATATGACATTTATCCTATAGTAGATAGAGCAATAAATGTTTGTACAAGAGTAGAGAAAGTTATGTATATAAAACATTTGACTATCACTTAAAGTCTACTGTATTCCCTTGTAACTACGTAAGATAATATTTATCTTGAAGTAGATAGAGCAATAAGTGTTTGGACAAGAGTAGGGAAAGTCATGTATATAAAACATTTGACTATCACTTAAAGTCTACTTTATTCCCTTGTAACTACAATAAGATAATGTTTATCTTGAAGTAGATAGAGCAATAAGTGTTTGTACAAGAGTAGAGAAAGTCATGTATATAAAACATTTGACTATCACTTAAAGTCTACTCTATTCCCTTGTAACTACAATAAGATAATGTTTATCTTGAAGTAGATAGAGCAATAAGTTTTGTACAAGAGTAGAGAAAGTCATGTATATAAAACATTTGACTATCACTTAAAGTCGACTGTATTCCCTTGTAACTGCAATAAGATAATGTTTATCTTGAAGTAGATAGAGCAATAAGTCTTTGTACAAGAGTAGAGAAAGTCATGTGAAAGGTAATTTGAAGTGATGCAGATTATTGAACACATCACTGAGAGAGTTGGATTGTTGAGATATCTCCCATAAACTTGGAGGACATTCACTCTGCCTGAGTCATGATTGCCGTTATTCTGTTCAGCTGTCATGATGTCATTTTTAAGACAGGCTAAATAACAATTTTACAATTTGTCAGATTTCAGAGTCGTGCTGGGACCTAGAAATTCGAACTTGCATCATCATGACTGACCCAAATGTTAGTTGTAGCTCCTGACTTGTGCAATTGTGAACAACAGACAAGACGGTTACAAAATATATATATAAATTGTAATACTAAGGAATTGAGTTCTATCTTAATTTAACACATACTACAAAGGAACTTCCAGTTCTCTGACAGTACAGCCACCATTTCACAATGAAACGTTCCTGAAGTGGCCTTGAACATATTCGTGCCTTCATTGTTGTTTGCCGTCAAAAGGAACAAATAAAAAAATAAAAATAAAAAAAGGAATGTTGAAGAATAGCTGCCGGCGTCATGAGTCGGAAGTCGTCTCATTGTTGTACCGCGTTCAAGTTCTCCAGACCGCTAACTTCGGTTGATTTGGAAGGTTGGACTTCGCCATTGCTCCATTCTTTGATTCGAGAGTTTTCGGTTACCGAACATTCTTCAGGGTCCGGCGGGTTATTAATAGGAAAGCCAAAGGGCAGTCTAGCTTCAGTTAAGTTCAGTTACTAGTTATAACTTGATCAGTGAGCAGTATCCGAATTATTGTGAAGCAGTGGTGCAGTTGACAAGGGAGTATTTGTCCGCGAACGTCGAGAAGCTCGAACTATGCAAGTTGTTGCGTGCCAGAGATATAAAGGAACATTACACTAATGTACTAACTCTTGTATATATACCTTATCCTGAAAAATGAATGTCTGGTAGCTCCAAGCTCTATGTCACTGTACTCATTTGAACATCATTTCATTCATCGTCCGATATGACTTAACGTTGGAGGTTTTCTCTTATCCTGAAAGACGAATGTCTGGTAACTCTAAGCTCTATGTACCCTGTACTCATTTGAACATCATTTCATTCATCGTCCAATATGACTTAACGTTGGAGGTTTTCCCTTATCCTGACAAATGAATGTCTGGTAGCTCCAAGCTCTATGTCACTGTACTCATTTGAACATCATTTCATTCATCGTCCGATATGACTTAACGTTGGAGGTTTTCCCTTATCCTGAAAAATGAATGTCTGGTAGCTCCAAGCTCTATGTACTCTGTACTCATTTGAATATGATTTCATTCATTGTCCGATATGACCTAACGTTGGAGGTTTTCTCTTATCCTGAAAAATGAATGTCTGGTAGCTCCAAGCTCTATGTACCCTGTACTTATTTGAACATCATTTCATTCATTGTCCGATATGACCTAACGTTGGAGGTTTTCTCTTATCCTGAAAGATGAATGTCTGGTAACTCTAAGCGCTATGTACTCTGTACTCATTTGAACATCATTTCATTCATCGTCCGATATAACTTAACGTTGGAGGTTTTCCCTTATCCTGAAAGATGAATGTCTGGTCACTCTAAGCTCTATGTACTCTGTACTCATTTGAATATGATTTCATTCATCGTCCGATATGACTTAACATTGGAGGTTTTCTCTTATCCTGAAAGATGAATGTCTGATAACTCTAAGCTGTATGTACTCTGTACTCATTTGAACATCATTCCATTCATCGTCCGATATGACTTAACGTTGGAGGTTTTCCCTTATCCTGAAAGATGAATGTCTAGTAACTCTAAGCTCTATGTACTCTGTACTCACTTGAACATCATTTCATTCATCGTCCGATATGACATAACGTTGGAGGTTTTCTGTTATCCTGAAAGATGAATGTCTGGTTACTCTAAGCTGTATGTACACTGTACTTATTTGAACATAATTTCATTCATCGTCCGATATGACTTAACGTTGGAGGTTATTTGTTTATTTATCTATTGTTTGTTTATTAATGTTAAGACTGATTTTCGGAACTGCACAACAGATATGAGGCATTTATTACGTGTTTGTATTGAAAAATTTAAAGAACGGGCTGAAGATGTTTAAGAAGTAACACAGATGTAGTTCCGGCTATGTTGAAGGCGAATAGCAGAAAGTGATGTTTTAGCATTCTGAGGCAGAAGCACGTAACATTTGTTTTAAAATTAAATCCATAATGCGTGTATATTCATGTTTTAGTTACATTTTAAAGTAAAAGTGTTAAATAACCGTACCTTCATTTGTTATTTGCTTTAGTTTGTGTTTCATATGAGGTTCCAGAAGCTGCCTCATTATCTCGAATTCGAAGATTTGGAGGTTATGAGTGACAACTCAGATATCTAGTGTCAGTGCGATAAAACACAAAACTGAACAAGATGGCTGATGATGACCGTTACTTGAGCTGTTATCAGTTTAGTGGTCACGTCCGTCTCTGTGTGTGGGTGTTTATCTGGACATTAGGGGCAATTAGTGTCTGCTCTTGTTGCTATACTTGTCTGCTACTCCACAGCCTCGAAACATAACACACGTTACCAACCAAACATTCTTTTGTCTTGTTATGAAAATTGTTACTTATGGTACAGTGGTTAAAATTTTATTTTGTGAGGAACTGTGATTCCGAAACGAGGCCGCAGGCTGACAGCTACGAATAAAATAAAACCCTTTTAACCTCTTCATCATAAACTATTTCTAGTTAGTTCTGAATATTTATAGATATATTATAGAGTATATATAAATATGCGTTATTGTTTTACCTTTCTCATGATCATGATATTCATTTGTCTTGCTTAGCATCAGTGTTGATAACACGACTTTTAGAAACCCACAACTTTTTACATAAGGGAGGCAATGAAATGAATAAAACGATTAAAATAATACACAGCTCGGAGGTCGTTGAATTCGGAAACGATATTCGACTTTTGTCATGCTTGGACATTGTCCCTTGCTGGCATATCATATGATTCTTTAAAAACAGTGGTAAAGGGTGGCACTTTAAGTCTAGTACGTCTATATAGTTATTTTTTTGGGGGGGGTGTCCTAATGCAAGCCTAGGACGCTTGTAGCTTTCTCCTAGGTCAATGTCATAGATTAGATTAGATTGATTTGCATTCAGTAGGTTCACTTGTAGCCAGAAAAGGCTATGAACATTGAACATGTCCAGAGGTATAAAGTTTAATAGCATATGTATGTACAAAAGTTAACATAAGGCACATATTACAGTACACAGGAAATATGAACAACAATATGGAAAACAAAGCAGGAATATATGATATAAAATGAAACTCTTTTTAAACCAGTTTTCACTTGGCTTATGCCAGTACGTCTCAACCTTTTTGCAATGGATACCATTCTTGTTATTTATTAAATACATATACATTAAAAATAAACTTTCAACTTGCATCAAAGATTTATAAGTAATGATTTGCCATTGGAATAGTTAGATACTACTTATAGAGCTACAGAAGCATTATCAGGATAATTTGTCATTCAGATAATCTTGTACAGAATAAAAATATTTTGAGCAAAGGTACTCTCTAACAGCGTTTTTAAAAGCACCGAAATTATCAACTTTTTCTTTAAGAACATTAGGAAGTGCGCCAAATATTTTGATAGTTTCATAATGCACACCTTTCTGGAAGCAAGAAAGTTTAGCACTGGGATAATGGATATTATACTTTTGTCTAGTGTTTATTTTGTGAATTACATTATTTTTTGCAAATACGGCACGATTCCATACAAAGAATTTTAGGATCGAGAATAGATACATGCAAGGAAGCGTTAATATCTTCAATCTTGTAAAAAGATCTTTACAGGAGCATCTGGTGTGGGTGTTAGTAATGATTCTTATAACCCTCTTTTGCATAAGAAATATTTTTTTACTTTCTACTGAGTTGCCCCAAAATAATATTCCATATTTCATAATAGAGTTAAAGTATGCATAATATACTAATTTAAGTGTGTCAATAGAACTCACATTAACCAGCTCTCGGATAGCATAACAGTCAGAGCTGAGTTTAGGTAAGATATAATTTATGTGAGCTTTCCAATCTAAACATCTGTCCACTTGGAGGCCCAGAAATTTTATGCTGTCAATTTCTTCTAATAACATATCATTAATCCCGATTTCTATTTCAGTATGTGATGTACGACAGGTTATAAATTTGACCACTTTTGTTTTGTCTAGATTCACAGATAATTTGTTCGCTTTAAACCAGCATGACATACAGTTCAAAACATAATCCATTTTAATTATACACTCGTTTAAATTTGTACTGGTCACCAGGACACTAGTGTCATCAGAGAAAAGAACTGTACTTGCAATGTCCTTTATATAAATTGAGAGGTCATTTATATAGATAAGAAATAATAAAGGCCCTAACACGGAACCTTGGGGTACTCCATGAGTTACTATTTTCCAGTTCGAAGTTTGTTTTTCATAACCAATATCACTGACAGCTACTTCAACACTCTCCAAGTTGGTTAAAGCTAGAGGATAATTTGACGTAAAAGCCATGCGACAGGTGTAGTGTGTATTTAGTGAGTTTGGGGAAAGGTTGATCAGAATGCATATTGTTGTTTGGTATGTACCATTCAGCGGATGTTGCTGTTCTGTAATATATACAGTTTGCCATTACTCATATCTGGCAGGCGTATGCCAATAAGGTCTCAGTACTTGCTTATAAAGAGGAAGTTTGTTGCTTAGTGACATTGCTGATTTCTTGTTGTACATTGCTATTCTTCTGCTACCTCTATTTGCCAAAGATTGAATATGGCACCTCCAAGTTAGGCGTATATCCAAAATCACTCCAAGATATGTTGCTTCAATGGACCATGGGACTTCCGCACAAACCAGGCGGAGATTTGGGACATCCATTAATTTTCGTCTGGTGAATTAAAATAATGTAGCAAAGATTGAATTAAATTAATATATTGCAACTTTTTCTAAGCGTATTTTTTTATAAAACTGAAAAGTTGATGACACAATTATTACAATTTGTAATAGTTATATCTGCCTTCAGATTTACGGCCCTCTTGAATGAGGCGATTGTCAGCACAGAGTTGCCACATTGAGAACCACATCGAGAACGATAAGAGATTTTCTGTTCATTTTCATCTACTTTGATTCTGTAAATTGGAACGTTACGGAATCAAAACAAGCGTCATAATCGCGCTCACTCGGTAAAGTTCAAATTAATTTCACGCAAATGCGTAAATTAAACTTCAAATCAAATTAAAATTAATATTTATTGTTGTATACATTTATTGAAACATTCTCGCAATGTGCAAAATGAATTCATTCTAATGACGAGGCTAAACAATGCATAGTATTGCCTTTCACAGTACAGGATTTACTGTCACAATAATTCTATACATACACTAATGACCGGTTTCGTACATAGATCTTTACATCCAACTATCGACTAGAAAATTAATGTACAGCAAAACCACTCTAAAATAGAATGTGATCGTTCTGCATTTGTTTTCCGTTTACACAAGTCCCCGTCTTACAGGGAGTTGTGGCTGAATACAAAGAAATTACGAAATAGTCGTACAGAGTTACAGTGAAGTAATAATATAGAATGAAGTGTAAATAATAATAGACTGATATGAATTATGTATTATACTTACAACTTACATATAATATTGTAATTTATCATCTAGTTTCTCTGTCTGTTTTTAATTGTCCCTTTCCGATCTTCAACTGTCTGTATATCAACATCATTTGTTTTACCACACACAACACTCAAAACAATGTTATGGCGATGTTTGAAACTCTCGAGTCATCCATTGGAAGTTCTGAAATTGTCTGTCTAATTTTCTTGTTGTCTCTAAAGATTGAGGCCGCGCCGTGGCTCAGTGGTTAGACCGCTTGGCTCTCACCAAGGCGGGTTCGATCCCAGGCGACCGCAAAGTGAGATTTGTGGTGGACAACACGGCGCTGCGGCGGGTTTTCTCCGGGACCTCCGGTTTCCCCCGCCATCTCATTCCACCGGCGCTCCATCTTCATCTCATGTATCATCAGTGTCACCACCTCCCATAGGGGGAGGGATGCGTCCCTTTCAGCTGCCAAGGTGCGGGCGCTGCGGACCCCTAGCACTCGTGGTACCTCTGACGTTACTAGAGGAACCTCGGACCAAACATGCCGAGCCCCTCCCTTTGGGAGCTGTTCGGATTGGGTTGGACTCGAGGGGGCAGTGTGTTCCCGCCACCCACGGGCAATTGGGTACCTCCGGCCAGGCTACTGGCCGCCCGGAGGGGCTAAAGGGTTGCCTCATAAGTCCCGGGAGCTAGCCTAGAGAGCTAGTAGCTGGTGTGCTAGATCACCGGCGGCCCTACCAAGGTTATTTGGTAGCTGGTTCATTAAGGAACGGTGCGGTATCCACTTCCGTCTCGTCTGCCGTGTGGGGGAGGGCAGTTTATAAAATAGATCCTGTCCTACGGTAAATATACCCGAGAGGCCCGGGTTCTAGTCCAGGACTAATGGGAGTAGATCCTCGCATTTAATGTCACCACCTGTGGTGCCGTATGTAGTAAAAGCGGGCGTTAAACACTCCACACACGCATCTACAACTTGAGTCTGAAATAATGGTCCAGAAATGGAAATTCCTTTGGCAAACCACCCGAACACAGCACGATTTAGCTCGTTATAGTCTGTAGGTTTTATAATGCACTTCACATGACCTGCTGTGCCCTTTAAGCACATGTATTTATTAAATAGGTTCAACATGAAAAATTCGATGCCATGGCCGGGATTTGAACCAGGGATCTCCTTGTATCCGTCCAGTCGCGCTAACCCATTGAGCTACCATGGCCAACGTGCCGTCCTGACAGTAAATTCTCCATTTGATTCGTATATTTCCCCGGGGCTCTCGCATCCGAGATACACCGTTTGTGGCGACTTACTATCATAAGTACTTGAGTCCCAGGCTTCATCATTTAACTCTTATTATTTTAGTTAACTGATGGAAATTAATCATTCCTTCATACTAGCCGTATATATGCTAAGATTTTTGATAGAGTCAACATGAAAAATTCAATGCCACGGCCGGGATTTGAACCACCATCTCCTGGTTTCCGTCCAGTCGCTCTCTTTGAGCTACCATGACCAACTACGGCCTATATACGGCGAGTGTGAAGAAACGATTAATTTCCATCAATTAACTAACATGTATTTATTTTTTATTTTGTCAAAATCCCTTAAACATGAGTCTTCCCCACTTTAAACAACACAGTTTATTCTTTAGCTGGACATTTGTTTTTTTCGTGCTCCTCAATTACCTTATTTTTTTTCCTGCAATGATAATGTGTTTTGTTTAGAACTCATTTTACAGAATTTGTGTACACACAAACTATGTTTTTAAAAACCACCAAAGTTTACAGTTTTCTTCCACTCGTACTTGATCACTTGTAACAACTAAACTGAGAATGAACACACTACAAAACAGTTGTACACTTATCATGTGTGTTGGAAGAGAGTTGAGAGAGCTAATGGTTTGTTCTCCCTTTTCTTCACAGGATTACAGTTTATGACTTTATGCTTCATGGAACTTTGGTGCAAGTACAGTCACCCTTTTAAAAAGACATACTTTGTAGCCCATTACACATAAAGTAATCAGTTTTAATCCGGTTATTTACGCAAACAGTTCCCGAAAATTATTTCCGATTCCGCGTTTGGCAGTTTTCCAACTTGGGGTATAATTGTACATGGGAAGTAACTCCATACAGAAATTGATTTTCCGATGTTCCAGGTTTATAGCATATAAGGGGCCTTCTTTACACGGGTTTTACTTTATGTAGCCATCGTACAAATTTTAAGTATAAAAACACTTCTTTATCAAAGTAAATAAGACACAATACACGTTTGATACAATACTCAATCTCGTATTACTAGGGTTTTTTAGTAAAGAATGATCATAATTTTTCGCATTAAAATTCAATCTTATTATATTCTGTTAGCTTAATGTGAAACAAACACGCCGTAGTAGTTTCATTGTTGGTACTCCTGGTTCCCGCCTGTGAGAACCACGCAAGTTCAGATATGTTCAGTATCGCCTACCGCTACAATGGAAGTAACACTCGAGGAAATATATGTGGCTTTCAAATTCTGCTTTCGTCTCAACAAATCTTCAGTTGAGGCCTATGTAATGTTACAGGGGGCCTATGGAGAGTCTGTTCTTCCCTACAGCACAGCTCGAAGGTGGTTTAACATGTTTAAAGAGGGGACACAATCAATTTCAAAGGAAAGTGCTCCAGTGCTCCAGTTACTGCTCTTGCGCAAGAAAACATCAACACTGCTGCTGCCATTGTGAGAGAGGATCGACGAATTACCTTAAGATCACTTTCTGTAATACTGAACATTTCAATGGGTGCCGGCCACACGTTGATGACAGAAACATTACACATGAGACGTGTTTGTGCGCGATGGGTTCCAAGACTGTTGATTCCCGAATAAGAGGACATTCGCATGCAGGTCTGCATGAAGTTAAAGTTGATGTTAGAGGAAGATCCGGAGTTTCTTTCAAACGTAATCACTGCTGATGAAACTTGGCTATATCATTTTGATCCTGAGAGCTAACAGCAAAGCTCAGTGAGGAAATCTTCATCACCAACCTCCAAAAACGCAAAAGTGGTTGCTTGTGCTGGGAAAGTCAATGTCATCTCATTCTTTGATAATCATGGAATGGTTTATCAGCATGTTGTACCTGCACACACATCAGTAAGTGGACAATACTACAGGGATGTCCTGAAAACATTGCAAGTCCATATCAGATGCAAAAGACCACATTTCCGTGAAGCAGGCTGGATGCTGAACCACGATAATGTGCGGCCGCATATTGCCAAAGTTTGTTGCTGAATATGTTGTAAAAATCAATATGAAGTGCATCCCTCACCCTCCCTATAATTCGTAAATGTCCCCATGTGACTTTTTTCTATTCCCTAATTTGAAGAAACGCCTTCGTTGGAGGCATTATCCATTATTAGAAGCAGTGGTGAAGGCTGAGGAGGCGATTTTGAAGGATCTCTCAAAAATGGTTTCCAGCATGTCTTTGAAGACTGGCAGAAACGCTGGGTAAGTGCATCGCATTCAGGGGAGACAATTTTGAGAAGGGCCATCAAAATTATGAGGATGAGTAAAGGTACGTTGTCAAAAAAAATAAAAAATTGGTGATCATTCTTTATTGGACAGCTCTCGTATAATTTGATACCTTACGATACTAATATGGTAAATATCTACTGATATCTGAAAATAAAGATCAAGCGACTTGATTACCTTCGTGGCGTCAACACATACATAGCTTTCGTAAGAATGTTTTAAAGTGTATAAATTTTCGCGCTCATTGCGTAAGTAACGATTTTGAAAATGGAAAACCTAAAATTATCTTTGATCATTTACTCTGAACACTGTGAAACACGTAGAGCCTTCTTGTCGAAGTTGTAAAGCATTCTTTACTGTATCATTAATAACACCAGAAAATACTGAAGTTATTTTTTGTAACAATAGTTCGCAAAAGAGTGAATAGTGAAAGTCATGTAAGTGGAACCAAAAAAAAACTGTAGTTAAAAATCCTAGATACCTCAGCCTTTTAAGATATATCATTATGTTTCTACCCCCTGTGTAAGGAATGATCGGAATGTTGACGTATCTCTACCTGCACGTCAGCTGAAGGGTGCAATTTAATGATCAAGGGAGAAAAAAAAGTGAAACGAGAGAGAAAGCAGTAAAAATCTGGGTGAAGGTCATAGCTCAGGTAACATCCAATTAACCTGTTCTGTGGCTACACGAGCACCTTCATTGGGAAAAGCTACAGAACTCAAATATTTGTACTTCATTCTTTGTATTTATCACATGAATTAAAGCATATTTATTATTCTTATTGTTATTATCATTAGGATCATCATAATCACTATCATATGTGCATTTTTCTTATTTACATAGATGCAGGAATAATAATATTTAGAGACTAATACCGTAGATGGTTGGAATACTATCCTTCAAATTCAGAGATACTGGGTTCAATTCCTGGTTGAAGGAATTGATATTGATCCATATAAACCTGAACCACTTCAATAGGCCATAACCTTTGAACGAATAATATGAAACACGTGTAACTTTGGGAGAATATAACACACAATTGGGAGATTACATTACACTATTTACATGTGAGAGAAAATGTTGGGAGTGTCCTCCACCAGCATCTATACATGTTTGCACTCGTCTCACCATATTCTCTGAAGTTTTACGGAGATGATATCGAATTGAGAGAAGGTTATTTCCAGCAAGATGGAGCAACGTGCCATACATCTAATGACACCATGGAACTTGTAACCAGTTTCTTTGATAATCGAATAATCTTAAAAGGTCTGGGGCTTCCCAGATCCCTTGCCCTAACCTTACCGGATTTTTTTTTGTGGGGGTATCTAAAAATAGAGTGTACAAGAATAGGCCACGAACAATTGATGTTCTTAAGGAATCCATTCGAACCGAAATAAGTAACATTGGCGAGGATACTCTCCGTAAAACTTCAGAGAATATGGTGAGACGAGTACAAACATGTATAGATGCTGGTGGAGGACACTTCCAACATTTTCTCTGAGATGTAAATAGTGTAATGTAATCTTCCAATTGTCTATTATATTCTCCCAAAGTTGTACGTGTTTCCTATAATTTCTTCAAAAGTTATGGTTTATTGAAATGGTTCAGGTTTATATGGATCCCACTTTACAAACTCAAAGCTTAACACGTGTAAGCGAGTAGACGTCATTTCCGATGTGCAATGCTTCCAAAGGTTAATGATACCTTAGACGTGAAAAAGTGACATAACAAATTCATTTGTCTCACACAAAAAGATTACTAATATTCTCCACAATTTACACAAGTGTAACAAATGAAACGCTATTTATTTATCAAGTTGCTCAAACGGCTGCCAGTTTACCATCTAGCAAAGAATCGTAAATTAATCTTCCCGAATCTCTGCTGACCTTATTATCAGTGATATTAGCAGGCCTTGTAACAAATATCCCCACAAAAAGTAATAAAGTGGAGAGAGGTCTGTTCCCATAGTAACCAAACCTTTCCTAAGAAGCGAATTAGATGTTTTCTCATTTGTATAACCTCTTACTCATCTTTTGACATATTCAGGGTTTTAACTGAAAAACAACTAATGTCTATCACTTTTCGCTTAACTGTAGATTTCAAAATCTTGGTTTTTATCATTTCTTAACGTTAAACACACTCACATTCGATCCCACGTTTATATTTTCAGATTATGTGGAGCAATTATTACAGTCAAAGACAACATTCCCAAACCCAGCCGACCGCGAAAGTGTGGTGAGAAGTCAGAATGATGAACAATTCACCAATCAACAAATAAATTGTTATAAGAAAATAAGCTTTTAGAAACGAAGAGAAATGTAACTATATAACGTTTTTGCCGATGCCATAGCATTCTGCACAACAATGGCTCAATACTTTTTATTAACGTCCACCAACGTTAAGTCATATCGGACGATGAATGAAATGATGTTCAAATGAGTACAGAGTACATAGAGCTTAGAGTTACCAGACATTCATGTTTTAGGATAAGGGAAAATCTCCAACGTTAAGTCATATCGGACGATGAATGAAATGATGTTCGCATGAGTACAGAGTACATAGAGCTTAGAGTTACCAGACATTCATGTTTTAGGATAAGGGAAAACCTCCAACGTTAAGTCATATCGGACGATGAATAAAATGATGTTCAAATGAGTACAGGGTACATAGAGCTTAGAGTTACCAGACATTCATCTTTTAGGATAAGAGAAAACCTCCAACGTTAAGTTATATCGGACGATGAATGAAATGATGTTCAAATGAGTACAGGTTACATAGAGCTTAGAGTTACCAGACATTCATCTTTTAGGATAAGAGAAAACCTCCAACGTTAAGTTATATCGGACGATGAATAAAATGATGTTCAAATGAGTACAGGGTACATAGAGCTTAGAGTTACCAGACATTCATCTTTTAGGATAAGAGAAAACCTCCAACGTTAAGTCATATCAGACGATGAATGAAATGATGTTCAAATGAGTACAGGTTACATAGAACTAAGAGTTACCAGACCTTTTTTAATTTACGTCCTCCAACGTTAAGTCATATCGGACGATGAATGGATTGGGTGCCATGATGCTCAAATGAGCCCAGGGTCTATAGCGCTTAGAGTTACCCGACATTCGTCTTTAAGGATAAGGGAAAACCCCGTAAAAACCTTATCCAGGTAACTCACCCTGACCGAGATTCGAACTCGGGACCTCTTGAACGTGAGGCAGACACGCTACCACCACGATTCCGAGGCGGGCAGAGTTACCAGACATTCATCTTTCAGGATAAGGGAAAACCTCCAACGTTAAGTCATATCGGACGATGAATGAAATGATGTTCAAGTGAGTACAGGGTACAGAGAGCTTAGAGTTACCAGACATTCATCTTTCAGGATAAGGGAAAACCTCCAACGTTAAGTCATATCGGACGATGAATGAAATGATGTTCAAGTGAGTACAGGGTACATAGAGCTTAGAGTTACCAGACATTCATCTTTCAGGATAAGGGAAAACCTCCAACGTTAAGTCATATCGGACGATGAATGAAATGATGTTCAAATGAGTACAGGGTACATAGAGCTTAGAGTTACCAGGCATTCATCTTTTAGGATAAGATAAAACTTCTAACGTTAAGTTATATCGGACGAAGTATGAAATGATGTTCATATGAACCCAGGATCCATAGAGCTTAGAGTTATCAGACATTTTTCTTTCAGGATAAAGGAGATCCTTTACACCCTGACCGAGATTAGAACTAGGGACTTCTTGTACGTGAGACAGATACTCTACCACCTATGCTCAAAGTTCGGCTCAGAATATTTTCTCCACGTGGAGTAAATCAGCTTTCCTGTTGGGAACACCTTAGTTACGAGGTCACTCTAATTATAAAATGGATTGGTACAGAAGGAAACGTGGCTGAGTTTGGGAAGACACCGCCCTTGGTAGCACCTTATCTTGCAAGATAAATAATATAGCAAATAAAAATGATAGCAGGCAATAAATATGTAAGTAAATGTTTCGAATGATGACGTTGCCATTAGTAATAAGTGTTCTGTATCTTATAATTGAGACGTTTATGCTCCAATGTAAATTTTTGTAGGCTGTTTTCACTAAATGAGGACGTTTACGTACATGTTCCGTGTTCTCCATAAATTTAGTAGAACTTTCTCCGTGATCAACGTACATTTTCCTACTTAAACGGAATAGTAAATAGTTTATTATAGTGTTCCCTCTGTTTTCTTCCACTAGGATAAAGTTAGTTTTTGCATGTGTGCCAACAGAGTAAACCTACGTCACCAAAATTCAGCAGCGCGTGTTTGTACTTCGTTGGAATTATAATTACTCTTACAGCATAACCTACGTAACATACCCAGTTACTGTAGCGCTTATAAGGATGTATTTGGTGTGTTACATTCACTGAAATTATGAAATAACATCCTTAATATTTACAGCAATTATTACATGTTTCCTTGAGTGAGGAATATAGCAGGCCTTAAGCGATAGTCAGTTGTCCTATGAGCTATATAATGGCTTCAAATTTTGTCCTCTTTGTATGGCCAGAAAAGAAACGTTTGATTAATTTGAAATGCAAATTAAAGTCAAGGACTATGTGGAAAAATGCCAATTTTAAAATAAATTATAATTGACTTGAACTGCGCCTTTTAACGAGTAACTTTCTTTCAACAGCTCTTAAAAAATTAACATCTCAAATATAACAACACGCTTGTTAGTATCGGAAAAGGGATAGGTATTGACAAATAGTGCAACTTATAAAGTTGCACATGAAGTGTTGACTGCCTTAAACGAAAAAATATACCTAAGTGGAATTCTCTGTTACCTAGCAAAGGCTTTTGATTTTATTTAATCGTGTCATTCTGATAGCAGAATTCCAATTCTATGTACTAAACAGGAACATTTAAGTTTTTTTATTAAAATTATAAAATATTTACACGTGGAGTGATTCAAGGTTCAGTGTTGGGGCATTTATTATTTTTAATCTATATAAACAACCTCCCGTTTTATATAAAGTACAGCTCTTTATGACACTAGTGTCTTGGTGACCCGTGAAAACTTAAATGGGTCTCCAATTAAATTCACTTATGTCTTGAACTGTATGTTATGTTGGTTTTCAAGCTAACAAATTGTCTGCGAATCTATACAGAATAAATTTCTTACATTTATAACTCGTCGTACTTCACAGTTGGGATTAACGTTATTAGAAGGAATTGGCAGTATCAAATTTCTAGGCCTTGAAGTAGACAGATATTTAGATTAGAAAGCCCCCAAGTACAGTGAGATCCATATAAACCTGAACCAATAATAGGACACACGTGCAACTTTGGTACAATATAATACACAATTGGGAGATTACATTACACTATTTACATCTCAGAGAAAATGTTAGAAGTGTCCTACACCAGCACCTATGGATCATTGGTTCTATTTTCTTTGACACTGTACACACTGATGTTTATATGGGTATCTTCAAGACATTTATGGAGCAGCTGGATGGTATCGAATTGAGAGAAGGTTATTTCCAGCAAGATGGAGCAACGTGTCATACATCTGACACAATGGAACTTGTAACCATTTTCTTTGATACGACTGTAGACACTGAAGTTTATATGGGTATCTTCAAGACATTTATGGAGCAGCTGGATGATATCCTATTGAGAGAAGGTTATTTACAGCAAGATGGAGCTACGTGTCATACATCTAATGACACAGTGGAACTTGTAACCATTTTCTTTGATACGAATGTAGACACTGAAGTTTATATGAGTATCTTCAAGACATTTGTGGAGCAGCTGGATGATATCCTATTGAGAGAAGGTTATTTACAGCAAGATGGAGCAACGTGTCATACATCTAATGACACAATGGAACTTGTAACCATTTTCTTTGATACGACTGTAGACACTGAAGTTTATATGGGTATCTTCAAGACATTTATGGAACAGCTGCATGATATCCTATTGAGAGAAGGTTATTTACAGCAAGATGGAGCAACGTGTCATACATCTAATGACACAATGGAACTTGTAACCATTTTCTTTGATACGACTGTAGACACTGAAGTTTGTATGGGTATCTTCAAGACATTTATGGAGCAGCTGGATGGTATCGAATTGAGAGAAGGTTATTTCCAGCAAGATGGAGCTACGTGTCATACATCTAATGACACAATGGCACTTGCAACCAGTATCTTTGATAATCGAATAATCTCAAAAGTCTGTGCCCCCCCCCCAGATCCCCTGACCTCATCTCACCGGAGTTTTTCCACAAGAATAGGCCATGGACAATTGATCTTCTCAAGAAATCCATTTTAACCGAAATAATTAACATTCGCGAGGATACTCTACGTAAAACTTCAGAGAATATGGTGAGACGAGTACAAACATGTATAGATGCTGGTAGAGGACACTTCCAACATTTTCTCTGAGATGTAAATAGTGTAATATAATCTCCCAATTGTGTATTATATTATCCCAAAGTTGTACGCGTGTCCTATTATTGGTTCAGAGATCATGGACAATTGAAATAGCTCAGGTTTATATGGATCACACTATATTTAGATTGGAAAGCTCACGTAAAGTATATATTACCTAAACGCAGCTCTGCCGAGCGCTGGCTAATGTTAGTTTTATTGATACTTTGAATTAGTGTATTATGCATATAGTATGGAATATGATTTTGCGGCAACTCAGTAGAAAAAAATAATTCTTATACAAAAGAAGGTTATAAGAATCATTTCTAGCAACCCTGGCAGACATTCTTGCAAAGCTCTTCTTATAAAACTGAAAACATTAACTCTTCCTTGCATGTAAATATATATTCTGGATCCTAAAATTCTTTGTGTAGAATTTGGTCTTATTTACGAGGGCTGTTCAATAAAAAATGGTCACATCTCTTTTTTGACAACCCACCTTTACTCATCCTCATTATTTTGATGGTCCTTCTCAAAATAGTCTCCCCAGAATGCGATGCACTTGTCCTAGCGTTTCTGCCAGTCTTCAAAGACATTCTCGAAACCAGTTTTTGAGAGATACTTCAAAATCGCCTCCGCAGCCTTCACCACTGCTTCTGATGATGGATAATACCTCCCACGAAGGCGTTTCTTCAAGTTAGGGAATAGAAAAGAGTCACATGGGGCTAAATCCGGACTATAGGGAGGGTGATGGATGTACTTCACGTTGATTTTTGCAAGATATTCAGCAACAACATTGGCAATATGCGGCCGCACATTATCGTGGTGCAGCATCCAGCCTACTTCACGGAAATGTGGTCTTATGCGCCTGATATGGACTTGCAATATTTTCAGGACATCCCTGTAGTATTGTCCAGTTACTGATGTGTGTGCAGGTAAAACATGCTGATAAACCATTCCATGAATATCAAAGAACGAGATGACCATAACTTTCCCAGCAGAAGCAACCACTTTTGCTATTTTGGGGGTTGGTGATGAAGGAGATTACCACACTGAGCTTTGCTGTTTGCTCTCAAGATCAAAATGATGTATCCAAGTTTCATCAGCAGTGATTACTTTTGAAAGAAACTCCGGATCTTCCTCTAACATCAACTATAACTGCATGTGAATGTCCTTTTGTTCGGGAATCAACAGTCTTGGAACCCATCACGCACAAACACGTCTCATGTGTAATGTTTCTGTCACCAACGTGTGGGTGGCACCCAGTGAAATGTTCAATATTTCAGAAAGTGATCTTAAGGTAATTCATCGATCCTCTCTCACAATGGCAGCAGCAGTGTTGATGTTTTCTTCCGTAAGAGCAGTAACTGGAGCACCGGGTACACCTTTCTTTGAAATTGATTGTCTCCCCTCTTTAAACATTTTAAACCACCTTAGAGCTGTGCTGTATGGAAGAACAGACTCTCTATAGGCCTTCTGTAACAATGTATAGGCCTCAACTGAAGATTTGTTGAGACAAAGTAGAATTTCAAAGCAGCATATTGTTCCTCGCGTGTTACCTCCATTGCAGCGTTAGGCGATACTGAACATGTCTGAACTTGCCTGGTTCTCACAGGTGGGAACCAGGAGTAGGAACAATGAAAGTACTACGGCGTGTTTGTTTCACATTAAGCTAACAGAATATAATAAGGTTGAATTTTAGTACGAAAAATTATGGCCGTATACAATTTTGATCATTCTTTATTGAACTGTACTTGTATAATAAACTTTAGAGAAAAGTGTAAGTCCCAGCGTTAAATTTTCTTGCTTCCAGAAAGTTGTGTATTATGAAACAATCAAAATATTTAACGTTTTCCTAATAAGCTCAAATAAAACTTGATAATTTCAGTATCTTCAAAATTGCTGTAACATAATACTTATGTTCTGCACAATATTATTTTAATGACAAGTTAACCTGATAACGCTCTCTCTAGATAGAACCTAGCTGTTCTAATAACGACAAATCATTGCTAATTTACCTTTGATGTCTGTTCTAAAGTTATTTTAATGTTTGAGTATTGAAGAACTGACAGTAAATGCTATCCATTGCAATTCTAATATAAATGTTCAGACGTACTGGCAAAACGCAATGGAAAGTAAAATAAATAAAACTACAAGTTGTATTTATATAAACACATTTGCAGGGGAGTGTTTGAATTTGTAAGCCCATATATGTGTTATACAAAAGTCAAGAGGACTTCTGAGGACATTGCCCTGTGTAATAGAGAAGTTATACATTGTTTTAGGTCCACAGATCATGAAGTTTGGGTGGAATGCAACAGTGACCCGATCTGGTTCTATGACGACCTCCACGAGTTGAAATCCTTGTGCCAGTCAGGTGAAGAAAGTAGGTTCCCCACCCCTCGTTGTATTACTATTTCTGAAAACAGTAAGTTTGGCCTGCAGGCGTTGAGGACACCTTTCTCCAACTTTCGCTGACGTATCCGTGTGTTATGTAACGGAAATATGTTCTATATCCGCTTCCTGTTTCCATCCGGTAATACGACACCGCAATTAGGTTTTTGCACATCTTTGTGTTGTGCCTGATCAAACTGGCTCCAGTCAGTTCGGAGCTTTCCACTCCACGAGCAGCTTCTTACACTCCAATAATACATTTCATTTATCTGTACATCGTTACTTTCAATTTTTCCCCAATTATATCTCACCTTTAAACACACTCGTTATATCACGGTATTTTTTATATTTGGTGTATTTGATGTCATATAACTTATGTTGGTTACAAAAAATGATTCTAACCTTCAAAGCTATACCATTACATTTCAAGTTCTGTGACATTTGATGTCTCCAACGTTACCAATTTCTGCAAAGAATTCATTGTTATTTGTTTCAGTGATTTCAAAATGTTTTTCATGCAGTAAATTGGCTGTGCATACAGTGGTAAACTGATCAGGGCTGTTTGTTGGATATGATATCAGTTCAATTCCTTCAAATTACTTAATTTTGTTCATTATTCTTTGAACTGTATGAAGTCTCATACTCAGTGGCGTATGCTGGGATTATGACGGGCTATCACTAGACCTACCAGATCTGGACAATAAGGGATTGTTCATTAAATGTTAACTTTACAAACAGTGCATTTAAATCAATTGTTCTTGAAACGAGCTGTTAAAACAATTAACAAAGTAAAACTAGCGATTTCGCCATACGTCTTTATATATACATGAATTCCAGCCATCTTTCTTTACGGGTAAACTATAAAAAAACAGTGCCACGTCATAATTAGCTAGAAATTGTAGCAATTCTATATAATTGCCTTTATTTAATGACTCCTAACTTTCATCGTGGCCTCTAAACGTAGTTGTTTATCTTTTATGTTTATCCAAAGCTGTGATTAAATAAGCTAAATTTGCGAACCCGGTAGTATGATGATGATGATGATGATGATGATGATGATGATATATAAGGGCGCTCAACTACGGCGGTCATCAGCGCCCTTTAAAAAACTAGTCATGGCAAAAGCCAGATATAAAACTTTCTAAAAACTATACTAGTGTAACAAAACCTATTAAAAATACACGTAGCTAAAAACATCAATCAAAACCTACTAAAAATTTCGTTCACTAAATCGTAAACTCTAAACTAGACAAGAATCTAAATACCTTCTTCACGGGTCTCCACGCACGGCCTACACGTGGGTGGGCCTGTTGACCGTCTCCCTCAACCACGAAGAGGAGCCCACACGAGGGAGACTGTTGGCTCGGGACCCCGGGTGCGCCAAACCCGTACCTACCGAAGTAGGCCCCTGGTGGGAAATCCGGTAGTATTCCAGGGTGTTTTCTCAGTTGAAAATAACAAGCATGGCCAGCAATAAAGTTTAATTGGTTCAAATGAGGCAGACAGCCACTCATACTTATCATAATTACCGATATTGAAATGTATTTTATAAGGGTTCTTATTTTTTCTCTTCTGTTCATACTGCAAGTGCGGAAGAGCTGTAGTAATCACTAACTTATTCTCGTATTTAAACTGCGAGAATGCCTTTTGTTCTAATTGCTTAATTACCCATTCTTCACCCACTTCGATGAATTAGCTCTAGCAACTGTCTTGGTGTACTGTACAGCATGAAATAAACAATACTACTACGGCTGTTGAGGAACATAACAATCACACAATAATTGAAAACACGCTCTTTCTTGCCTTTAACTCCACGTGCTATACGGAATTCCAAAGCCTATCGTGTCCGTACGGTACATTTCGGAGAAGCTCATAGGAGTCTAGCGATGTAAGGTTCCGAAGCCTTAATGCATTTCTCCCCCGTGTCCCTCACTGCCCCTTACCATAGAGAAAGCTGCAACAGTAGCTACAGAAGCTTTGCTAGCCCCTCTGTTCAGTGATAGGGAAAGAGTGATATTCCACCCTACGTACTAATTCTTTATGGGGGAAACTTGTTCGTATTGCAATTATTAATATTTCATATTAATTTCTAGTTTACTTTATATATGGGCGTCGGTGATAGCCTTGATAGCCCACAATATACGCCACTGCTCATACTGTCCTACTGCAAGATAACTGTTATTGTTAGCTAATGCCGGATATTCTTTCAGAACTCTCTGTATATACACAAATACAATAATTTGCAACATAAAACTTCACTTATCTTACCAGAAATGATAAAAGTTTTCTTATTAATTCATTAGGATCGCGTTTTCGTGAAAAAGTCTTTCACATCACCAGCTAACAGCCTTTTGTGCTCACACTCACCAGAGATGATTTTGCCAGTACTACCAAAATCTGAAAATGAAATTAATTTAAAAACAGAATCGACTGCCGGTATTTCAAAATTCCTTACGCGATGTTTATTTTTTTAAATAAATATATTTTCCCAAACCATCAAATCTATTGGAATATTTAATTGCTTTAATAATTTAACTTGCGGATTTTATTTTTTTAATTTGTCCTCCAACTTTAAGTCATATCGGACGATGAATGAAATGGGTGAAATGATGCTCAAATGAGTCCAGGGTCCATTGAGCTTAGAGGTACATGACATTCGTCTTAAAGGATTAGGGAAAACCCCGGAAAAACCTTATCCAGGTAACTCACCCTGACCGAGATTCGAACTCGCGACCTCTTGAACGTGAGGCAGACACGCTACCATCTACGCTACCACGGCGGGCAGCATCAGGATTTATTTCATGGTTAAATGACCAAACTGATCTGCTACGGCGGATTTATCAGTTTGTTTATACTTAATGTTACAAAAATGTTCTATCTTTCTGGTTTCTAAGTTACGTTTCGTCCTACCAATATAAACTTTATCACAATCGAAACAATTAAATTGATAAATACCAGATTTGTTTTATTAAGAATTTTATCTTTATTAAGGAAATTCAGTAAATTTTAATACCTTATTTATTTTGAGGAACTAAAGTTATACCAAGCTCTAAAATCTTTTTGAAAATGTTTATTAACCCAAGGATGGTAAGTAATTTTTTTTTTAAACCATAATCGTATTTTACTTTTTAAGTGTAGAAATACCATTAACAGTGTTTTGATATTTATATTTTATGAATAAATACTTTATTAAAACCATTAATTAAAGCAATATTAATAATATGTTTATATTCTTTATTAAATTCCTCTTTATTCAGGTGAAGTTTTATGTTACAAATCATTATTCTTGTATAATTATATTTATTTGCTTCACTGTTAATAGCTTCACATTTTACGTACTCTGTGTATATTCCCAATATTCCACATTTCGTTTTCCAGAAACTTGTAAAACTTCAATGTTTTCTTCTCCATTACTGAAATGCTAGAACTATCATTGTGCCACTCCACACCTTCACACATCCTTCGAGACGCGGCAGTAACGTTATAATTTGTTTATAGAAATGCTTCAGAAAGACCCTAACCTTAAACATTTCTGCCTCCATTTTAAGTTCTTGTATTGCGAACTTCTGGCTGTCAACATGTTAACAATAAACATAGCACCCTTTAAATAGCATTGACAATAATGAAAGCATATTTTACGTACATAGAAGCTCAAATTACTAATAAGACAATCTTTTACCTAGCGACAATTGTGATAACTCCTACACAGTTACTTTTATTTAGGTTTTGTACATTAGCTAACACTCATTTTTATCTCCGGACTCTATGGAGCATATGGACCAGCATCTGTGACTCGATTAACCTCAAAAATGCTCTTTGTTATCAACTTCAGAGTCCATATTACTGACCTGTAAGCAACAAACTGCATATAAGCATGCAAAAACTAAACACACTTCTTCACAGAACACATAATTCATCCTCTAATAACATAAAACACATTGCCCACATATTTATTTCACATGCAAAACTTTCGCTTAAAGAAATGCAAACCCATTACCTATCTTTACTGTTCTAATTCAGCATATTTCAAGGCGACAGAAGATGTTCTAAAAAGCTCCTTACACCAGACTATCCTTTACATGTAACATTAAAAGTAGTATTTTCTCAAAAAATCTCACACGATATTAATCAGAAAAAACATATGCTTAAGATATTACATGCCACATGAAGTGTATTTGTTGAATTTTCTGGTTATGTCCTCAGAAATCTTCTTCATTCTGAATAATTTTCACATAACTGGAAAACCGTAAGAGATACATAAAATCTTACTTCACGAAAATTAACGGATGGTCGGCCGATAAGTTCCGGGCCCCACATATAGATGGCGCTACTGGGCTGACGGATAGCATCATATAGTTAAACTCTAGACTAGCCTGTATAGTTACAGGTCAATAATTTGTTTAGTTTTTGAATGACAGCATCTTTAACAAGACAAGTATAGAGGTTACACGAAAATGGACGATTTAGAAAAACCAACAGTGATTAAATACTTCCATTTGAAAGTCTTAACGCCTAAAGAAATCAAGGAGGAAATGGACAGTACACTGAAAGACTCTGTCCATTCATATACAATAATTAAAATGTGGGTTGTAGAGTTTAAAATGGGACGTACGAGTACTAGTGATGAGCCTCGCTCTGGACGTTCTGTGGAAGTCACACCTACAGAGATCATTGAAAAACTCTGTCCCTTCATATATAATGATTAAACGGTGGGTTGTAGAGTTTAAAATGGGACGTACGAGTACTAGTGATGAGCCTCGCCCTGGACGTCCTGTGGAAGTCACAACTACAGAGATCATTGAAAAACTCTGTCCCTTCATATACAGTGATTAAAAGGTCGGTTGTAGAGTTTAAAATGGGACGTACGAGTACACGTGATGAGTCTCGCTCTGGACGTCCTGTGGAAGTCACAACTACAGAGATCATTGAAAAACTCTGTCCCTTCATATACAGTGATTAAAAGGTGGGTTGTAGAGTTTAAAATGGGACGTACGAGTACACGTGATGAGCCTCGCTCTGGACGTCCTGTGGAAGTCACAACTACAGAGATCATTGAAAAACTCTGTCCCTTCATATACAGTGATTAAAAGGTGAGTTGTAGAGTTTAAAATGGGACGTACGAGTACACGTGATGAGCCTCGCTCTGGACGTCCTGTGGAAGTCACAACTACAGAGATCATTGAAAGACTCTGTCCATTCATATACAATGATCAAAAGGTGGGTTGTAGAGTTTAAGATGGGACGCACGAGTACTACTGATGAGCTTCGCTCTGGACGTCCTGTGGAAGTCACAACTACAGAGATAATTGAAAGACTCTGTCCCTTCATATACAATAATTAAAAGGTTGGTTGTAGAGTTTAAAATGGGACGTACGAGTACTAGTGATGAGCCTCGCTCTGGACGTCCTGTGGAAGTCAGAGTTCCAGAGATCATTGAAAGACTCTGTCCCTTCATATACAATGATTAAAAGGTGGGTTGTAGAGTTTAAAATGGGACGTATGAGTACTAGTGATGAGCCTCGCTCTGGACGTCCTGTGGAAGTCACAACTCCAGAGATCATTGAAAGACTCCGTCCCTTCATATACAATTATTAAAAGGTTGGTTGTAGAGTTTAAAATGTGACGTACGAGCACTAGTGATGAGCCTCCTGTGGAAGTCAGAGTTCCAGAGATCAGTGAGAAAATTCATGGTTTATTACTGGAAGACCACAGATTAAACTTCTTGAGATAGCAGATGTTGTAAATACATCAAAAGAACGTGCAGGTAATATTTTATGTAAGCCCAAGGCTTTCACAAAGTCTGTGCAAAATGCGCACCACATTTGTTGACACCTGATCAAATGTTACAAAGAAAAGGCTGTTTCTGTTGACAATTTAGAGCTTTACCGTAAAACTCCCAGTGAAGTTTGATATGGCTTATTACCATGGATGAAACTTGGATACATCAGTACACTCCAGAAAGTAAATCCAGTCAAAACAGTAAACGAACTCCAAAAAGAGTCTAGTCAATTTTCTCAGCTAACAATGTTATGGCTAGTGTTTTCTGTGATTTCACAGGGAGTAATTTTATTTATTAATTGGAAAAGAGTAAAAGTATCACTAGTGACCACTATGCAAACTTACTGTAACGTTTGAGTGATGAAGTGAAAAGAAAAAACGTCTTTTGGTAAGGAAAAGGTCTTGTTTCTTCCGACAATGCTCCGGCCAATCGTTGAGTCATTGCAATGGGAGTAATGTGAGAATTAAAGTTGGAATTACTTGAAAATCTACCCTGTTTGCCAGATCTAGCACCCAGTGAATATTACCTGTTCCCGAACCTCAAAACATTTCTTGGAAGTCGAAGAATTGAGGAGGTTATTCATTCGGTAAACATCTATTTTGAAGACCATAATAAATCGCACTACAGAGATCGTTTAATTAAACTAGAGCACCGATATAACAAATGCATTAGCCTTTCTGAAGATTATGTTGAGAAATAAAGAAGAAAAAATGTGAGGCCCTGGACTTATCAGACGACTCTCGTATATCTACTTGCTTTTCGTTAGATTTTTCCTGTCTAATGACTTATTTTTCACGAGTCCTTTTGTATTATACATTCTTTTTAAAAGATGTAAATTATTTACTACAGTTATATACCTTTCTGTAACCAATTTAAATATACATAAATATTACCAGTCAGTAATTCCGATGTTTGTTTTGTCGTTCCATGTTGGATATATCATGTGACAGTTACTGGTAGATGATTTCTGGGACAGCTTGATTACCACGTGTTCAGCGGACCAAGACAAGTGACCCTATTCTTGAGTAAATCGATTTGTATCCTATTTGTCTTCGCCTTATTATTTTGTGCTTCAAAATAAATTTCAATTAAAGCTGAATATCAGATTTGCAAAGCAGCACATCAAATTCTTAGAATTACAACATGCCAGTAAATTTATGGTTACTTTCAACCATCAGTCTGGGCCAGATCTGAACCCGCGTCCTCAAGATCAGTAGGCCAGCGTCTAACCAACAGAGCAGTTCAGACACACTTTGATAAAGAATATACTAATGTAACACTCAGTTGAAAGAAATATACGGTAGCAGTGCTAAGAGTGGTCAAATAATGCAAAACAAATGCTTGAACATCTCATAGCCAACTATGTCGGCTCTAACTGTTTTTCATTTGTGAAGTGAATCAAGACGAATTTTATCCATCATGAGTGGAAGGTTTGTTAATTCCTGCGAGTGTATAAATAAGTCTTGTAGCATACAATGTTTTATCCAACATTTACTCTAATCATTAAAAAGGTTTATTACCTTTATTTATACGTTAATGCGATGATGTTTTTGATCGAAATTGAGTAACTTTGGTACGGATTTTGCTGCAACCCGTCTCATGCCCAAGTCATTGATCAAAATCGAATGTTTAGGTCTTCAGCAACTTCTCTAACTGTGATTTTACGGTTGGCCAATGCTATTTTCTTCACTTCTGCAATGTTTTCGTCTGTTGTTGACGAGCTCGGGCGTCCGAGACACTCTTCGTCCTTCACATCCTCTCGACCCTCTGAGAACCTTTTACCACCGATAAACATTGCTTTGGTCCAAGGTTGCGTCACCATATGCCACAATCAACATTCGAAATGCATTCGCGAACTTAATTTTGTTTTTCACACAAAATTTCAAACAGATTCTTTGTTACATTTTCTGGAACAGGCAAATTTTCGGGAAATGGCGTCTGCGTTGCCGTAGCTCTTCCCTCTACGATGTTCAGAGGTGAAGTCGTACTCCTGCAGCCTCTGCACCCAGCGTGCTGTCTGGTCTTCCAGGTTTCTAAAGTTAAGTAGGCAGGTTAGGGCGGAATGGTCAGTCCTCAGGTGGAATGGCTGGCCATACAGGTACTTGTGGAAGTGCTCCAAGTCCTTTACTATCTGACTCTCGCCGGGTGACGCAATAGTCCCTCTCTGCCTTGGCTGAAGACGGGCAGGTATCGTCTCAGCAGTTGTGGAATATACTCGAGCTGTTCTGCGGTCAGGTGGTCGGCCGCCCTCTCCATCGGTGTCTGCTAGGTTGAGGAGCCTCACTCGCACCTCCTTTCGGCACGGTAACAATGCTCTGGCTACACATAATCCATGCACAGACGTCTTCAGGTCCAGCATCATGTTCTTGGTCAGCTGGCTTTGCAGTCGCGCCGTCACCACTACCTCGCTTGTCGCGGGGACCACCACGTCTTCCTTCAAGATGACCCTGCAGATTCCAAGGCGCTCTTCGGGTTGCCGGAGTATGACCTCTTCTCCGTTAAGCCGCAGGACCTTCCTGCCGACGTCGACCGTCGCCTCGTGGCTCCTGAGGGCATCCAGTTCCAGTATCACCTCCTCAGCCACCTTAGCGAAGAACACCCACTGACGCACGGTACTCCGTCCCAAGGTCAACTTCAGTAGACTCTCCTTCTCAACTTCAGCAGAGTCTCCTTCTCAGGGTCTCTTGGCGAGTCGTCATCTTCTTAAATACCTCATTTATAAATTATAGATATTTCCGGAACAAAAAACAAACCGAATAATCTCTATCAACCAAGACGTCACCAGAAATTTCCATTTATCTCAGTTAGTTTGTTTCGGCAGACCTTTATCTCGCGCTATCTTTAAATGCTTATGCAAGCTCTTTATTACCGTGAAACAAACTCCGTCTGTTATGTGTTAACTTTTATACCCGTTGCCGCGACAGTACTTACAGCATAATAAGTCGCCATTAAGGTAGTTGTCTCATGTGTTTATGAGAACTCCTAGTGGTTTACCGGGAAATACACGAGTCAGTTGTACCTAATAGTGGACCGAACTATAAATCCCGGGTCTTAAAGTACTTACAGCATAATAAGTCGCCATTAAGGTAGTTGTCTCATGTGTTTATGAGAACTCCTAGTGGTTTACCGGGATAAACACGAGTCAGTTGTACCTAATAGTGGACCGAACTATAAATCCCGGGTCTTAAAGTACTTACAGCATAATAAGTCGCCATTAAGGCAGTTGTCTCATGTGTTTATGACATCTCCTAGTGGTTTACCGGGATAAACACGAGTCAGTTGTACCTAATAGTGGACCGAACTATAAAGCCCGGGTCTTAAAGTACTTACAGCATAGTAAGTCGTCATTAAGGTAGTTGTCTCATGTGTTTATGAGAACTCCTAGTGGTTTACCGGGATAAACACGAGTCAGTTGTACCTAATAGTGGACCGAACTATAAATCCCGGGTCTTAAAGTACTTACAGCATAGTAAGTCGTCATTAAGGTAGTTGTCTCATGTGTTTATGAGAACTCCTAGTGGTTTACCGGGAAAAACACGAGTCAGTTGTACCTAATAGTGGTCCGAACTATAAAGCTCGGGCCTTAAAGTACTTACAGCATAGTAAGTCGTCATTAAGGTAGTTGTCTCATGTGTTTATGAGAACTCCTAGTGGTTTACCGGGATAAACACGAGTCAGTTGTACCTAATAGTGGACCGAACTATAAATCCCGGGCCTTAAAGTACTTACAGCATAGTAAGTCGTCATTAAGGTAGTTGTCTCATGTGTTTATGAGAACTCCTAGTGGTTTACCGGGATAAACACGAGTCAGTTGTACCTAATAGTGGTCCGAACTATAAAGCTCGGGCCTTAAAGTACTTACAGCATAGTAAGTCGTCATTAAGGTAGTTGTCTCATGTGTTTATGAGAACTCCTAGTGGTTTACCGGGATAAACACGAGTCAGTTGTACCTAATAGTGGTCCGAACTATAAAGCTCGGGCCTTAAAGTACTTACAGCATAGTAAGTCGTCATTAAGGTAGTTGTCTCATGTGTTTATGAGAACTCCTAGTGGTTTACCGGGATAAACACGAGTCAGTTGTACCTAATAGTGGTCCGAACTATAAAGCCCGAGCCTTAAAGTACTTACAGCATAATAAGTCGCCATTAAGGTAGTTGTCTCATGTGTTTATGAGAACTCCTAGTGGTTTACCGGGATAAACACGAGTCAGTTGTACCTAATAGTGGTCCGAACTATAAAGCCCGAGCCTTAAAGTACTTACAGCATAGTAAGTCGTCATTAAGGTAGTTGTCTCATGTGTTTATGAGAACTCCTAGTGGTTTACCGGGATAAACACGAGTCAGTTGTACCTAATAGTGGTCCGAACTATAAAGTCCAGGCCTTAAAGTACTTACAGCATAGTAAGTCGTCATTAAGGTAGTTGTCTCATGTGTTTATGAGAACTCCTAGTGGTTTACTGGGATAAACACGAGTCAGTTGTACCTAATAGTGGTCCGAACTATAAAGCCCGGGCCTTAAAGTACTTACAGCATAGTAAGTCGTCATTAAGGTAGTTGTCTCATGTGTTTATGAGAACTCCTAGTGGTTTACCGGGATAAACACGAGTCAGTTGTACCTAATAGTGGTCAGAACTATAAAGCCCGGGCCTTAAAGTACTTACAGCATAGTAAGTCGTCTTTAAGGTAGTTGTCTCGTGTGTTTATGAGAACTCCTAGTGGTTTACCGGGATAAACACGAGTCAGTTGTACCTAATAGTGGTCCGAACTATAAAGCCCGGGCCTTAAAGTACTTACAGCATAGTAAGTCGTCATTAAGGTAGTTGTCTCATGTGTTTATGAGAACTCCTAGTGGTTTACCGGGATAAACACGAGTCAGTTGTACCTAATAGTGGTCCGAACTATAAAGCCCGGGCCTTAAAGTACTTACATCATAGTAAGTCGTCATTAAGGTAGTTGTCTCATGTGTTTATGAGAACTCCTAGTGGTTTACCGGGATAAACACGAGTCAGTTGTACCTAATAGTGGTCCGAACTATAAAGCCCGGGCCTTGAAGTACTTACAGCATAGTAAGTCGCCATTAAGGTAGTTGTCTCATGTGTTTATGAGAACTCCTAGTGGTTTACTGGGATAAACACGAGTCAGTTGTACCTAATAGTGGTCCAAACTATAAAGCCCGGGTCTTAAAGTACTTACAGCATAGTAAGTCGTCCTTAAGGTAGTTGTCTCGTGTGTTTATGAGAACTCCTAGTGGTTTACCGGGATAAACACGAGTCAGGTGTACCTAATAGTGGTCCGAACTATAAAGCCTGGGCCTTAAAGTACTTACAGCATAGTAAGTCGTCATTAAGGTAGTTGTCTCATGTGTTTATGAGAACTCCTAGTGGTTTACCGGGAAAAACACGAGTCAGTTGTACCTAATAGTGGTCCAAACTATAAAGCCCGGGCCTTAAAGTACTTACAGCATAGTAAGTCGTCATTAAGGTAGTTGTCTCATGTGTTTATGAGAACTCCTAGTGGTTTACCGGGATAAACACGAGTCAGTTGTACCTAATAGTGGTCCGAACTATAAAGCCCGAGCCTTAAAGTACTTACAGCATAGTAAGTCGTCATTAAGGTAGTTGTCTCACGTGTTTATGAGAACTCCTAGTGGTTTACCGGGATAAACACGAGTCAGTTGTACCTAATAGTAGTCCGAACTATAAAGCCTGGGCCTTAAAGTACTTACAGCATAGTAAGTCGTCATTAAGGTAGTTGTCTCATGTGTTTATGAGAACTCCTAGTGGTTTACCGGGATAAACACGAGTCAGTTGTACCTAATAGTGGTCCGAACTATAAAGCCCGGGCCTTAAAGTACTTACAGCATAGTAAGTCGTCATTAAGGTAGTTGTCTCATGTGTTTATGAGAACTCCTGGTGGTTTACCGGGATAAACACGTGTCAGTTGTACCTAATAGTGGTCCGAACTATAAAGCCCGGGCCTTAAAGTACTTACAGCATAGTAAGTCGTCATTAATGTAGTTGTCTCATGTGTTTATGAGAACTCCTAGTGGTTTACCGGGATAAACACGAGTCAGTTGTACCTAATAGTGGTCCGAACTATAAAGCCTGGGCCTTAAAGTACTTACAGCATAGTAAGTCGTCATTAAGGTAGTTGTCTCATGTGTTTATGAGAACTCCTGGTGGTTTACCGGGATAAACACGTGTCAGTTGTACCTAATAGTGGTCCGAACTATAAAGCCCGGGCCTTAAAGTACTTACAGCATAGTAAGTCGTCATTAATGTAGTTGTCTCATGTGTTTATGAGAACTCCTAGTGGTTTACCGGGATAAACACGAGTCAGTTGTACCTAATAGTGGTCCGAACTATAAAGCCCGAGCCTTAAAGTACTTACAGCATAGTAAGTCGTCATTAAGGTAGTTGTCTCACGTGTTTATGAGAACTCCTAGTGGTTTACCGGGATAAACACGAGTCAGTTGTACCTAATAGTGGTCCGAACTATAAAGCCCGAGCCTTGAAGTACTTACAGCATAGTAAGTCGTCATTAAGGTAGTTGTCTCATGTGTTTATGAGAACTCCTAGTGGTTTACCGGGATTAACACGAGTCAGTTGTACCTAATAGTGGTCCGAACTATAAAGCCCGAGCCTTAAAGTACTTACAGCATAGTAAGTCGTCATTAAGGTAGTTGTCTCATTTGTTTATGAGAACTCCTAGTGGTTTACCGGGATAAACACGAGTCAGTTGTACCTAATAGTGGTCCGAACTATAAAGCCCGGGCCTTAAAGTACTTACAGCATAGTAAGTCGTCATTAAGGTAGTTGTCTCATGTGTTTATGAGAACTCCTAGTGGTTTACCGGGATAAACACGAGTCAGTTGTACCTAATAGTGGTCCGAACTATAAAGCCCGGGCTTTAAAGTACTTACAGCATAGTAAGTCGTCATTAAGGTAGTTGTCTCATGTGTTTATGAGAACTCCTAGTGGTTTACCGGGATAAACACGAGTCAGTTGT
Organism: Mantis religiosa; assembly: GCA_030765055.1. Lineage (NCBI taxonomy): Eukaryota > Metazoa > Arthropoda > Insecta > Mantodea > Mantidae > Mantis > Mantis religiosa. Next base: position 15,526,049 of record CM060952.1, read on the forward strand.
ACCTAATAGTGGTCCGAACTATAAAGCCCGAGCCTTAAAGTACTTACAGCATAACAAGTCGCCATTAAGGTAGTTGTCTCATGTGTTTATGAGAACTCCTAGTGGTTTACCGGGATAAACACGAGTCAGTTGTACCTAATAGTGGTCCGAACTATAAAGCCCGAGCCTTAAAGTACTTACAGCATAGTAAGTCGTCATTAAGGTAGTTGTCTCATGTGTTTATGAGAACTCATAGTGGTTTACCGGGATAAACACGAGTCAGTTGTACCTAATAGTGGTCCGAACTACAAAGCCCGGGCCTTAAAGTACTTACAGCATAGTAAGTCGTCATTAAGGTAGTTGTCTCATGTGTTTATGAGAACTCCTAGTGGTTTACCGGGATAAACACGAGTCAGTTGTACCTAATAGTGGTCCGAACTATAAAGCCCGGGCCTTAAAGTACTTACAGCATAGTAAGTCGCCATTAAGGTAGTTGTCTCATGTGTTTATGAGAACTCCTAGTGGTTTACCGGGATAAACACGAGTCAGTTGTACCTAATAGTGGTCCGAACTATAAAGCCCGGGCCTTAAAGTACTTACAGCATAGTAAGTCGCCATTAAGGTAGTTGTCTCATGTGTTTATGAGAACTCCTAGTGGTTTACCGGGATAAACACGAGTCAGTTGTACCTAATAGTGGTCCGAACTACAAAGCCCGGGCCTTAAAGTACTTACAGCATAGTAAGTCGTCATTAAGGTAGTTGTCTCATGTGTTTATGAGAACTCCTAGTGGTTTACCGGGATAAACACGAGTCAGTTGTACCTAATAGTGGTCCGAACTATAAAGCCCGGGCCTTAAAGTACTTACAGCATAGTAAGTCGTCATTAAGGTAGTTGTCTCATGTGTTTATGAGAACTCCTAGTGGTTTACCGGGATAAACACGAGTCAGTTGTACCTAATAGTGGTCCGAACTATAAAGCCCGAGCCTTAAAGTACTTACAGCATAATAAGTCGCCATTAAGGTAGTTGTCTCATGTGTTTATGAGAACTCCTAGTGGTTTACCGGGATAAACACGAGTCAGTTGTACCTAATAGTGGTCCGAACTATAAAGCCCGAGCCTTAAAGTACTTACAGCATAGTAAGTCGTCATTAAGGTAGTTGTCTCATGTGTTTATGAGAACTCCTAGTGGTTTACCGGGATAAACACGAGTCAGTTGTACCTAATAGTGGTCCGAACTATAAAGTCCAGGCCTTAAAGTACTTACAGCATAGTAAGTCGTCATTAAGGTAGTTGTCTCATGTGTTTATGAGAACTCCTAGTGGTTTACTGGGATAAACACGAGTCAGTTGTACCTAATAGTGGTCCGAACTATAAAGCCCGGGCCTTAAAGTACTTACAGCATAGTAAGTCGTCATTAAGGTAGTTGTCTCATGTGTTTATGAGAACTCCTAGTGGTTTACCGGGATAAACACGAGTCAGTTGTACCTAATAGTGGTCAGAACTATAAAGCCCGGGCCTTAAAGTACTTACAGCATAGTAAGTCGTCATTAAGGTAGTTGTCTCGTGTGTTTATGAGAACTCCTAGTGGTTTACCGGGATAAACACGAGTCAGTTGTACCTAATAGTGGTCCGAACTATAAAGCCCGGGCCTTAAAGTACTTACAGCATAGTAAGTCGTCATTAAGGTAGTTGTCTCATGTGTTTATGAGAACTCCTAGTGGTTTACCGGGATAAACACGAGTCAGTTGTACCTAATAGTGGTCCGAACTATAAAGCCCGGGCCTTAAAGTACTTACATCATAGTAAGTCGTCATTAAGGTAGTTGTCTCATGTGTTTATGAGAACTCCTAGTGGTTTACCGGGATAAACACGAGTCAGTTGTACCTAATAGTGGTCCGAACTATAAAGCCCGGGCCTTGAAGTACTTACAGCATAGTAAGTCGCCATTAAGGTAGTTGTCTCATGTGTTTATGAGAACTCCTAGTGGTTTCCTGGGATAAACACGAGTCAGTTGTACCTAATAGTGGTCCAAACTATAAAGCCCGGGCCTTAAAGTACTTACAGCATAGTAAGTCGTCATTAAGGTAGTTGTCTCATGTGTTTATGAGAACTCCTAGTGGTTTACCGGGAAAAACACGAGTCAGTTGTACCTAATAGTGGTCCGAACTATAAAGCCCGGGTCTTAAAGTACTTACAGCATAGTAAGTCGTCATTAAGGTAGTTGTCTCATGTGTTTATGAGAACTCCTAGTGGTTTACCGGGAAAAACACGAGTCAGTTGTACCTAATAGTGGTCCGAACTATAAAGCCCGGGTCTTAAAGTACTTACAGCATAGTAAGTCGTCATTAAGGTAGTTGTCTCATGTGTTTATGAGAACTCCTAGTGGTTTACCGGGATAAACACGAGTCAGTTGTACCTAATAGTGGTCCGAACTATAAAGCCCGGGCCTTAAAGTACTTACAGCATAGTAAGTCGTCATTAAGGTAGTTGTCTCATGTGTTTATGAGAACTCCTAGTGGTTTACCGGGAGAAACACGAGTCAGTTGTACCTAATAGTGGTCCGAACTATAAGCCCGGGCCTTAAAGTACTTACAGCATAGTAAGTCGTCATTAAGGTAGTTGTCTCATGTGTTTATGAGAACTCCTAGTGGTTTACCGGGATAAACACGAGTCAGTTGTACCTAATAGTGGTCCGAACTATAAAGCCCGGGCCTTAAAGTACTTACAGCATAGTAAGTCGTCATTAAGGTAGTTGTCTCATGTGTTTATGAGAACTCCTAGTGGTTTACCGGGATAAACACGAGTCAGTTGTACCTAATAGTGGTCCGAACTACAAAGCCCGGGCCTTAAAGTACTTACAGCATAGTAAGTCGTCATTAAGGTAGTTGTCTCATGTGTTTATGAGAACTCCTAGTGGTTTACCGGGATAAACACGAGTCAGTTGTACCTAATAGTGGTCCGAACTATAAAGCCCGGGCCTTAAAGTACTTACAGCATAGTAAGTCGCCATTAAGGTAGTTGTCTCATGTGTTTATGAGAACTCCTAGTGGTTTACCGGGATAAACACGAGTCAGTTGTACCTAATAGTGGTCCGAACTATAAAGCCCGGGCCTTAAAGTACTTACAGCATAGTAAGTCGCCATTAAGGTAGTTGTCTCATGTGTTTATGAGAACTCCTAGTGGTTTACCGGGATAAACACGAGTCAGTTGTACCTAATAGTGGTCCGAACTACAAAGCCCGGGCCTTAAAGTACTTACAGCATAGTAAGTCGTCATTAAGGTAGTTGTCTCATGTGTTTATGAGAACTCCTAGTGGTTTACCGGGATAAACACGAGTCAGTTGTACCTAATAGTGGTCCGAACTATAAAGCCCGGGCCTTAAAGTACTTACAGCATAGTAAGTCGTCATTAAGGTAGTTGTCTCATGTGTTTATGAGAACTCCTAGTGGTTTACCGGGATAAACACGAGTCAGTTGTACCTAATAGTGGTCCGAAGTATAAAGCCCGGGTCTTAAAGTACTTACAGCATAGTAAGTCGCCATTAAGGTAGTTGTCTCATGTGTTTATGAGAACTCCTAGTGGTTTACTGGGATAAACACGAGTCAGTTGTACCTAATAGTGGTCCAAACTATAAAGCCCGGGCCTTAAAGTACTTACAGCATAGTAAGTCGTCATTAAGGTAGTTGTCTCATGTGTTTATGAGAACTCCTAGTGGTTTACCGGGAAAAACACGAGTCAGTTGTACCTAATAGTGGTCCGAACTATAAAGCCCGGGTCTTAAAGTACTTACAGCATAGTAAGTCGTCATTAAGGTAGTTGTCTCATGTGTTTATGAGAACTCCTAGTGGTTTACCGGGAAAAACACGAGTCAGTTGTACCTAATAGTGGTCCGAACTATAAAGCCCGGGTCTTAAAGTACTTACAGCATAGTAAGTCGTCATTAAGGTAGTTGTCTCATGTGTTTATGAGAACTCCCAGTGGTTTACCGGGATAAACACGAGTCAGTTGTACCTAATAGTGGTCCGAACTATAAAGCCCGGGCCTTAAAGTACTTACAGCATAGTAAGTCGTCATTAAGGTAGTTGTCTCATGTGTTTATGAGAACTCCTAGTGGTTTACCGGGAGAAACACGAGTCAGTTGTACCTAATAGTGGTCCGAACTATAAGCCCGGGCCTTAAAGTACTTACAGCATAGTAAGTCGTCATTAAGGTAGTTGTCTCATGTGTTTATGAGAACTCCTAGTGGTTTACCGGGATAAACACGAGTCAGTTGTACCTAATAGTGGTCCGAACTATAAAGCCCAGGTCTTAAAGTACTTACAGCATAGTAAGTCGTCATTAAGGTAGTTGTCTCATGTGTTTATGAGAACTCCTAGCGGTTTACCGGGATAAACACGAGTCAGTTGTACCTAATAGTGGTCCGAACTATAAAGCCCGGGTCTTAAAGTACTTACAGCATAGTAAGTCGCCATTAAGGTAGTTGTCTCGTGTGTTTATGAGAACTCCTAGTGGTTTACCGGGATAAACACGAGTCAGTTGTACCTAATAGTGGTCCGAACTATAAAGCCCGGACCTTAAAGTACTTACAGCATAGTAAGTCGTCATTAAGGTAGTTGTCTCATGTGTTTATGAGAACTGCTAGTGGTTTACCGGGAAAAACACGAGTCAGTTGTACCTAATAGTGGTCCGAACTATAAAGCCCGGGTCTTAAAGTACTTACAGCATAGTAAGTCGTCATTAAGGTAGTTGTCTCATGTGTTTATGAGAACTCCTAGTGATTTACCGGGATAAACACGAGTCAGTTGTACCTAATAGTGGTCCGAACTATAAAGCCCGGACCTTAAAGTACTTACAGCATAGTAAGTCGTCATTAAGGTAGTTGTCTCGTGTGTTTATGAGAACTCCTAGTGGTTTACCGGGATAAACACGAATCAGTTGTACCTAATAGTGGTCCGAACTATAAAACCCGGGTCTTAAAGTACTTACAGCATAGTAAGTCGTAATTAAGGTAGTTGTCTCATGTGTTTATGAGAACTCCTAGTGATTTACCGGGAGAAACACGAGTCAGTTGTACCTAATAGTGGTCCGAACTATAAAGCGCGGACCTTAAAGTACTTACAGCATAGTAAGTTGTCATTAAGGTAGTTGTCTCGTGTGTTTATGAGAACTCCTAGTGGTTTACCGGGAGAAACACGAGTCAGTTGTACCTAATAGTGGTCCGAACTATAAGCCCGGGCCTTAAAGTACTTACAGCATAGTAAGTCATCATTAAGGTAGTTGTCTCATGTATTTATGAGAACTCCTAGTGGTTTACCGGGTTAAACACGAGTCAGTTGTACCTAATAGTGGTCCGAACTATAAAGCCCGGACCTTAAAGTACTTACAACATAGTAAGTCATCATTAAGTTAGTTGTCTCATGTGTTTATGTGAACTCCTAGTGGTTTACCGGGATAAACACGAGTCAGTTGTACCTAATAGTGGTCCGAACTATAAGCCCGGGCCTTAAAGTACTTACAACATAGTAAGTCATCATTAAGGTAGTTGTCTCATGTGTTTATGAGAACTCCTAGTGGTTTACCGGGATAAACACGAGTCAGTTGTACCTAACAGTGGTCCGAACTATAAAGCCCGGACCTTAAAGTACTTACAACATATTAAGTCGTCATTAAGGTAGTTGTCTCATGTGTTTATGAGAACTCCTAGTGGTTTACCGGGATAAACACGAGTCAGTTGTACCTAATAGTGGTCCGAACTATAAAGCCCGGGTCTTAAAGTACTTACAGCATAGTAAGTCGTCATTAAGGTAGTTGTCTCATGTGTTTATGAGAACTCCTAGTGATTTACCGGGATAAACACGAGTCAGTTGTACCTAATAGTGGTCCGAACTATAAAGCCCGGACCTTAAAGTACTTACAGCATAGTAAGTCGTCATTAAGGTAGTTGTCTCGTGTTTTTATGAGAACTCCTAGTGGTTTACCGGGTTATACAAGAGTCAGTTGTACCTAATAGTGGTCCGAACTATAAAGCCCGGGTCTTAAAGTACTTACAGCATAGTAAGCCGTCATTAAGGTAGTTGTCTCATGTGTTTTTGAGAACTCCTAGTAGTTTACCGGGATAAACACGAGTCAGTTGTACCTAATAGTGGTCCGAACTATAAAGCCCGGGTCTTAAAGTACTTACAGCATAGTAAGTCGCCATTAAGGTAGTTGTCTCATGTGTTTATGACAACTCCTAGTGGTTTACCGGGATAAACACGAGTCAGTTGTACCTAATAGTGGTCCGAACTATAAAGCCCGGACCTTAAAGTACTTACAGCATAATAAGTCGTCATTAAGGTAGTTGTCTCATGTGTTTATGAGAACTCCTAGTGATTTACCGGGAGAAACACGAGACAGTTGTACCTAATAGTGGTCCGAACTATAAAGCCCGGGTCTTAAAGTACTTACAGCATAGTAAGTCGTCATTAAGGTAGTAGTCTCATGTGTTTATGAGAACTCCTAGTGATTTACCGGGATAAACACGAGTCAGTTGTACCTAATAGTGGTCCGAACTATAAAGCCCGGGCCTTAAAGTACTTACAGCATAATAAGTCGCCATTAAGGTAGTTGTCTCATGTGTTTATGAGAACTCCTAGTGATTTACCGGGATAAACACGAGTCAGTTGTACCTAATAGTGGTCCGAACTATAAAGCCCGGGCCTTAAAGTACTTACAGCATAGTAAGTCGTCATTAAGGTAGTTGTCTCATGTGTTTATGAGAACTCCTAGTGGTTTACCGGGATAAACACGAGTCAGTTGTACCTAATAGTGGTCCGAACTATAAAGCCCGGGCCTTAAAGTACTTACAGCATAGTAAGTCGTCATTAAGGTAGTTGTCTCATGTGTTTATGAGAACTCCTAGTGGTTTACCGGGATAAACACGAGTCAGTTGTACCTAATAGTGGTCCGAACTATAAAGCCCGGGTCTTAAAGTACTTACAGCATAGTAAGTCGCCATTAAGGTAGTTGTCTCATGTGTTTATGAGAACTCCTAGTGGTTTACCGGGATAAACACGAGTCAGTTGTACCTAATAGTGGTCCGAACTATAAAGCCCGGACCTTAAAGTACTTACAGCATAATAGGTCGCCATTAAGGTAGTTGTCTCATGTGTTTATGAGAACTCCTAGTGGTTTAACGGGATAAACACGAGTCAGTTGTACCTAATAGTGGTCCGAACTATAAAGTCCGGGCCTTAAAGTACTTACAGCATAGTAAGTCGTCATTAAGGTACCTGTCTCATGTGTTTATGAGAACTCCTAGTGGTTTACCGGGATAAACACGAGTCAGTTGTACCTAATAGTTGTCCGAACTATAAAGCCCGGGCCTTAAAGTACTTACAGCATAGTAAGTCGTCATTAAGGTAGTTGTCTCATGTGTTTATGAGAACTCCTAGTGGTTTACCGGGATAAACACGAGTCAGTTGTACCTAATAGTGGTCCGAAATATAAAGTCCGGGCCTTAAAGTACTTACAGCATAGTAAGTCGTCATTAAGGTAGCTGTCTCATGTGTTTATGAGAACTCCTAGTGGTTTACTGGGATAAACACGAGTCAGTTGTACCTAATAGTGGTCCGAACTATAAAGTCCGGGCCTTAAAGTACTTACAGCATAGTAAGTCGTCATTAAGGTAGCTGTCTCATGTGTTTATGAGAACTCCTAGTGGTTTACCGGGATAAACACGAGTCAGTTGTACCTAATAGTGGTCCGAACTATAAAGCTCTGGCCTTAAAGTACTTACAGCATAGTAAGTCGTCATTAAGGTTGTTGTCTCATGTGTTTATGAGAACTCCTAGTGGTTTACCGGGATAAACACGAGTCAGTTGTACCTAATAGTGGTCTGAACTATAAAGCCCGGACCTTAAAGTACTTACAGCATAGTAAGTCGTCATTAAGATAGTTGTCTCATGTGTTTATGAGAACCCCTAGTGGTTTACCGGGATAAACACGAGTCAGTTGTACCTAATAGTGGTCCGAACTATAAAGCCCGGGACTTAAAGTACTTACAGCATAGTAAGTCGTCATTAAGGTTGTTGTCTCATGTGTTTATGAGAACTCCTAGTGGTTTACCGGGATAAACACGAGTCAGTTGTACCTAATAGTGGTCCGAACTATAAAGCCTGGGACTTAAAGTACTTACAGCATAGTAAGTCGTCATTAAGGTAGTTGTCTCATGTGTTTATGAGAACTCCTAGTGGTTTACCGGGATAAACACGAGTCAGTTGTACCTAATAGTGGTCCGAACTATAAAGCCCGGGCCTTAAAGTACTTACAGCATGGTAAGTCGTCATTAAGGTAGTTGTCTCGTGTGTTTATGAGAACTCCTAGTGGTTTACCGGGAAAAACACGAGTCAGTTGTACCTAATAGTGGTCCGAACTATAAAGCCCGGGCCTTAAAGTACTTACAACATAGTAAGTCGTCATTAAGGTAGTTGTCTCATGTGTTTATGAGAACTCCTAGTGGTTTATCGGGAGAAACACGAGTCAGTTGTACCTAATAGTGGTCCGAACTATAAAGCCCGGGCCTTAAAGTACTTACAGCATAGTAAGTCGTCATTAAGGTAGTTGTCTCATGTGTTTATGAGAACTCCTAGTGGTTTAGCGGGAAAAACACGAGTCAGTTGTACCTAATAGTGGTCTGAACTATAAAGCCCGGGCCTTAAAGTACTTACAGCATAGTAAGTCGCCATTAAGGTAGTTGTCTCATGTGTTTATGAGAACTCCTAGTGGTTTACCGGGATAAACACGAGTCAGTTGTACCTAATAGTGGTCCGAACTATAAAGCCCGGGCCTTAAAGTACTTACAGCATAGTAAGTCGCCATTAAGGTAGTTGTCTCATGTGTTTATGAGAACTTCTAGTGGTTACGCGGAATAAACACGAGTCAGTTGTACCTAATAGTGGTCCGAACTATAAAGCCCGGGCCTTAAAGTACTTACAGCATAGTAAGTCGTCATTAAGGTAGTTGTCTCATGTGTTTATGAGAACTCCTAGTGATTTACCGGGATAAACACGAGTCAGTTGTACCTAATAGTGGTCCGAACTACAAAGCCCGCGCCTTAAAGTACTTACAGCATAGTAAGTCGTCATTAAGGTAGTTGTCTCATGTGTTTATGAGAACTCCTAGTGGTTTACCGGGAAAAACACGAGTCAGTTGTACCTAATAGTGGTCCGAACTATAAAGCCCGGGCCTTAAAGTACTTACAGTATAGTAAGTCGTCATTAAGGTAGTTGTCTCATGTGTTTATGAGAACTCCTAGTGGTTTACCGGGATAAACACGAGTCAGCTGTACCTAATAGTGGTCCGAACTATAAAGCCCGGGCCTTAAAGTACTTACAATATAGTAAGTCGTCATTAAGGTAGTTGTCTCATGTGTTTATGAGAACTCCTAGTGGTTTACCGGGAAAAACACGAGTCAGATGTAGCTAATAGTGGTCCGAACTATAAAGCCCGGGCCTTAAAGTACTTACAGTATAGTAAGTCGTCATTAAGGTAGTTGTCTCATGTGTTTATGAGAACTACTAGTGATTCACCGGGATAAACACGAGTCAGTTGTACCTAATAGTGGTCCGAACTATAAAGCCCGGGCCTTAAAGTACTTACAATTAAGTAAGTCATCATTAAGGTAGTTGTCTCATGTGTTTATGAGAACTCCTAGTGGTTTACCGGGAAAAACACGAGTCAGTTGTAGCTAATAGTGGTCCGAACTATAAAGCCCGGGCCTTAAAGTACTTACAGTATAGTAAGTCGTCATTAAGGTAGTTGTCTCATGTGTTTATGAGAACTCCTAGTGATTCACCGGGATAAACACGAGTCAGTTGTACCTAATAGTGGTCCGAACTATAAAGCCCGGGCCTTAAAGTACTTACAATATAGTAAGTCATCATTAAGGTAGTTGTCTCATGTGTTTTTGAGAATTCCTAGTGGTTTACCGGGAAATACACGAGTCAGTTGTAGCTAATAGTGGTCCGAACTATAAAGCCCGGGTCTTAAAGTACTTACGGCATAGTAAGTCGTCATTAAGGTAGTTGTCTCATGTGTTTATGAGAACTCCTAGTGGTTTACCGGGATAAACACGAGTCAGTTGTGCCTAATAGTGGTCCGAACTATAAAGCCCGGCTCTTAAAGTACTTACAATATAGTAAGTCATCATTAAGGTAGTTGTCTCATGTGTTTTTGAGAATTCCTAGTCGTTTACCGGGAAATGCACGAGTCAGTTGTAGCCAATAGTGGTCCGAACTATAAAGCCCGGGTCTTAAAGTACTTACAGCATAGTAAGTCGTCATTAAGGTAGTTGTCTCATGTGTTTATGAGAACTCCTAGTGGTTTACCGGGATAAACACGAGTCAGTTGTACCTAATAGTGGTCCGAACTATAAAGCCCAGGTCTTAAAGTACTTACAGCATAGTAAGTCGTCATTAAGGTAGTTGTCTCATGTGTTTATGAGAACTCCTAGTGGTTTACCGGGATAAACACGAGTCAGTTGTGCCTAATAGTGGTCCGAACTATAAAGCCCGGGTCTTAAAGTACTTACAGCATAGTAAGTCGTCATTAAGGTAGTTGTCTCATGTGTTTATGAGAACTCCTAGTGGTTTACCGGGATAAACACGAGTCAGTTGAACCTAATAGTGGTCCGAACTATAAAGCCCGGGCCTTAAAGTACTTACAGCATAGTAAGTCGTCATTAAGGTAGTTGTCTCATGTGTTTATGAGAACTCCTAGTGGTTTACCGGGATAAACACGAGTCAGTTGTACCTAATAGTGGTCCGAACTGTAAAGCCCGGGTCTTAAAGTACTTACAGCATAGTAAGTCGTCATTAAGGTAGTTGTCTCATGTGTTTATGAGAACTCCTAGTGGTTTACCGGGATAAACACGAGTCAGTTGTACCTAATAGTGGTCCGAACTATAAAGCCCGGGCCTTAAAGTACTTACAGCATAGTAAGCCGCCATTAAGGTAGTTGTCTCATGTGTTTTTGAGAACTCCTAGTGGTTTACCAGGATAAACACGAGTCAGTTGTACCTAATAGTGGTCCGAACTATAAAGCCCGGGCCTTAAAGTACTTACAGCATAGTAAGTCGTCATTAAGGTAGTTGTCTCATGTGTTTATGAGAACTCATAGTGGTTTACCGGGATAAACACGAGTCAGTTGTACCTAATAGTGGTCCGAACTATAAAGCCCGGGTCTTAAAGTACTTACAGCATAGTAAGTCGTCATTAAGGTAGTTGTCTCATGTGTTTATGAGAACTCCTAGTGGTTTACCGGGATAAACACGAGTCAGTTGTACCTAATAGTGGTCCGAACTATAAAGCCCGGGCCTTAAAGTACATACAGCATAGTAAGTCGTCATTAAGGTAGTTGTCTCATGTGTTTATGAGAACTCCTAGTGGTTTACCGGGATAAACACGAGTCAGCTGTACCTAATAGTGGTCCGAACTATAAAGCCCGGGCCTTAAAGTACTTACAGCATAGTAAGTCGTCATTAAGGTAGTTGTCTCATGTGTTTATGAGAACTCCTAGTGGTTTACCGGGATAAACACGAGTCAGTTCTACCTAATAGTGGTCCGAACTATAAAGTCCGGGCCTTAAAGTACTTACAGCATAGTAAATCGTCATGAAGGTAGTTGTCTCGTGTGTTTATGAGAACTCCTAGTGTTTTACCGGGAAAACACGAGTCAGTTGTACCTAATAGTGGTCCGAACTATAAAGCGTGGGCCTTAAAGTAATTACAGCATAGTAAATCGTCATTAAGGTAGTTGTCTCATGTTTTATGAAAACTCCTAGTGGTTTAACGGGATAAACACGAGTCAGTTGTAACTAATAGTGGCCCGAACTATAAAGCCCGGGCCTTAAAGTACTTACAGCATAGTAAATCGTCATTAAGGTCGTTGTCTCATGTGTTTATGAGAACTCCTAGTGGTTTACCGGGATAAACACGAGTCAGTTGTACCTAATAGTGGTCCGAACTATAAAGCCCGGGCCTTAAAGTACTTACAGCATAGTAAATCGTCATTAAGTTAGTTGTCTCATGTGTTTATGTGAACTCCTAGTGGTTTACCGGGATAAACACGAGTCAGTTGTACCTAATAGTGGTCCGAACTATAAAGCCCGGGTCTTAAAGTACTTACAGCATAGTAAGTCGTCATTAAGGTAGTTGTCTCATGTGTTTATGAGAACTCCTAGTGATTTACCGGGATAAACACGAGTCAGTTGTACCTAATAGTGGTCCGAACTATAAAGCCCGGGCCTTAAAGTACTTACAGCATAGTAAGTCGTCATTAAGGTAGTTGTCTCATGTGTTTATGAGAACTCCTAGTGGTTTACCGGGATAAACACGAGTCAGTTGTACCTAATAGTGGTCCGAACTATAAAGCCCGGGCCTTAAAGTACTTACAGCATAGTAAGTCGTCATTAAGGTAGTTGTCTCATGTGTTTATGAGAACTCCTAGTGGTTTACCGGGATAAACACGAGTCAGTTGTACCTAATAGTGGTCCGAACTATAAAGCCCGGGTCTTAAAGTACTTACAGCATAGTAAGTCGCCATTAAGGTAGTTGTCTCATGTGTTTATGAGAACTCCTAGTGGTTTACCGGGATAAACACGAGTCAGTTGTACCTAATAGTGGTCCGAACTATAAAGCCCGGACCTTAAAGTACTTACAGCATAATAAGTCGCCATTAAGGTAGTTGTCTCATGTGTTTATGAGAACTCCTAGTGGTTTAACGGGATAAACACGAGTCAGTTGTACCTAATAGTGGTCCGAACTATAAAGTCCGGGCCTTAAAGTACTTACAGCATAGTAAGTCGTCATTAAGGTACCTGTCTCATGTGTTTATGAGAACTCCTAGTGGTTTACCGGGATAAACACGAGTCAGTTGTACCTAATAGTTGTCCGAACTATAAAGCCCGGGCCTTAAAGTACTTACAGCATAGTAAGTCGTCATTAAGGTAGTTGTCTCATGTGTTTATGAGAACTCCTAGTGGTTTACCGGGATAAACACGAGTCAGTTGTACCTAATAGTGGTCCGAAATATAAAGTCCGGGCCTTAAAGTACTTACAGCATAGTAAGTCGTCATTAAGGTAGCTGTCTCATGTGTTTATGAGAACTCCTAGTGGTTTACTGGGATAAACACGAGTCAGTTGTACCTAATAGTGGTCCGAACTATAAAGTCCGGGCCTTAAAGTACTTACAGCATAGTAAGTCGTCATTAAGGTAGCTGTCTCATGTGTTTATGAGAACTCCTAGTGGTTTACCGGGATAAACACGAGTCAGTTGTACCTAATAGTGGTCCGAACTATAAAGCTCTGGCCTTAAAGTACTTACAGCATAGTAAGTCGTCATTAAGGTTGTTGTCTCATGTGTTTATGAGAACTCCTAGTGGTTTACCGGGATAAACACGAGTCAGTTGTACCTAATAGTGGTCTGAACTATAAAGCCCGGACCTTAAAGTACTTACAGCATAGTAAGTCGTCATTAAGATAGTTGTCTCATGTGTTTATGAGAACCCCTAGTGGTTTACCGGGATAAACACGAGTCAGTTGTACCTAATAGTGGTCCGAACTATAAAGCCCGGGACTTAAAGTACTTACAGCATAGTAAGTCGTCATTAAGGTTGTTGTCTCATGTGTTTATGAGAACTCCTAGTGGTTTACCGGGATAAACACGAGTCAGTTGTACCTAATAGTGGTCCGAACTATAAAGCCTGGGACTTAAAGTACTTACAGCATAGTAAGTCGTCATTAAGGTAGTTGTCTCATGTGTTTATGAGAACTCCTAGTGGTTTACCGGGATAAACACGAGTCAGTTGTACCTAATAGTGGTCCGAACTATAAAGCCCGGGCCTTAAAGTACTTACAGCATGGTAAGTCGTCATTAAGGTAGTTGTCTCGTGTGTTTATGAGAACTCCTAGTGGTTTACCGGGAAAAACACGAGTCAGTTGTACCTAATAGTGGTCCGAACTATAAAGCCCGGGCCTTAAAGTACTTACAACATAGTAAGTCGTCATTAAGGTAGTTGTCTCATGTGTTTATGAGAACTCCTAGTGGTTTATCGGGAGAAACACGAGTCAGTTGTACCTAATAGTGGTCCGAACTATAAAGCCCGGGCCTTAAAGTACTTACAGCATAGTAAGTCGTCATTAAGGTAGTTGTCTCATGTGTTTATGAGAACTCCTAGTGGTTTAGCGGGAAAAACACGAGTTAGTTGTACCTAATAGTGGTCTGAACTATAAAGCCCGGGCCTTAAAGTACTTACAGCATAGTAAGTCGCCATTAAGGTAGTTGTCTCATGTGTTTATGAGAACTCCTAGTGGTTTACCGGGATAAACACGAGTCAGTTGTACCTAATAGTGGTCCGAACTATAAAGCCCGGGCCTTAAAGTACTTACAGCATAGTAAGTCGCCATTAAGGTAGTTGTCTCATGTGTTTATGAGAACTTCTAGTGGTTACGCGGAATAAACACGAGTCAGTTGTACCTAATAGTGGTCCGAACTATAAAGCCCGGGCCTTAAAGTACTTACAGCATAGTAAGTCGTCATTAAGGTAGTTGTCTCGTGTGTTTATGAGAACTCCTAGTGATTTACCGGGATAAACACGAGTCAGTTGTACCTAATAGTGGTCCGAACTACAAAGCCCGCGCCTTAAAGTACTTACAGCATAGTAAGTCGTCATTAAGGTAGTTGTCTCATGTGTTTATGAGAACTCCTAGTGGTTTACCGGGAAAAACACGAGTCAGTTGTACCTAATAGTGGTCCGAACTATAAAGCCCGGGCCTTAAAGTACTTACAGTATAGTAAGTCGTCATTAAGGTAGTTGTCTCATGTGTTTATGAGAACTCCTAGTGGTTTACCGGGATAAACACGAGTCAGCTGTACCTAATAGTGGTCCGAACTATAAAGCCCGGGCCTTAAAGTACTTACAATATAGTAAGTCATCATTAAGGTAGTTGTCTCATGTGTTTATGAGAACTCCTAGTGATTCACCGGGAAAAACACGAGTCAGTTGTAGCTAATAGTGGTCCGAACTATAAAGCCCGGGCCTTAAAGTACTTACAGTATAGTAAGTCGTCATTAAGGTAGTTGTCTCATGTGTTTATGAGAACTACTAGTGATTCACCGGGATAAACACGAGTCAGTTGTACCTAATAGTGGTCCGAACTATAAAGCCCGGGCCTTAAAGTACTTACAATATAGTAAGTCATCATTAAGGTAGTTGTCTCATGTGTTTATGAGAACTCCTAGTGATTCACCGGGAAAAACACGAGTCAGTTGTAGCTAATAGTGGTCCGAACTATAAAGCCCGGGCCTTAAAGTACTTACAGTATAGTAAGTCGTCATTAAGGTAGTTGTCTCATGTGTTTATGAGAACTCCTAGTGATTCACCGGGATAAACACGAGTCAGTTGTACCTAATAGTGGTCCGAACTATAAAGCCCGGGCCTTAAAGTACTTACAATATAGTAAGTCATCATTAAGGTAGTTGTCTCATGTGTTTATGAGAACTCCTAGCGGTTTACCGGGATAAACACGAGTCAGTTGTACCTAATAGTGGTCCGAACTATAAAGCCCGGGTCTTAAAGTACTTACAGCATAGTAAGTCGCCATTAAGGTAGTTGTCTCGTGTGTTTATGAGAACTCCTAGTGGTTTACCGGGATAAACACGAGTCAGTTGTACCTAATAGTGGTCCGAACTATAAAGCCCGGACCTTAAAGTACTTACAGCATAGTAAGTCGTCATTAAGGTAGTTGTCTCATGTGTTTATGAGAACTGCTAGTGGTTTACCGGGAAAAACACGAGTCAGTTGTACCTAATAGTGGTCCGAACTATAAAGCCCGGGTCTTAAAGTACTTACAGCATAGTAAGTCGTCATTAAGGTAGTTGTCTCATGTGTTTATGAGAACTCCTAGTGATTTACCGGGATAAACACGAGTCAGTTGTACCTAATAGTGGTCCGAACTATAAAGCCCGGACCTTAAAGTACTTACAGCATAGTAAGTCGTCATTAAGGTAGTTGTCTCGTGTGTTTATGAGAACTCCTAGTGGTTTACCGGGATAAACACGAATCAGTTGTACCTAATAGTGGTCCGAACTATAAAACCCGGGTCTTAAAGTACTTACAGCATAGTAAGTCGTAATTAAGGTAGTTGTCTCATGTGTTTATGAGAACTCCTAGTGATTTACCGGGAGAAACACGAGTCAGTTGTACCTAATAGTGGTCCGAACTATAAAGCGCGGACCTTAAAGTACTTACAGCATAGTAAGTTGTCATTAAGGTAGTTGTCTCGTGTGTTTATGAGAACTCCTAGTGGTTTACCGGGAGAAACACGAGTCAGTTGTACCTAATAGTGGTCCGAACTATAAGCCCGGGCCTTAAAGTACTTACAGCATAGTAAGTCATCATTAAGGTAGTTGTCTCATGTATTTATGAGAACTCCTAGTGGTTTACCGGGTTAAACACGAGTCAGTTGTACCTAATAGTGGTCCGAACTATAAAGCCCGGACCTTAAAGTACTTACAACATAGTAAGTCATCATTAAGTTAGTTGTCTCATGTGTTTATGTGAACTCCTAGTGGTTTACCGGGATAAACACGAGTCAGTTGTACCTAATAGTGGTCCGAACTATAAGCCCGGGCCTTAAAGTACTTACAACATAGTAAGTCATCATTAAGGTAGTTGTCTCATGTGTTTATGAGAACTCCTAGTGGTTTACCGGGATAAACACGAGTCAGTTGTACCTAACAGTGGTCCGAACTATAAAGCCCGGACCTTAAAGTACTTACAACATAGTAAGTCGTCATTAAGGTAGTTGTCTCATGTGTTTATGAGAACTCCTAGTGGTTTACCGGGATAAACACGAGTCAGTTGTACCTAATAGTGGTCCGAACTATAAAGCCCGGGTCTTAAAGTACTTACAGCATAGTAAGTCGTCATTAAGGTAGTTGTCTCATGTGTTTATGAGAACTCCTAGTGATTTACCGGGATAAACACGAGTCAGTTGTACCTAATAGTGGTCCGAACTATAAAGCCCGGACCTTAAAGTACTTACAGCATAGTAAGTCGTCATTAAGGTAGTTGTCTCGTGTTTTTATGAGAACTCCTAGTGGTTTACCGGGTTATACAAGAGTCAGTTGTACCTAATAGTGGTCCGAACTATAAAGCCCGGGTCTTAAAGTACTTACAGCATAGTAAGCCGTCATTAAGGTAGTTGTCTCATGTGTTTTTGAGAACTCCTAGTAGTTTACCGGGATAAACACGAGTCAGTTGTACCTAATAGTGGTCCGAACTATAAAGCCCGGGTCTTAAAGTACTTACAGCATAGTAAGTCGCCATTAAGGTAGTTGTCTCATGTGTTTATGACAACTCCTAGTGGTTTACCGGGATAAACACGAGTCAGTTGTACCTAATAGTGGTCCGAACTATAAAGCCCGGACCTTAAAGTACTTACAGCATAATAAGTCGTCATTAAGGTAGTTGTCTCATGTGTTTATGAGAACTCCTAGTGATTTACCGGGAGAAACACGAGACAGTTGTACCTAATAGTGGTCCGAACTATAAAGCCCGGGTCTTAAAGTACTTACAGCATAGTAAGTCGTCATTAAGGTAGTAGTCTCATGTGTTTATGAGAACTCCTAGTGATTTACCGGGATAAACACGAGTCAGTTGTACCTAATAGTGGTCCGAACTATAAAGCCCGGGCCTTAAAGTACTTACAGCATAATAAGTCGCCATTAAGGTAGTTGTCTCATGTGTTTATGAGAACTCCTAGTGATTTACCGGGATAAACACGAGTCAGTTGTACCTAATAGTGGTCCGAACTATAAAGCCCGGGCCTTAAAGTACTTACAGCATAGTAAGTCGTCATTAAGGTAGTTGTCTCATGTGTTTATGAGAACTCCTAGTGGTTTACCGGGATAAACACGAGTCAGTTGTACCTAATAGTGGTCCGAACTATAAAGCCCGGGCCTTAAAGTACTTACAGCATAGTAAGTCGTCATTAAGGTAGTTGTCTCATGTGTTTATGAGAACTCCTAGTGGTTTACCGGGATAAACACGAGTCAGTTGTACCTAATAGTGGTCCGAACTATAAAGCCCGGGTCTTAAAGTACTTACAGCATAGTAAGTCGCCATTAAGGTAGTTGTCTCATGTGTTTATGAGAACTCCTAGTGGTTTACCGGGATAAACACGAGTCAGTTGTACCTAATAGTGGTCCGAACTATAAAGCCCGGACCTTAAAGTACTTACAGCATAATAGGTCGCCATTAAGGTAGTTGTCTCATGTGTTTATGAGAACTCCTAGTGGTTTAACGGGATAAACACGAGTCAGTTGTACCTAATAGTGGTCCGAACTATAAAGTCCGGGCCTTAAAGTACTTACAGCATAGTAAGTCGTCATTAAGGTACCTGTCTCATGTGTTTATGAGAACTCCTAGTGGTTTACCGGGATAAACACGAGTCAGTTGTACCTAATAGTTGTCCGAACTATAAAGCCCGGGCCTTAAAGTACTTACAGCATAGTAAGTCGTCATTAAGGTAGTTGTCTCATGTGTTTATGAGAACTCCTAGTGGTTTACCGGGATAAACACGAGTCAGTTGTACCTAATAGTGGTCCGAAATATAAAGTCCGGGCCTTAAAGTACTTACAGCATAGTAAGTCGTCATTAAGGTAGCTGTCTCATGTGTTTATGAGAACTCCTAGTGGTTTACTGGGATAAACACGAGTCAGTTGTACCTAATAGTGGTCCGAACTATAAAGTCCGGGCCTTAAAGTACTTACAGCATAGTAAGTCGTCATTAAGGTAGCTGTCTCATGTGTTTATGAGAACTCCTAGTGGTTTACCGGGATAAACACGAGTCAGTTGTACCTAATAGTGGTCCGAACTATAAAGCTCTGGCCTTAAAGTACTTACAGCATAGTAAGTCGTCATTAAGGTTGTTGTCTCATGTGTTTATGAGAACTCCTAGTGGTTTACCGGGATAAACACGAGTCAGTTGTACCTAATAGTGGTCTGAACTATAAAGCCCGGACCTTAAAGTACTTACAGCATAGTAAGTCGTCATTAAGATAGTTGTCTCATGTGTTTATGAGAACCCCTAGTGGTTTACCGGGATAAACACGAGTCAGTTGTACCTAATAGTGGTCCGAACTATAAAGCCCGGGACTTAAAGTACTTACAGCATAGTAAGTCGTCATTAAGGTTGTTGTCTCATGTGTTTATGAGAACTCCTAGTGGTTTACCGGGATAAACACGAGTCAGTTGTACCTAATAGTGGTCCGAACTATAAAGCCTGGGACTTAAAGTACTTACAGCATAGTAAGTCGTCATTAAGGTAGTTGTCTCATGTGTTTATGAGAACTCCTAGTGGTTTACCGGGATAAACACGAGTCAGTTGTACCTAATAGTGGTCCGAACTATAAAGCCCGGGCCTTAAAGTACTTACAGCATGGTAAGTCGTCATTAAGGTAGTTGTCTCGTGTGTTTATGAGAACTCCTAGTGGTTTACCGGGAAAAACACGAGTCAGTTGTACCTAATAGTGGTCCGAACTATAAAGCCCGGGCCTTAAAGTACTTACAACATAGTAAGTCGTCATTAAGGTAGTTGTCTCATGTGTTTATGAGAACTCCTAGTGGTTTATCGGGAGAAACACGAGTCAGTTGTACCTAATAGTGGTCCGAACTATAAAGCCCGGGCCTTAAAGTACTTACAGCATAGTAAGTCGTCATTAAGGTAGTTGTCTCATGTGTTTATGAGAACTCCTAGTGGTTTAGCGGGAAAAACACGAGTCAGTTGTACCTAATAGTGGTCTGAACTATAAAGCCCGGGCCTTAAAGTACTTACAGCATAGTAAGTCGCCATTAAGGTAGTTGTCTCATGTGTTTATGAGAACTCCTAGTGGTTTACCGGGATAAACACGAGTCAGTTGTACCTAATAGTGGTCCGAACTATAAAGCCCGGGCCTTAAAGTACTTACAGCATAGTAAGTCGCCATTAAGGTAGTTGTCTCATGTGTTTATGAGAACTTCTAGTGGTTACGCGGAATAAACACGAGTCAGTTGTACCTAATAGTGGTCCGAACTATAAAGCCCGGGCCTTAAAGTACTTACAGCATAGTAAGTCGTCATTAAGGTAGTTGTCTCATGTGTTTATGAGAACTCCTAGTGATTTACCGGGATAAACACGAGTCAGTTGTACCTAATAGTGGTCCGAACTACAAAGCCCGCGCCTTAAAGTACTTACAGCATAGTAAGTCGTCATTAAGGTAGTTGTCTCATGTGTTTATGAGAACTCCTAGTGGTTTACCGGGAAAAACACGAGTCAGTTGTACCTAATAGTGGTCCGAACTATAAAGCCCGGGCCTTAAAGTACTTACAGTATAGTAAGTCGTCATTAAGGTAGCTGTCTCATGTGTTTATGAGAACTCCTAGTGGTTTACCGGGATAAACACGAGTCAGCTGTACCTAATAGTGGTCCGAACTATAAAGCCCGGGCCTTAAAGTACTTACAATATAGTAAGTCGACATTAAGGTAGTTGTCTCATGTGTTTATGAGAACTCCTAGTGGTTTACCGGGAAAAACACGAGTCAGATGTAGCTAATAGTGGTCCGAACTATAAAGCCCGGGCCTTAAAGTACTTACAGTATAGTAAGTCGTCATTAAGGTAGTTGTCTCATGTGTTTATGAGAACTACTAGTGATTCACCGGGATAAACACGAGTCAGTTGTACCTAATAGTGGTCCGAACTATAAAGCCCGGGCCTTAAAGTACTTACAATTAAGTAAGTCATCATTAAGGTAGTTGTCTCATGTGTTTATGAGAACTCCTAGTGGTTTACCGGGAAAAACACGAGTCAGTTGTAGCTAATAGTGGTCCGAACTATAAAGCCCGGGCCTTAAAGTACTTACAGTATAGTAAGTCGTCATTAAGGTAGTTGTCTCATGTGTTTATGAGAACTCCTAGTGATTCACCGGGATAAACACGAGTCAGTTGTACCTAATAGTGGTCCGAACTATAAAGCCCGGGCCTTAAAGTACTTACAATATAGTAAGTCATCATTAAGGTAGTTGTCTCATGTGTTTTTGAGAATTCCTAGTGGTTTACCGGGAAATACACGAGTCAGTTGTAGCTAATAGTGGTCCGAACTATAAAGCCCGGGTCTTAAAGTACTTACGGCATAGTAAGTCGTCATTAAGGTAGTTGTCTCATGTGTTTATGAGAACTCCTAGTGGTTTACCGGGATAAACACGAGTCAGTTGTGCCTAATAGTGGTCCGAACTATAAAGCCCGGCTCTTAAAGTACTTACAATATAGTAAGTCATCATTAAGGTAGTTGTCTCATGTGTTTTTGAGAATTCCTAGTCGTTTACCGGGAAATGCACGAGTCAGTTGTAGCCAATAGTGGTCCGAACTATAAAGCCCGGGTCTTAAAGTACTTACAGCATAGTAAGTCGTCATTAAGGTAGTTGTCTCATGTGTTTATGAGAACTCCTAGTGGTTTACCGGGATAAACACGAGTCAGTTGTACCTAATAGTGGTCCGAACTATAAAGCCCAGGTCTTAAAGTACTTACAGCATAGTAAGTCGTCATTAAGGTAGTTGTCTCATGTGTTTATGAGAACTCCTAGTGGTTTACCGGGATAAACACGAGTCAGTTGTGCCTAATAGTGGTCCGAACTATAAAGCCCGGGTCTTAAAGTACTTACAGCATAGTAAGTCGTCATTAAGGTAGTTGTCTCATGTGTTTATGAGAACTCCTAGTGGTTTACCGGGATAAACACGAGTCAGTTGAACCTAATAGTGGTCCGAACTATAAAGCCCGGGCCTTAAAGTACTTACAGCATAGTAAGTCGTCATTAAGGTAGTTGTCTCATGTGTTTATGAGAACTCCTAGTGGTTTACCGGGATAAACACGAGTCAGTTGTACCTAATAGTGGTCCGAACTGTAAAGCCCGGGTCTTAAAGTACTTACAGCATAGTAAGTAGTCATTAAGGTAGTTGTCTCATGTGTTTATGAGAACTCATAGTGGTTTACCGGGATAAACACGAGTCAGTTGTACCTAATAGTGGTCCGAACTATAAAGCCCGGGTCTTAAAGTACTTACAGCATAGTAAGTCGTCATTAAGGTAGTTGTCTCATGTGTTTATGAGAACTCCTAGTGGTTTACCGGGATAAACACGAGTCAGTTGTACCTAATAGTGGTCCGAACTATAAAGCCCGGGCCTTAAAGTACATACAGCATAGTAAGTCGTCATTAAGGTAGTTGTCTCATGTGTTTATGAGAACTCCTAGTGGTTTACCGGGATAAACACGAGTCAGCTGTACCTAATAGTGGTCCGAACTATAAAGCCCGGGCCTTAAAGTACTTACAGCATAGTAAGTCGTCATTAAGGTAGTTGTCTCATGTGTTTATGAGAACTCCTAGTGGTTTACCGGGATAAACACGAGTCAGTTCTACCTAATAGTGGTCCGAACTATAAAGTCCGGGCCTTAAAGTACTTACAGCATAGTAAATCGTCATGAAGGTAGTTGTCTCGTGTGTTTATGAGAACTCCTAGTGTTTTACCGGGAAAACACGAGTCAGTTGTACCTAATAGTGGTCCGAACTATAAAGCGTGGGCCTTAAAGTAATTACAGCATAGTAAATCGTCATTAAGGTAGTTGTCTCATGTTTTATGAAAACTCCTAGTGGTTTAACGGGATAAACACGAGTCAGTTGTAACTAATAGTGGCCCGAACTATAAAGCCCGGGCCTTAAAGTACTTACAGCATAGTAAATCGTCATTAAGGTCGTTGTCTCATGTGTTTATGAGAACTCCTAGTGGTTTACCGGGATAAACACGAGTCAGTTGTACCTAATAGTGGTCCGAACTATAAAGCCCGGGCCTTAAAGTACTTACAGCATAGTAAATCGTCATTAAGTTAGTTGTCTCATGTGTTTATGTGAACTCCTAGTGGTTTACCGGGATAAACACGAGTCAGTTGTACCTAATAGTGGTCCGAACTATAAAGCCCGGGTCTTAAAGTACTTACAGCATAGTAAGTCGTCATTAAGGTAGTTGTCTCATGTGTTTATGAGAACTCCTAGTGATTTACCGGGATAAACACGAGTCAGTTGTACCTAATAGTGGTCCGAACTATAAAGCCCGGGCCTTAAAGTACTTACAGCATAGTAAGTCGTCATTAAGGTAGTTGTCTCATGTGTTTATGAGAACTCCTAGTGGTTTACCGGGATAAACACGAGTCAGTTGTACCTAATAGTGGTCCGAACTATAAAGCCCGGGCCTTAAAGTACTTACAGCATAGTAAGTCGTCATTAAGGTAGTTGTCTCATGTGTTTATGAGAACTCCTAGTGGTTTACCGGGATAAACACGAGTCAGTTGTACCTAATAGTGGTCCGAACTATAAAGCCCGGGTCTTAAAGTACTTACAGCATAGTAAGTCGCCATTAAGGTAGTTGTCTCATGTGTTTATGAGAACTCCTAGTGGTTTACCGGGATAAACACGAGTCAGTTGTACCTAATAGTGGTCCGAACTATAAAGCCCGGACCTTAAAGTACTTACAGCATAATAAGTCGCCATTAAGGTAGTTGTCTCATGTGTTTATGAGAACTCCTAGTGGTTTAACGGGATAAACACGAGTCAGTTGTACCTAATAGTGGTCCGAACTATAAAGTCCGGGCCTTAAAGTACTTACAGCATAGTAAGTCGTCATTAAGGTACCTGTCTCATGTGTTTATGAGAACTCCTAGTGGTTTACCGGGATAAACACGAGTCAGTTGTACCTAATAGTTGTCCGAACTATAAAGCCCGGGCCTTAAAGTACTTACAGCATAGTAAGTCGTCATTAAGGTAGTTGTCTCATGTGTTTATGAGAACTCCTAGTGGTTTACCGGGATAAACACGAGTCAGTTGTACCTAATAGTGGTCCGAAATATAAAGTCCGGGCCTTAAAGTACTTACAGCATAGTAAGTCGTCATTAAGGTAGCTGTCTCATGTGTTTATGAGAACTCCTAGTGGTTTACTGGGATAAACACGAGTCAGTTGTACCTAATAGTGGTCCGAACTATAAAGTCCGGGCCTTAAAGTACTTACAGCATAGTAAGTCGTCATTAAGGTAGCTGTCTCATGTGTTTATGAGAACTCCTAGTGGTTTACCGGGATAAACACGAGTCAGTTGTACCTAATAGTGGTCCGAACTATAAAGCTCTGGCCTTAAAGTACTTACAGCATAGTAAGTCGTCATTAAGGTTGTTGTCTCATGTGTTTATGAGAACTCCTAGTGGTTTACCGGGATAAACACGAGTCAGTTGTACCTAATAGTGGTCTGAACTATAAAGCCCGGACCTTAAAGTACTTACAGCATAGTAAGTCGTCATTAAGATAGTTGTCTCATGTGTTTATGAGAACCCCTAGTGGTTTACCGGGATAAACACGAGTCAGTTGTACCTAATAGTGGTCCGAACTATAAAGCCCGGGACTTAAAGTACTTACAGCATAGTAAGTCGTCATTAAGGTTGTTGTCTCATGTGTTTATGAGAACTCCTAGTGGTTTACCGGGATAAACACGAGTCAGTTGTACCTAATAGTGGTCCGAACTATAAAGCCTGGGACTTAAAGTACTTACAGCATAGTAAGTCGTCATTAAGGTAGTTGTCTCATGTGTTTATGAGAACTCCTAGTGGTTTACCGGGATAAACACGAGTCAGTTGTACCTAATAGTGGTCCGAACTATAAAGCCCGGGCCTTAAAGTACTTACAGCATGGTAAGTCGTCATTAAGGTAGTTGTCTCGTGTGTTTATGAGAACTCCTAGTGGTTTACCGGGAAAAACACGAGTCAGTTGTACCTAATAGTGGTCCGAACTATAAAGCCCGGGCCTTAAAGTACTTACAACATAGTAAGTCGTCATTAAGGTAGTTGTCTCATGTGTTTATGAGAACTCCTAGTGGTTTATCGGGAGAAACACGAGTCAGTTGTACCTAATAGTGGTCCGAACTATAAAGCCCGGGCCTTAAAGTACTTACAGCATAGTAAGTCGTCATTAAGGTAGTTGTCTCATGTGTTTATGAGAACTCCTAGTGGTTTAGCGGGAAAAACACGAGTTAGTTGTACCTAATAGTGGTCTGAACTATAAAGCCCGGGCCTTAAAGTACTTACAGCATAGTAAGTCGCCATTAAGGTAGTTGTCTCATGTGTTTATGAGAACTCCTAGTGGTTTACCGGGATAAACACGAGTCAGTTGTACCTAATAGTGGTCCGAACTATAAAGCCCGGGCCTTAAAGTACTTACAGCATAGTAAGTCGCCATTAAGGTAGTTGTCTCATGTGTTTATGAGAACTTCTAGTGGTTACGCGGAATAAACACGAGTCAGTTGTACCTAATAGTGGTCCGAACTATAAAGCCCGGGCCTTAAAGTACTTACAGCATAGTAAGTCGTCATTAAGGTAGTTGTCTCGTGTGTTTATGAGAACTCCTAGTGATTTACCGGGATAAACACGAGTCAGTTGTACCTAATAGTGGTCCGAACTACAAAGCCCGCGCCTTAAAGTACTTACAGCATAGTAAGTCGTCATTAAGGTAGTTGTCTCATGTGTTTATGAGAACTCCTAGTGGTTTACCGGGAAAAACACGAGTCAGTTGTACCTAATAGTGGTCCGAACTATAAAGCCCGGGCCTTAAAGTACTTACAGTATAGTAAGTCGTCATTAAGGTAGTTGTCTCATGTGTTTATGAGAACTCCTAGTGGTTTACCGGGATAAACACGAGTCAGCTGTACCTAATAGTGGTCCGAACTATAAAGCCCGGGCCTTAAAGTACTTACAATATAGTAAGTCATCATTAAGGTAGTTGTCTCATGTGTTTATGAGAACTCCTAGTGATTCACCGGGAAAAACACGAGTCAGTTGTAGCTAATAGTGGTCCGAACTATAAAGCCCGGGCCTTAAAGTACTTACAGTATAGTAAGTCGTCATTAAGGTAGTTGTCTCATGTGTTTATGAGAACTACTAGTGATTCACCGGGATAAACACGAGTCAGTTGTACCTAATAGTGGTCCGAACTATAAAGCCCGGGCCTTAAAGTACTTACAATATAGTAAGTCATCATTAAGGTAGTTGTCTCATGTGTTTATGAGAACTCCTAGTGATTCACCGGGAAAAACACGAGTCAGTTGTAGCTAATAGTGGTCCGAACTATAAAGCCCGGGCCTTAAAGTACTTACAGTATAGTAAGTCGTCATTAAGGTAGTTGTCTCATGTGTTTATGAGAACTCCTAGTGATTCACCGGGATAAACACGAGTCAGTTGTACCTAATAGTGGTCCGAACTATAAAGCCCGGGCCTTAAAGTACTTACAATATAGTAAGTCATCATTAAGGTAGTTGTCTCATGTGTTTTTGAGAATTCCTAGTGGTTTACCGGGAAATACACGAGTCAGTTGTAGCTAATAGTGGTCCGAACTATAAAGCCCGGGTCTTAAAGTACTTACGGCATAGTAGGTCGTCATTAAGGTAGTTGTCTCATGTGTTTATGAGAACTCCTAGTGGTTTACCGGGATAAACACGAGTCAGTTGTGCCTAATAGTGGTCCGAACTATAAAGCCCGGCTCTTAAAGTACTTACAATATAGTAAGTCATCATTAAGGTAGTTGTCTCATGTGTTTTTGAGAATTCCTAGTCGTTTACCGGGAAATGCACGAGTCAGTTGTAGCCAATAGTGGTCCGAACTATAAAGCCCGGGTCTTAAAGTACTTACAGCATAGTAAGTCGTCATTAAGGTAGTTGTCTCATGTGTTTATGAGAACTCCTAGTGGTTTACCGGGATAAACACGAGTCAGTTGTACCTAATAGTGGTCCGAACTATAAAGCCCAGGTCTTAAAGTACTTACAGCATAGTAAGTCGTCATTAAGGTAGTTGTCTCATGTGTTTATGAGAACTCCTAGTGGTTTACCGGGATAAACACGAGTCAGTTGTGCCTAATAGTGGTCCGAACTATAAAGCCCGGGTCTTAAAGTACTTACAGCATAGTAAGTCGTCATTAAGGTAGTTGTCTCATGTGTTTATGAGAACTCCTAGTGGTTTACCGGGATAAACACGAGTCAGTTGTACCTAATAGTGGTCCGAACTATAAAGCCCGGGCCTTAAAGTACTTACAGCATAGTAAGTCGTCATTAAGGTAGTTGTCTCATGTGTTTATGAGAACTCCTAGTGGTTTACCGGGATAAACACGAGTCAGTTGTACCTAATAGTGGTCCGAACTGTAAAGCCCGGGTCTTAAAGTACTTACAGCATAGTAAGTCGTCATTAAGGTAGTTGTCTCATGTGTTTATGAGAACTCCTAGTGGTTTACCGGGATAAACACGAGTCAGTTGTACCTAATAGTGGTCCGAACTATAAAGCCCGGGCCTTAAAGTACTTACAGCATAGTAAGCCGCCATTAAGGTAGTTGTCTCATGTGTTTATGAGAACTCCTAGTGGTTTACCAGGATAAACACGAGTCAGTTGTACCTAATAGTGGTCCGAACTATAAAGCCCGGGCCTTAAAGTACTTACAGCATAGTAAGTCGTCATTAAGGTAGTTGTCTCATGTGTTTATGAGAACTCATAGTGGTTTACAGGGATAAACACGAGTCAGTTGTACCTAATAGTGGTCCGAACTATAAAGCCCGGGTCTTAAAGTACTTACAGCATAGTAAGTCGTCATTAAGGTAGTTGTCTCATGTGTTTATGAGAACTCCTAGTGGTTTACCGGGATAAACACGAGTCAGTTGTTCCTAATAGTGGTCCGAACTATAAAGCCCGGGCCTTAAAGTACATACAGCATAGTAAGTCGTCATTAAGGTAGTTGTCTCATGTGTTTATGAGAACTCCTAGTGGTTTACCGGGATAAACACGAGTCAGCTGTACCTAATAGTGGTCCGAACTATAAAGCCCGGGCCTTAAAGTACTTACAGCATAGTAAGTCGTCATTAAGGTAGTTGTCTCATGTGTTTATGAGAACTCCTAGTGGTTTACCGGGATAAACACGAGTCAGTTCTACCTAATAGTGGTCCGAACTATAAAGTCCGGGCCTTAAAGTACTTACAGCATAGTAAATCGTCATGAAGGTAGTTGTCTCGTGTGTTTATGAGAACTCCTAGTGTTTTACCGGGAAAACACGAGTCAGTTGTACCTAATAGTGGTCCGAACTATAAAGCGCGGGCCTTAAAGTAATTACAGCATAGTAAATCGTCATTAAGGTAGTTGTCTCATGTTTTATGAAAACTCCTAGTGGTTTAACGGGATAAACACGAGTCAGTTGTAACTAATAGTGGCCCGAACTATAAAGCCCGGGCCTTAAAGTACTTACAGCATAGTAAATCGTCATTAAGGTCGTTGTCTCATGTGTTTATGAGAACTCCTAGTGGTTTACCGGGATAAACACGAGTCAGTTGTACCTAATAGTGGTCCGAACTATAAAGCCCGGGCCTTAAAGTACTTACAGCATAGTAAATCGTCATTAAGTTAGTTGTCTCATGTGTTTATGTGAACTCCTAGTGGTTTACCGGGATAAACACGAGTCAGTTGTACCTAATAGTGGTCCGAACTATAAAGCCCGGGTCTTAAAGTACTTACAGCATAGTAAGTCGTCATTAAGGTAGTTGTCTCATGTGTTTATGAGAACTCCTAGTGATTTACCGGGAAAAACACGAGTCAGTTGTACCTAACAGTGGTCCGAACTATAAAGCCGGGACCTTAAAGTACTTACAGCATAGTAAGTCGTCATTAAGGTAGTTGTCTCATGTGTTTATGAGAACTCCTAGTGGTTTACCGGGATAAACACGAGTCAGTTGTACCTAATAGTGGTCCGAACTATAAAGCCCGGGCCTTAAAGTACTTACAGCATAGTAAGTCGTCATTAAGGTAGTTGTCTCATGTGTTTATGAGAACTCCTAGTGGTTTACCGGGATAAACACGAGTCAGTTGTACCTAATAGTGGTCCGAACTGTAAAGCCCGGGTCTTAAAGTACTTACAGCATAGTAAGTCGTCATTAAGGTAGTTGTCTCTTGTGTTTATGAGAACTCCTAGTGGTTTACCAGGATAAACACGAGTCAGTTCTACCTAATAGTGGTCCGAACTATAAAGTCCGGGCCTTAAAGTACTTACAGCATAGTAAATCGTCATTAAGGTAGTTGTCTCGTGTGTTTATGAGAACTTGTAGTGGTTTACCGGGATAAACACGAGTCAGTTGTACCTAATAGTGGTCCGAACTATAAAGCGCGGGCCTTAAAGTAATTACAGCATAGTAAATCGTCATTAAGGTAGTTGTCTCATGTTTTATGAAAACTCCTAGTGGTTTAACGGGATAAACACGAGTCAGTTGTACCTAATAGTGGCCCGAACTATAAAGCCCGGGCCTTAAAGTACTTACAGCATAGTAAATCGTCATTAAGGTCGTTGTCTCATGTGTTTATGAGAACTCCTAGTGGTTTACCGGGATAAACACGAGTCAGTTGTACCTAATAGTGGTCCGAACTATAATGCCCGGGCCTTAAAGTACTTACAGCATAGTAAATCGTCATTAAGTTAGTTGTCTCATGTGTTTATGTGAACTCCTAGTGGTTTACCGGGATAAACACGAGTCAGTTGTACCTAATAGTGGTCCGAACTATAAAGCCCGGGTCTTAAAGTACTTACAGCATAGTAAGTCGTCATTAAGGTAGTTGTCTCATGTGTTTATGAGAACTCCTAGTGGTTTACCGGGATAAACACGAGTCAGTTTTACCTAATAGTGGTCCGAACTGTAAAGCCCGGGTCTTAAAGTACTTATAGCATAGTAAGTCGTCATTAAGGTAGTTGTCTCATGTGTTTATGAGAACTCCTAGTGGTTTACCGGGATAAACACGAGTCAGTTGTACCTAATAGTTGTCCGAACTATAAAGCCCGGGCCTTAAAGTACTTACAGCATAGTAAGCCGCCATTAAGGTAGTTGTCTCATGTGTTTATGAGAACTCCTAGTGGTTTACCAGGATAAACACGAGTCAGTTGTACCTAATAGTGGTCCGAACTATAAAGCCCGGGCCTTAAAGTACTTACAGCATAGTAAGTCGTCATTAAGGTAGTTGTCTCATGTGTTTATGAGAACTCATAGTGGTTTACCGGGATAAACACGAGTCAGTTGTACCTAATAGTGGTCCGAACTATAAAGCCTGGGTCTTAAAGTACTTACAGCATAGTAAGTCGTCATTAAGGTAGTTGTCTCATGTGTTTATGAGAACTCCTAGTGGTTTACCGGGATAAACACGAGTCAGTTGTACCTAATAGTGGTCCGAACTATAAAGACCGGGCCTTAAAGTACTTACAGCATAGTAAGTCGTCATTAAGGTAGTTGTCTCATGTGTTTATGAGAACTCCTAGTGGTTTACCGGGAAAAACACGAGTCAGTTGTACCTAATAGTGGTCCGAACTATAAAGCCCGGGCCTTAAAGTACTTACAGCATAGTAAGTCGTCATTAAGGTAGTTGTCTCATGTGTTTATGAGAACTCCTAGTGGTTTACCGGGATAAACACGAGTCAGTTCTACCTAATAGTGGTCCGAACTATAAAGTCCGGGTCTTAAAGTACTTACAGCATAGTAAATCGTCATTAAGGTAGTTGTCTCGTGTGTTTATGAGAACTCCTAGTGGTTTACCGGGATAAACACGAGTCAGTTGTACCTAATAGTGGTCCGAAATATAAAGCGCGGGCCTTAAAGTAATTACAGCATAGTAAATCGTCATTAAGGTAGTTGTCTCATGTTTTATGAAAACTCCTAGTGGTTTAACGGGATAAACACGAGTCAGTTGTACCTAATAGTGGCCCGAACTATAAAGCCCGGGCCTTAAAGTACTTACAGCATAGTAAATCGTCATTAAGGTCGTTGTCTCATGTGTTTATGAGAACTCCTAGTGGTTTACCGGGATAAACACGAGTCAGTTGTACCTAATAGTGGTCCGAACTGTAAAGCCCGGGCCTTAAAGTACTTACAGCATAGTAAATCGTCATTAAGTTAGTTGTCTCATGTGTTTATGTGAACTCCTAGTGGTTTACCGGGATAAACACGAGTCAGTTGTACCTAATAGTGGTCCGAACTATAAAGCCCGGGTCTTAAAGTACTTACAGCATAGTAAGTCGTCATTAAGGTAGTTGTCTCATGTGTTTATGAGAACTCCTAGTGATTTACCGGGAAAAACACGAGTCAGTTGTACCTAACAGTGGTCCGAACTATAAAGCCGGGACCTTAAAGTACTTACAGCATAGTAAGTCGTCATTAAGGTAGTTGTCTCATGTGTTTATGAGAACTCCTAGTGGTTTACCGGGATAAACACGAGTCAGTTGTACCTAATAGTGGTCCGAACTATAAAGCCCGGGCCTTAAAGTACTTACAGCATAGTAAGTCGTCATTAAGGTAGTTGTCTCATGTGTTTATGAGAACTCCTAGTGGTTTACCGGGATAAACACGAGTCAGTTGTACCTAATAGTGGTCCGAACTGTAAAGCCCGGGCCTTAAAGTACTTACAGCATAGTAAGTCGTCATTAAGGTAGTTGTCTCATGTGTTTATGAGAACTCCTAGTGGTTTACCAGGATAAACACGAGTCAGTTGTACCTAATAGTGGTCCGAACTATAAAGCCCGGGCCTTAAAGTACTTACAGCATAGTAAGTCGTCATTAAGGTAGTTGTCTCATGTGTTTATGAGAACTCATAGTGGTTTACCGGGATAAACACGAGTCAGTTGTACCTAATAGTGGTCCGAACTATAAAGCCCGGGTCTTAAAGTACTTACAGCATAGTAAGTCGTCATTAAGGTAGTTGTCTCATGTGTCTATGAGAACTCCTAGTGGTTTAGCGGGATAAACACGAGTCAGTTGTACCTAATAGTGGTCCGAACTATAAAGCCCGGGCCTTAAAGTACTTACAGCATAGTATGTCGTCATTAAGGTAGTTGTCTCATGTGTTTATGAGAACTCCTAGTGGTTTACCGGGAAAAACACGAGTAAGTTGTACCTAATAGTGGTCCGAACTATAAAGCCCGGGCCTTAAAGTACTTACAGCATAGTAAGTCGTCCTTAATGTAGTTGTCTCATGTGTTTATGAGAACTCCTAGTGGTTTACCGGGATAAACACGAGTCAGTTCTACCTAATAGTGGTCCGAACTATAAAGTCCGGGCCTTAAAGTACTTACAGCATAGTAAATCGTCATTAAGGTAGTTGTCTCGTGTGTTTATGAGAACTTGTAGTGGTTTACCGGGATAAACACGAGTCAGTTGTACCTAATGGTGGTCCGAACTATAAAGCGCGGGCCTTAAAGTAATTACAGCATAGTAAATCGTCATTAAGGTAGTTGTCTCATGTTTTATGAAAACTCCTAGTGGTTTAACGGGATAAACACGAGTCAGTTGTACCTAATAGTGGCCCGAACTATAAAGCCCGGGCCTTAAAGTACTTACAGCATAGTAAATCGTCATTAAGGTCGTTGTCTCATGTGTTTATGAGAACTCCTAGTGGTTTACCGGGATAAACACGAGTCAGTTGTTCCTAATAGTGGTCCGAACTATAATGCCCGGGCCTTAAAGTACTTACAGCATAGTAAATCGTCATTAAGTTAGTTGTCTCATGTGTTTATGTGAACTCCTAGTGGTTTACCGGGATAAACACGAGTCAGTTGTACCTAATAGTGGTCCGAACTATAAAGCCCGGGTCTTAAAGTACTTACAGCATAGTAAGTCGTCATTAAGGTAGTTGTCTCATGTGTTTATGAGAACTCCTATTGATTTACCGGGAAAAACACGAGTCAGTTGTACCTAATAGTGGTCCGAACTATAAAGCCGGGACCTTAAAGTACTTACAGCATAGTAAGTCGTCATTAAGGTAGTTGTCTCATGTGTTTATGAGAACTCCTAGTGGTTTACCGGGATAAACACGAGTCAGTTGTACCTAATAGTGGTCCGAACTATAAAGCCCGGGCCTTAAAGTACTTACAGCATAGTAAGTCGTCATTAAGGTAGTTGTCTCATGTGTTTATGAGAACTCCTAGTGGTTTACCGGGATAAACACGAGTCAGTTGTACCTAATAGTGGTCCGAACTGTAAAGCCCGGTTCTTAAAGTACTTACAGCATAGTAAGTCGTCATTAAGGTAGTTGTCTCATGTGTTTATGAGAACTCCTAGTGGTTTACCAGGATAAACACGAGTCAGTTGTACCTAATAGTGGTCCGAACTATAAAGCCCGGGCCTTAAAGTACTTACAGCATAGTAAGTCGTCATTAAGGTAGTTGTCTCATGTGTTTATGAGAACTCCTAGTGGTTTACCGGGATAAACACGAGTCAGTTCTACCTAATAGTGGTCCGAACTATAAAGCCCGGGCCTTAAAGTACTTACAGCATAGTAAGTCGTCATTAAGGTAGTTGTCTCATGTGTTTATGAGAACTCCTAGTGGTTTACCGGGATAAACACGAGTCAGTTGTACCTAATAGTGGTCCGAACTATAAAGCCCGGGCCTTAAAGTACTTACAGCATAGTAAATCGTCATTAAGTTAGTTGTCTCATGTGTTTATGTGAACTCCTAGTGGTTTACCGGGATAAACACGAGTCAGTTGTACCTAATAGTGGTCCGAACTATAAAGCCCGGGTCTTAAAGTACTTACAGCATAGTAAGTCGTCATTAAGGTAGTTGTCTCGTGTGTTTATGAGAACTCCTAGTGATTTACCGGGAAAAACACGAGTCAGTTGTACCTAACAGTGGTCCGAACTATAAAGCCGGGACCTTAAAGTACTTACAGCATAGTAAGTCGTCATTAAGGTAGTTGTCTCATGTGTTTATGAGAACTCCTAGTGGTTTACCGGGATAAACACGAGTCAGTTGTACCTAATAGTGGTCCGAACTGTAAAGCCCGGGTCTTAAAGTACTTACAGCATAGTAAGTCGTCATTAAGGTAGTTGTCTCATGTGTTTATGAGAACTCCTAGTGGTTTACCAGGATAAACACGAGTCAGTTGTACCTAATAGTGGTCCGAACTATAAAGCCCGGGCCTTAAAGTACTTACAGCATAGTAAGTCGTCATTAAGGTAGTTGTCTCATGTGTTTATGAGAACTCATAGTGGTTTACCGGGAAAAACACGAGTCAGTTGTACCTAATAGTGGTCCGAACTATAAAGCCCGGGTCTTAAAGTACTTACAGCATAGTAAGTCGTCATTAAGGTAGTTGTCTCATGTGTCTATGAGAACTCCTAGTGGTTTAGCGGGATAAACACGAGTCAGTTGTACCTAATAGTGGTCCGAACTATAAAGCCCGGGCCTTAAAGTACTTACAGCATAGTAAGTCGTCATTAAGGTAGTTGTCTCATGTGTTTATGAGAACTCCTAGTGGTTTACCGGGAAAAACACGAGTAAGTTGTACCTAATAGTGGTCCGAACTATAAAGCCCGGGCCTTATAGTACTTACAGCATAGTAAGTCGTCATTAATGTAGTTGTCTCATGTGTTTATGAGAACTCCTAGTGGTTTACCGGGATAAACACGAGTCAGTTCTACCTAATAGTGGTCCGAACTATAAAGTCCGGGCCTTAAAGTACTTACAGCATAGTAAATCGTCATTAAGGTAGTTGTCTCGTGTGTTTATGAGAACTTGTAGTGGTTTACCGGGATAAACACGAGTCAGTTGTACCTAATAGTGGTCCGAACTATAAAGCGCGGGCCTTAAAGTAATTACAGCATAGTAAATCGTCATTAAGGTAGTTGTCTCATGTTTTATGAAAACTCCTAGTGGTTTAACGGGATAAACACGAGTCAGTTGTACCTAATAGTGGCCCGAACTATAAAGCCCGGGCCTTAAAGTACTTACAGCATAGTAAATCGTCATTAAGGTCGTTGTCTCATGCGTTTATGAGAACTCCTAGTGGTTTACCGGGATAAACACGAGTCAGTTGTACCTAATAGTGGTCCGAACTATAAAGCCCGGGCCTTAAAGTACTTACAGCATATAAAATCGTCATTAAGTTAGTTGTCTCATGTGTTTATGTGAACTCCTAGTGGTTTACCGGGATAAACACGAGTCAGTTGTACCTAATAGTGGTCCGAACTATAAAGCCCGGGTCTTAAAGTACTTACAGCATAGTAAGTCGTCATTAAGGTAGTTGTCTCATGTGTTTATGAGAACTCCTAGTGATTTACCGGCAAAACACGAGTCAGTTGTACCTAATAGTGGTCCGAACTATAAAGCCGGGACCTTAAAGTACTTACAGCATAGTAAGTCGTCATTAAGGTAGTTGTCTCATGTGTTTATGAGAACTCCTAGTGGTTTACCGGGATAAACACGAGTCAGTTGTACCTAATAGTGGTCCGAACTATAAAGCCCGGGCCTTAAAGTACTTACAGCATAGTAAGTCGTCATTAAGGTAGTTGTCTCATGTGTTTATGAGAACTCCTAGTGGTTTACCGGGATAAACACGAGTCAGTTGTACCTAATAGTGGTCCGAACTGTAAAGCCCGGTTCTTAAAGTACTTACAGCATAGTAAGTCGTCATTAAGGTAGTTGTCTCATGTGTTTATGAGAACTCCTAGTGGTTTACCAGGATAAACACGAGTCAGTTGTACCTAATAGTGGTCCGAACTATAAAGCCCGGGCCTTAAAGTACTTACAGCATAGTAAGTCGTCATTAAGGTAGTTGTCTCATGTGTTTATGAGAACTCATAGTGGTTTACCGGGATAAACACGAGTCAGTTGTACCTAATAGTGGTCCGAACTATAAAGCCCGGGTCTTAAAGTACTTACAGCATAGTAAGTCGTCATTAAGGTAGTTGTCTCATGTGTTTATGAGAACTCCTAGTGGTTTACCGGGATAAACACGAGTCAGTTGTACCTAATAGTGGTCCGAACTATAAAGCCCGGGCCTTAAAATACTTACAGCATAGTAAGTCGTCATTAAGGTAGTTGTCTCATGTGTTTATGAGAACTCCTAGTGGTTTACCGGGAAAAACACGAGTCAGTTGTACCTAATAGTGGTCCGAACTATAAAGCCCGGGCCTTAAAGTACTTACAGCATAGTAAGTCGTCATTAAGGTAGTTGTCTCATGTGTTTATGAGAACTCCTAGTGGTTTACCGGGATAAACACGAGTCAGTTGTACCTAATAGGGGTCCGAACTATAAAGCCCGGGCCTTAAAGTACTTACAGCATAGTAAATCGTCATTAAGGTAGTTGTCTCGTGTGTTTATGAGAACTCCTAGTGGTTTACCGGGATAAACACGAGTCAGTTGTACCTAATAGTGGTCCGAACTATAAAGCGCGGGCCTTAAAGTAATTACAGCATAGTAAATCGTCATTAAGGTAGTTGTCTCATGTTTTATGAAAACTCCTAGTGGTTTAACGGGATAAACACGAGTCAGTTGTACCTAATAGTGGTCCGAACTATAAAGCCCGGGTCTTAAAGTACTTACAGCATAGTAAGTCGTCATTAAGGTAGTTGTCTCATGTGTTTATGAGAACTCCTAGTGATTTACCGGGAAAAACACGAGTCAGTTGTACCTAATAGTGGTCCGAACTATAAAGCCGGGACCTTAAAGTACTTACAGCATAGTAAGTCGTCATTAAGGTAGTTGTCTCATGTGTTTATGAGAACTCATAGTGGTTTACCGGGATAAACACGAGTCAGTTGTACCTAATAGTGGTCCGAACTATAAAGCCCGGGCCTTAAAGTACTTACAGCATAGTAAGTCGTCATTAAGGTAGTTGTCTCATGTGTTTATGAGAACTCCTAGTGGTTTATCGGGATAAACACGAGTCAGTTGTACCTAATAGTTGTCCGAACTATAAAGCCCGGGCCTTAAAGTACTTACAGCATAGTAAGTCGTCATTAAGGTAGTTGTCTCATGTGTTTATGAGAACTCCTAGTGGTTTACCGGGATAAACACGAGTCAGTTGTACCTAATAGTGGTCCGAACTATAAAGCCCGGGCCTTAAAGTACTTACAGCATAGTAAGTCGTCATTAAGGTAGTTGTCTCATGTGTTTATGAGAACTCCTAGTGGTTTACCGGGATAAACACGAGTCAGTTGTACCTAATAGTGGTCCGAACTATAAAGCCCGGGTCTTAAAGTACTTACAGCATAGTAAGTCGCCATTAAGGTAGTTGTCTCATGTGTTTATGAGAACTCCTAGTGGTTTACCGGGATAAACACGAGTCAGTTGTACCTAATAGTGGTCCGAACTATAAAGCCCGGACCTTAAAGTACTTACAGCATAATAAGTCGCCATTAAGGTAGTTGTCTCATGTGTTTATGAGAACTCCTAGTGGTTTACCGGGATAAACACGAGTCAGTTGTACCTAATAGTGGTCCGAACTATAAAGTCCGGGCCTTAAAGTACTTACAGCATAGTAAGTCGTCATTAAGGTAGTTGTCTCATGTGTTTATGAGAACTCCTAGTGGTTTACCGGGATAAACACGAGTCAGTTGTACCTAATAGTGGTCCGAACTATAAAGCCCGGGCCTTAAAGTACTTACAGCATAGTAAGTCGTCATTAAGGTAGTTGTCTCATGTGTTTATGAGAACTCCTAGTGGTTTACCGGGATAAACACGAGTCAGTTGTACCTAATAGTGGTCCGAAATATAAAGTCCGGGCCTTAAAGTACTTACAGCATAGTAAGTCGTCATTAAGGTAGCTGTCTCATGTGTTTATGAGAACTCCTAGTGGTTTACTGGGATAAACACGAGTCAGTTGTACCTAATAGTGGTCCGAACTATAAAGTCCGGGCCTTAAAGTACTTACAGCATAGTAAGTCGTCATTAAGGTAGCTGTCTCATGTGTTTATGAGAACTCCTAGTGGTTTACCGGGATAAACACGAGTCAGTTGTACCTAATAGTGGTCCGAACTATAAAGCTCTGGCCTTAAAGTACTTACAGCATAGTAAGTCGTCATTAAGGTTGTTGTCTCATGTGTTTATGAGAACTCCTAGTGGTTTACCGGGATAAACACGAGTCAGTTGTACCTAATAGTGGTCTGAACTATAAAGCCCGGACCTTAAAGTACTTACAGCATAGTAAGTCGTCATTAAGATAGTTGTCTCATGTGTTTATGAGAACCCCTAGTGGTTTACCGGGATAAACACGAGTCAGTTGTACCTAATAGTGGTCCGAACTATAAAGCCCGGGACTTAAAGTACTTACAGCATAGTAAGTCGTCATTAAGGTTGTTGTCTCATGTGTTTATGAGAACTCCTAGTGGTTTACCGGGATAAACACGAGTCAGTTGTACCTAATAGTGGTCCGAACTATAAAGCCTGGGACTTAAAGTACTTACAGCATAGTAAGTCGTCATTAAGGTAGTTGTCTCATGTGTTTATGAGAACTCCTAGTGGTTTACCGGGATAAACACGAGTCAGTTGTACCTAATAGTGGTCCGAACTATAAAGCCCGGGCCTTAAAGTACTTACAGCATGGTAAGTCGTCATTAAGGTAGTTGTCTCGTGTGTTTATGAGAACTCCTAGTGGTTTACCGGGAAAAACACGAGTCAGTTGTACCTAATAGTGGTCCGAACTATAAAGCCCGGGCCTTAAAGTACTTACAACATAGTAAGTCGTCATTAAGGTAGTTGTCTCATGTGTTTATGAGAACTCCTAGTGGTTTATCGGGAGAAACACGAGTCAGTTGTACCTAATAGTGGTCCGAACTATAAAGCCCGGGCCTTAAAGTACTTACAGCATACTAAGTCGTCATTAAGGTAGTTGTCTCATGTGTTTATGAGAACTCCTAGTGGTTTAGCGGGAAAAACACGAGTCAGTTGTACCTAATAGTGGTCTGAACTATAAAGCCCGGGCCTTAAAGTACTTACAGCATAGTAAGTCGCCATTAAGGTAGTTGTCTCATGTGTTTATGAGAACTCCTAGTGGTTTACCGGGATAAACACGAGTCAGTTGTACCTAATAGTGGTCCGAACTATAAAGCCCGGGCCTTAAAGTACTTACAGCATAGTAAGTCGCCATTAAGGTAGTTGTCTCATGTGTTTATGAGAACTTCTAGTGGTTACGCGGAATAAACACGAGTCAGTTGTACCTAATAGTGGTCCGAACTATAAAGCCCGGGCCTTAAAGTACTTACAGCATAGTAAGTCGTCATTAAGGTAGTTGTCTCATGTGTTTATGAGAACTCCTAGTGATTTACCGGGATAAACACGAGTCAGTTGTACCTAATAGTGGTCCGAACTACAAAGCCCGCGCCTTAAAGTACTTACAGCATAGTAAGTCGTCATTAAGGTAGTTGTCTCATGTGTTTATGAGAACTCCTAGTGGTTTACCGGGAAAAACACGAGTCAGTTGTACCTAATAGTGGTCCGAACTATAAAGCCCGGGCCTTAAAGTACTTACAGTATAGTAAGTCGTCATTAAGGTAGTTGTCTCATGTGTTTATGAGAACTCCTAGTGATTCACCGGGATAAACACGAGTCAGTTGTACCTAATAGTGGTCCGAACTATAAAGCCCGGGCCTTAAAGTACTTACAATATAGTAAGTCATCATTAAGGTAGTTGTCTCATGTGTTTATGAGAACTCCTAGTGATTCACCGGGAAAAACACGAGTCAGTTGTAGCTAATAGTGGTCCGAACTATAAAGCCCGGGCCTTAAAGTACTTACAGTATAGTAAGTCGTCATTAAGGTAGTTGTCTCATGTGTTTATGAGAACTCCTAGTGAATCACCGGGATAAACACGAGTCAGTTGTACCTAATAGTGGTCCGAACTATAAAGCCCGGGCCTTAAAGTACTTACAATATAGTAAGTCATCATTAAGGTAGTTGTCTCATGTGTTTTTGAGAATTCCTAGTGGTTTACCGGGAAATACACGAGTCAGTTGTAGCTAATAGTGGTCCGAACTATAAAGCCCGGGTCTTAAAGTACTTACGGCATAGTAAGTCGTCATTAAGGTAGTTGTCTCATGTGTTTATGAGAACTCCTAGTGGTTTACCGGGATAAACACGAGTCAGTTGTGCCTAATAGTGGTCCGAACTATAAAGCCCGGCTCTTAAAGTACTTACAATATAGTAAGTCATCATTAAGGTAGTTGTCTCATGTGTTTTTGAGAATTCCTAGTCGTTTACCGGGAAATGCACGAGTCAGTTGTAGCCAATAGTGGTCCGAACTATAAAGCCCGGGTCTTAAAGTACTTACAGCATAGTAAGTCGTCATTAAGGTAGTTGTCTCATGTGTTTATGAGAACTCCTAGTGGTTTACCGGGATAAACACGAGTCAGTTGTACCTAATAGTGGTCCGAACTATAAAGCCCAGGTCTTAAAGTACTTACAGCATAGTAAGTCGTCATTAAGGTAGTTGTCTCATGTGTTTATGAGAACTCCTAGTGGTTTACCGGGATAAACACGAGTCAGTTGTGCCTAATAGTGGTCCGAACTATAAAGCCCGGGTCTTAAAGTACTTACAGCATAGTAAGTCGTCATTAAGGTAGTTGTCTCATGTGTTTATGAGAACTCCTAGTGGTTTACCGGGATAAACACGAGTCAGTTGTACCTAATAGTGGTCCGAACTATAAAGCCCGGGCCTTAAAGTACTTACAGCATAGTAAGTCGTCATTAAGGTAGTTGTCTCATGTGTTTATGAGAACTCCTAGTGGTTTACCGGGATAAACACGAGTCAGTTGTACCTAATAGTGGTCCGAACTGTAAAGCCCGGGTCTTAAAGTACTTACAGCATAGTAAGTCGTCATTAAGGTAGTTGTCTCATGTGTTTATGAGAACTCCTAGTGGTTTACCGGGATAAACACGAGTCAGTTGTACCTAATAGTGGTCCGAACTATAAAGCCCGGGCCTTAAAGTACTTACAGCATAGTAAGCCGCCATTAAGGTAGTTGTCTCATGTGTTTATGAGAACTCCTAGTGGTTTACCAGGATAAACACGAGTCAGTTGTACCTAATAGTGGTCCGAACTATAAAGCCCGGGCCTTAAAGTACTTACAGCATAGTAAGTCGTCATTAAGGTAGTTGTCTCATGTGTTTATGAGAACTCATAGTGGTTTACCGGGATAAACAC
The DNA here is from genome assembly GCA_030765055.1 of Mantis religiosa. Classification (NCBI taxonomy): domain Eukaryota; kingdom Metazoa; phylum Arthropoda; class Insecta; order Mantodea; family Mantidae; genus Mantis; species Mantis religiosa. Next base: position 15,567,117 of record CM060952.1, read on the forward strand.
GAGTCAGTTGTACCTAATAGTGGTCCGAACTATAAAGCCCGGGTCTTAAAGTACTTACAGCATAGTAAGTCGTCATTAAGGTAGTTGTCTCATGTGTTTATGAGAACTCCTAATGGTTTACCGGGATAAACACGAGTCAGTTGTACCTAATAGTGGTCCGAACTATAAAGCCCGGGCCTTAAAGTACATACAGCATAGTAAGTCGTCATTAAGGTAGTTGTCTCATGTGTTTATGAGAACTCCTAGTGGTTTACCGGGAAAAACACGAGTCAGTTGTACCTAATAGTGGTCCGAACTATAAAGCCCGGGCCTTAAAGTACTTACAGCATAGTAAGTCGTCATTAAGGTAGTTGTCTCATGTGTTTATGAGAACTCCTAGTGGTTTACCGGGATAAACACGAGTCAGTTCTACCTAATAGTGGTCCGAACTATAAAGTCCGGGCCTTAAAGTACTTACAGCATAGTAAATCGTCATTAAGGTAGTTGTCTCGTGTGTTTATGAGAACTCCTAGTGGTTTACCGGGATAAACACGAGTCAGTTGTACCTAATAGTGGTCCGAACTATAAAGCGCGGGCCTTAAAGTAATTACAGCATAGTAAATCGTCATTAAGGTAGTTGTCTCATGTTTTATGAAAACTCCTAGTGGTTTAACGGGATAAACACGAGTCAGTTGTAACTAATAGTGGCCCGAACTATAAAGCCCGGGCCTTAAAGTACTTACAGCATAGTAAATCGTCATTAAGGTCGTTGTCTCATGTGTTTATGAGAACTCCTAGTGGTTTACCGGGATAAACACGAGTCAGTTGTACCTAATAGTGGTCCGAACTATAAAGCCCGGGCCTTAAAGTACTTACAGCATAGTAAATCGTCATTAAGTTAGTTGTCTCATGTGTTTATGTGAACTCCTAGTGGTTTACCGGGATAAACACGAGTCAGTTGTACCTAATAGTGGTCCGAACTATAAAGCCCGGGTCTTAAAGTACTTACAGCATAGTAAGTCGTCATTAAGGTAGTTGTCTCATGTGTTTATGAGAACTCCTACTGATTTACCGGGAAAAACACGAGTCAGTTGTACCTAACAGTGGTCCGAACTATAAAGCCGGGACCTTAAAGTACTTACAGCATAGTAAGTCGTCATTAAGGTAGTTGTCTCATGTGTTTATGAGAACTCCTAGTGGTTTACCGGGATAAACACGAGTCAGTTGTACCTAATAGTGGTCCGAACTATAAAGCCCGGGCCTTAAAGTACTTACAGCATAGTAAGTCGTCATTAAGGTAGTTGTCTCATGTGTTTATGAGAACTCCTAGTGGTTTACCGGGATAAACACGAGTCAGTTGTACCTAATAGTGGTCCGAACTGTAAAGCCCGGGTCTTAAAGTACTTACAGCATAGTAAGTCGTCATTAAGGTAGTTGTCTCATGTGTTTATGAGAACTCCTAGTGGTTTACCAGGATAAACACGAGTCAGTTCTACCTAATAGTGGTCCGAACTATAAAGTCCGGGCCTTAAAGTACTTACAGCATAGTAAATCGTCATTAAGGTAGTTGTCTCGTGTGTTTATGAGAACTTGTAGTGGTTTACCGGGATAAACACGAGTCAGTTCTACCTAATAGTGGTCCGAACTATAAAGCGCGGGCCTTAAAGTAATTACAGCATAGTAAATCGTCATTAAGGTAGTTGTCTCATGTTTTATGAAAACTCCTAGTGGTTTAACGGGATAAACACGAGTCAGTTGTACCTAATAGTGGCCCGAACTATAAAGCCCGGGCCTTAAAGTACTTACAGCATAGTAAATCGTCATTAAGGTCGTTGTCTCATGTGTTTATGAGAACTCCTAGTGGTTTACCGGGATAAACACGAGTCAGTTGTACCTAATAGTGGTCCGAACTATAATGCCCGGGCCTTAAAGTACTTACAGCATAGTAAATCGTCATTAAGTTAGTTGTCTCATGTGTTTATGTGAACTCCTAGTGGTTTACCGGGATAAACACGAGTCAGTTGTACCTAATAGTGGTCCGAACTATAAAGCCCGGGTCTTAAAGTACTTACAGCATAGTAAGTCGTCATTAAGGTAGTTGTCTCATGTGTTTATGAGAACTCCTAGTGGTTTACCGGGATAAACACGAGTCAGTTGTACCTAATAGTGGTCCGAACTGTAAAGCCCGGGTCTTAAAGTACTTATAGCATAGTAAGTCGTCATTAAGGTAGTTGTCTCATGTGTTTATGAGAACTCCTAGTGGTTTACCGGGATAAACACGAGTCAGTTGTACCTAATAGTTGTCCGAACTATAAAGCCCGGGCCTTAAACTACTTACAGCATAGTAAGCCGCCATTAAGGTAGTTGTCTCATGTGTTTATGAGAACTCCTAGTGGTTTACCAGGATAAACACGAGTCAGTTGTACCTAATAGTGGTCCGAACTATAAAGCCCGGGCCTTAAAGTACTTACAGCATAGTAAGTCGTCATTAAGGTAGTTGTCTCATGTGTTTATGAGAACTCATAGTGGTTTACCGGGATAAACACGAGTCAGTTGTACCTAATAGTGGTCCGAACTATAAAGCCTGGGTCTTAAAGTACTTACAGCATAGTAAGTCGTCATTAAGGTAGTTGTCTCATGTGTTTATGAGAACTCCTAGTGGTTTACCGGGATAAACACGAGTCAGTTGTACCTAATAGTGGTCCGAACTATAAAGCCCGGGCCTTAAAGTACTTACAGCATAGTAAGTCGTCATTAAGGTAGTTGTCTCATGTGTTTATGAGAACTCCTAGTGGTTTACCGGGAAAAACACGAGTCAGTTGTACCTAATAGTGGTCCGAACTATAAAGCCCGGGCCTTAAAGTACTTACAGCATAGTAAGTCGTCATTAAGGTAGTTGTCTCATGTGTTTATGAGAACTCCTAGTGGTTTACCGGGATAAACACGAGTCAGTTCTACCTAATAGTGGTCCGAACTATAAAGTCCGGGCCTTAAAGTACTTACAGCATAGTAAATCGTCATTAAGGTAGTTGTCTCGTGTGTTTATGAGAACTCCTAGTGGTTTACCGGGATAAACACGAGTCAGTTGTACCTAATAGTGGTCCGAAATATAAAGCGCGGGCCTTAAAGTAATTACAGCATAGTAAATCGTCATTAAGGTAGTTGTCTCATGTTTTATGAAAACTCCTAGTGGTTTAACGGGATAAACACGAGTCAGTTGTACCTAATAGTGGCCCGAACTATAAAGCCCGGGCCTTAAAGTACTTACAGCATAGTAAATCGTCATTAAGGTCGTTGTCTCATGTGTTTATGAGAACTCCTAGTGGTTTACCGGGATAAACACGAGTCAGTTGTACCTAATAGTGGTCCGAACTATAAAGCCCGGGCCTTAAAGTACTTACAGCATAGTAAATCGTCATTAAGTTAGTTGTCTCATGTGTTTATGTGAACTCCTAGTGGTTTACCGGGATAAACACGAGTCAGTTGTACCTAATAGTGGTCCGAACTATAAAGCCCGGGTCTTAAAGTACTTACAGCATAGTAAGTCGTCATTAAGGTAGTTGTCTCATGTGTTTATGAGAACTCCTAGTGATTTACCGGGAAAAACACGAGTCAGTTGTACCTAACAGTGGTCCGAACTATAAAGCCGGGACCTTAAAGTACTTACAGCATAGTAAGTCGTCATTAAGGTAGTTGTCTCATGTGTTTATGAGAACTCCTAGTGGTTTACCGGGATAAACACGAGTCAGTTGTACCTAATAGTGGTCCGAACTATAAAGCCCGGGCCTTAAAGTACTTACAGCATAGTAAGTCGTCATTAAGGTAGTTGTCTCATGTGTTTATGAGAACTCCTAGTGGTTTACCGGGATAAACACGAGTCAGTTGTACCTAATAGTGGTCCGAACTGTAAAGCCCGGGTCTTAAAGTACTTACAGCATAGTAAGTCGTCATTAAGGTAGTTGTCTCATGTGTTTATGAGAACTCCTAGTGGTTTACCAGGATAAACACGAGTCAGTTGTACCTAATAGTGGTCCGAACTATAAAGCCCGGGCCTTAAAGTACTTACAGCATAGTAAGTCGTCATTAAGGTAGTTGTCTCATGTGTTTATGAGAACTCATAGTGGTTTACCGGGATAAACACGAGTCAGTTGTACCTAATAGTGGTCCGAACTATAAAGCCCGGGTCTTAAAGTACTTACAGCATAGTAAGTCGTCATTAAGGTAGTTGTCTCATGTGTCTATGAGAACTCCTAGTGGTTTAGCGGGATAAACACGAGTCAGTTGTACCTAATAGTGGTCCGAACTATAAAGCCCGGGCCTTAAAGTACTTACAGCATAGTAAGTCGTCATTAAGGTAGTTGTCTCATGTGTTTATGAGAACTCCTAGTGGTTTACCGGGAAAAACACGAGTAAGTTGTACCTAATAGTGGTCCGAACTATAAAGCCCGGGCCTTAAAGTACTTACAGCATAGTAAGTCGTCCTTAATGTAGTTGTCTCATGTGTTTATGAGAACTCCTAGTGGTTTACCGGGATAAACACGAGTCAGTTCTACCTAATAGTGGTCCGAACTATAAAGTCCGGGCCTTAAAGTACTTACAGCATAGTAAATCGTCATTAAGGTAGTTGTCTCGTGTGTTTATAAGAACTTGTAGTGGTTTACCGGGATAAACACGAGTCAGTTGTACCTAATAGTGGTCCGAACTATAAAGCGCGGGCCTTAAAGTAATTACAGCATAGTAAATCGTCATTAAGGTAGTTGTCTCATGTTTTATGAAAACTCCTAGTGGTTTAACGGGATAAACACGAGTCAGTTGTACCTAATAGTGGCCCGAACTATAAAGCCCGGGCCTTAAAGTACTTACAGCATAGTAAATCGTCATTAAGGTCGTTGTCTCATGTGTTTATGAGAACTCCTAGTGGTTTACCGGGATAAACACGAGTCAGTTGTACCTAATAGTGGTCCGAACTATAATGCCCGGGCCTTAAAGTACTTACAGCATAGTAAATCGTCATTAAGTTAGTTGTCTCATGTGTTTATGTGAACTCCTAGTGGTTTACCGGGATAAACACGAGTCAGTTGTACCTAATAGTGGTCCGAACTATAAAGCCCGGGTCTTAAAGTACTTACAGCATAGTAAGTCGTCATTAAGGTAGTTGTCTCATGTGTTTATGAGAACTCCTAGTGATTTACCGGGAAAAACACGAGTCAGTTGTACCTAATAGTGGTCCGAACTATAAAGCCGGGACCTTAAAGTACTTACAGCATAGTAAGTCGTCATTAAGGTAGTTGTCTCATGTGTTTATGAGAACTCCTAGTGGTTTACCGGGATAAACACGAGTCAGTTGTACCTAATAGTGGTCCGAACTATAAAGCCCGGGCCTTAAAGTACTTACAGCATAGTAAGTCGTCATTAAGGTAGTTGTCTCATGTGTTTATGAGAACTCCTAGTGGTTTACCGGGATAAACACGAGTCAGTTGTACCTAATAGTGGTCCGAACTGTAAAGCCCGGTTCTTAAAGTACTTACAGCATAGTAAGTCGTCATTAAGGTAGTTGTCTCATGTGTTTATGAGAACTCCTAGTGGTTTACCAGGATAAACACGAGTCAGTTGTACCTAATAGTGGTCCGAACTATAAAGCCCGGGCCTTAAAGTACTTACAGCATAGTAAGTCGTCATTAAGGTAGTTGTCTCATGTGTTTATGAGAACACCTAGTGGTTTACCGGGATAAACACGAGTCAGTTCTACCTAATAGTGGTCCGAACTATAAAGCCCGGGCCTTAAAGTACTTACAGCATAGTAAGTCGTCATTAAGGTAGTTGTCTCATGTGTTTATGAGAACTCCTAGTGGTTTACCGGGATAAACACGAGTCAGTTGTACCTAATAGTGGTCCGAACTATAAAGCCCGGGCCTTAAAGTACTTACAGCATAGTAAATCGTCATTAAGTTAGTTGTCTCATGTGTTTATGTGAACTCCTAGTGGTTTACCGGGATAAACACGAGTCAGTTGTACCTAATAGTGGTCCGAACTATAAAGCCCGGGTCTTAAAGTACTTACAGCATAGTAAGTCGTCATTAAGGTAGTTGTCTCGTGTGTTTATGAGAACTCCTAGTGATTTACCGGGAAAAACACGAGTCAGTTGTACCTAACAGTGGTCCGAACTATAAAGCCGGGACCTTAAAGTACTTACAGCATAGTAAGTCGTCATTAAGGTAGTTGTCTCATGTGTTTATGAGAACTCCTAGTGGTTTACCGGGATAAACACGAGTCAGTTGTACCTAATAGTGGTCCGAACTATAAAGCGCGGGCCTTAAAGTAATTACAGCATAGTAAATCGTCATTAAGGTAGTTGTCTCATGTTTTATGAAAACTCCTAGTGGTTTAACGGGATAAACACGAGTCAGTTGTACCTAATAGTGGTCCGAACTATAAAGCCCGGGTCTTAAAGTACTTACAGCATAGTAAGTCGTCATTAAGGTAGTTGTCTCATGTGTTTATGAGAACTCCTAGTGATTTACCGGGAAAAACACGAGTCAGTTGTACCTAATAGTGGTCCGAACTATAAAGCCGGGACCTTAAAGTACTTACAGCATAGTAAGTCGTCATTAAGGTAGATGTCTCATGTGTTTATGAGAACTCCTAGTGGTTTACCGGGATAAACACGAGTCAGTTGTACCTAATAGTGGTCCGAACTATAAAGCCCGGGCCTTAAAGTACTTACAGCATAGTAAGTCGTCATTAAGGTAGTTGTCTCATGTGTTTATGAGAACTCCTAGTGGTTTATCGGGATAAACACGAGTCAGTTGTACCTAATAGTTGTCCGAACTATAAAGCCCGGGCCTTAAAGTACTTACAGCATAGTAAGTCGTCATTAAGGTAGTTGTCTCATGTGTTTATGAGAACTCCTAGTGGTTTACCGGGATAAACACGAGTCAGTTGTACCTAATAGTGGTCCGAACTATAAAGTCCGGGCCTTAAAGTACTTACAGCATAGTAAGTCGTCATTAAGGTAGCTGTCTCATGTGTTTATGAGAACTCCTAGTGGTTTAACGGGATAAACACGAGTCAGTTGTACCTAATAGTGGTCCGAACTATAAAGCTCTGGCCTTAAAGTACTTACAGCATAGTAAGTCGTCATTAAGGTTGTTGTCTCATGTGTTTATGAGAACTCCTAGTGGTTTACCGGGATAAACACGAGTCAGTTGTACCTAATAGTGGTCTGAACTATAAAGCCCGGACCTTAAAGTACTTACAGCATAGTAAGTCGTCATTAAGATAGTTGTCTCATGTGTTTATGAGAACCCCTAGTGGTTTACCGGGATAAACACGAGTCAGTTGTACCTAATAGTGGTCCGAACTATAAAGCCCGGGACTTAAAGTACTTACAGCATAGTAAGTCGTCATTAAGGTTGTTGTCTCATGTGTTTATGAGAACTCCTAGTGGTTTACCGGGATAAACACGAGTCAGTTGTACCTAATAGTGGTCCGAACTATAAAGCCTGGGACTTAAAGTACTTACAGCATAGTAAGTCGTCATTAAGGTAGTTGTCTCATGTGTTTATGAGAACTCCTAGTGGTTTACCGGGATAAACACGAGTCAGTTGTACCTAATAGTGGTCCGAACTATAAAGCCCGGGCCTTAAAGTACTTACAGCATGGTAAGTCGTCATTAAGGTAGTTGTCTCGTGTGTTTATGAGAACTCCTAGTGGTTTACCGGGAAAAACACGAGTCAGTTGTACCTAATAGTGGTCCGAACTATAAAGCCCGGGCCTTAAAGTATTTACAACATAGTAAGTCGTCATTAAGGTAGTTGTCTCATGTGTTTATGAGAACTCCTAGTGGTTTATCGGGAGAAACACGAGTCAGTTGTACCTAATAGTGGTCCGAACTATAAAGCCCGGGCCTTAAAGTACTTACAGCATAGTAAGTCGTCATTGAGGTAGTTGTCTCATGTGTTTATGAGAACTCCTAGTGGTTTAGCGGGAAAAACACGAGTCAGTTGTACCTAATAGTGGTCTGAACTATAAAGCCCGGGCCTTAAAGTACTTACAGCATAGTAAGTCGCCATTAAGGTAGTTGTCTCATGTGTTTATGAGAACTCCTAGTGGTTTACCGGGATAAACACGAGTCAGTTGTACCTAATAGTGGTCCGAACTATAAAGCCCGGGCCTTAAAGTACTTACAGCATAGTAAGTCGCCATTAAGGTAGTTGTCTCATGTGTTTATGAGAACTTCTAGTGGTTACGCGGAATAAACACGAGTCAGTTGTACCTAATAGTGGTCCGAACTATAAAGCCCGGGCCTTAAAGTACTTACAGCATAGTAAGTCGTCATTAAGGTAGTTGTCTCATGTGTTTATGAGAACTCCTAGTGATTTACCGGGATAAACACGAGTCAGTTGTACCTAATAGTGGTCCGAACTACAAAGCCCGCGCCTTAAAGTACTTACAGCATAGTAAGTCGTCATTAAGGTAGTTGTCTTATGTGTTTATGAGAACTCCTAGTGGTTTACCGGGAAAAACACGAGTCAGTTGTACCTAATAGTGGTCCGAACTATAAAGCCCGGGCCTTAAAGTACTTACAGTATAGTAAGTCGTCATTAAGGTAGTTGTCTCATGTGTTTATGAGAACTCCTAGTGATTCACCGGGATAAACACGAGTCAGTTGTACCTAATAGTGGTCCGAACTATAAAGCCCGGGCCTTAAAGTACTTACAATATAGTAAGTCATCATTAAGGTAGTTGTCTCATGTGTTTATGAGAACTCCTAGTGATTCACCGGGAAAAACACGAGTCAGTTGTAGCTAATAGTGGTCCGAACTATAAAGCCCGGGCCTTAAAGTACTTACAGTATAGTAAGTCGTCATTAAGGTAGTTGTCTCATGTGTTTATGAGAACTCCTAGTGATTCACCGGGATAAACACGAGTCAGTTGTACCTAATAGTGGTCCGAACTATAAAGCCCGGCTCTTAAAGTACTTACAATATAGTAAGTCATCATTAAGGTAGTTGTCTCATGTTTTTTTGAGAATTCCTAGTCGTTTACCGGGAAATGCACGAGTCAGTTGTAGCCAATAGTGGTCCGAACTATAAAGCCCGGGTCTTAAAGTACTTACAGCATAGTAAGTCGTCATTAAGGTAGTTGTCTCATGTGTTTATGAGAACTCCTAGTGGTTTACCGGGATAAACACGAGTCAGTTGTACCTAATAGTGGTCCGAACTATAAAGCCCAGGTCTTAAAGTACTTACAGCATAGTAAGTCGTCATTAAGGTAGTTGTCTCATGTGTTTATGAGAACTCCTAGTGGTTTACCGGGATAAACACGAGTCAGTTGTGCCTAATAGTGGTCCGAACTATAAAGCCCGGGTCTTAAAGTACTTACAGCATAGTAAGTCGTCATTAAGGTAGTTGTCTCATGTGTTTATGAGAACTCCTAGTGGTTTACCGGGATAAACACGAGTCAGTTGTACCTAATAGTGGTCCGAACTATAAAGCCCGGGCCTTAAAGTACTTACAGCATAGTAAGTCGTCATTAAGGTAGTTGTCTCATGTGTTTATGAGAACTCCTAGTGGTTTACCGGGATAAACACGAGTCAGTTGTACCTAATAGTGGTCCGAACTGTAAAGCCCGGGTCTTAAAGTACTTACAGCATAGTAAGTCGTCATTAAGGTAGTTGTCTCATGTGTTTATGAGAACTCCTAGTGGTTTACCGGGATAAACACGAGTCAGTTGTACCTAATAGTGGTCCGAACTATAAAGCCCGGGCCTTAAAGTACTTACAGCATAGTAAGCCGCCATTAAGGTAGTTGTCTCATGTGTTTATGAGAACTCCTAGTGGTTTACCAGGATAAACACGAGTCAGTTGTACCTAATAGTGGTCCGAACTATAAAGCCCGGGCCTTAAAGTACTTACAGCATAGTAAGTCGTCATTAAGGTAGTTGTCTCATGTGTTTATGAGAACTCATAGTGGTTTACCGGGATAAACACGAGTCAGTTGTACCTAATAGTGGTCCGAACTATAAAGCCCGGGTCTTAAAGTACTTACAGCATAGTAAGTCGTCATTAAGGTAGTTGTCTCATGTGTTTATGAGAACTCCTAGTGGTTTACCGGGATAAACACGAGTCAGTTGTACCTAATAGTGGTCCGAACTATAAAGCCCGGGCCTTAAAGTACATACAGCATAGTAAGTCGTCATTAAGGTAGTTGTCTCATGTGTTTATGAGAACTCCTAGTGGTTTACCGGGAAAAACACGAGTCAGTTGTACCTAATAGTGGTCCGAACTATAAAGCCCGGGCCTTAAAGTACTTACAGCATAGTAAGTCGTCATTAAGGTAGTTGTCTCATGTGTTTATGAGAACTCCTAGTGGTTTACCGGGATAAACACGAGTCAGTTCTACCTAATAGTGGTCCGAACTATAAAGTCCGGGCCTTAAAGTACTTACAGCATAGTAAATCGTCATTAAGGTAGTTGTCTCGTGTGTTTATGAGAACTCCTAGTGGTTTACCGGGATAAACACGAGTCAGTTGTACCTAATAGTGGTCCGAACTATAAAGCGCGGGCCTTAAAGTAATTACAGCATAGTAAATCGTCATTAAGGTAGTTGTCTCATGTTTTATGAAAACTCCTAGTGGTTTAACGGGATAAACACGAGTCAGTTGTAACTAATAGTGGCCCGAACTATAAAGCCCGGGCCTTAAAGTACTTACAGCATAGTAAATCGTCATTAAGGTCGTTGTCTCATGTGTTTATGAGAACTCCTAGTGGTTTACCGGGATAAACACGAGTCAGTTGTACCTAATAGTGGTCCGAACTATAAAGCCCGGGCCTTAAAGTACTTACAGCATAGTAAATCGTCATTAAGTTAGTTGTCTCATGTGTTTATGTGAACTCCTAGTGGTTTACCGGGATAAACACGAGTCAGTTGTACCTAATAGTGGTCCGAACTATAAAGCCCGGGTCTTAAAGTACTTACAGCATAGTAAGTCGTCATTAAGGTAGTTGTCTCATGTGTTTATGAGAACTCCTAGTGATTTACCGGGAAAAACACGAGTCAGTTGTACCTAACAGTGGTCCGAACTATAAAGCCGGGACCTTAAAGTACTTACAGCATAGTAAGTCGTCATTAAGGTAGTTGTCTCATGTGTTTATGAGAACTCCTAGTGGTTTACCGGGATAAACACGAGTCAGTTGTACCTAATAGTGGTCCGAACTATAAAGCCCGGGCCTTAAAGTACTTACAGCATAGTAAGTCGTCATTAAGGTAGTTGTCTCATGTGTTTATGAGAACTCCTAGTGGTTTACCGGGATAAACACGAGTCAGTTGTACCTAATAGTGGTCCGAACTGTAAAGCCCGGGTCTTAAAGTACTTACAGCATAGTAAGTCGTCATTAAGGTAGTTGTCTCATGTGTTTATGAGAACTCCTAGTGGTTTACCAGGATAAACACGAGTCAGTTCTACCTAATAGTGGTCCGAACTATAAAGTCCGGGCCTTAAAGTACTTACAGCATAGTAAATCGTCATTAAGGTAGTTGTCTCGTGTGTTTATGAGAACTTGTAGTGGTTTACCGGGATAAACACGAGTCAGTTGTACCTAATAGTGGTCCGAACTATAAAGCGCGGGCCTTAAAGTAATTACAGCATAGTAAATCGTCATTAAGGTAGTTGTCTCATGTTTTATGAAAACTCCTAGTGGTTTAACGGGATAAACACGAGTCAGTTGTACCTAATAGTGGCCCGAACTATAAAGCCCGGGCCTTAAAGTACTTACAGCATAGTAAATCGTCATTAAGGTCGTTGTCTCATGTGTTTATGAGAACTCCTAGTGGTTTACCGGGATAAACACGAGTCAGTTGTACCTAATAGTGGTCCGAACTATAATGCCCGGGCCTTAAAGTACTTACAGCATAGTAAATCGTCATTAAGTTAGTTGTCTCATGTGTTTATGTGAACTCCTAGTGGTTTACCGGGATAAACACGAGTCAGTTGTACCTAATAGTGGTCCGAACTATCAAGCCCGGGTCTTAAAGTACTTACAGCATAGTAAGTCGTCATTAAGGTAGTTGTCTCATGTGTTTATGAGAACTCCTAGTGGTTTACCGGGATAAACACGAGTCAGTTGTACCTAATAGTGGTCCGAACTGTAAAGCCCGGGTCTTAAAGTACTTATAGCATAGTAAGTCGTCATTAAGGTAGTTGTCTCATGTGTTTATGAGAACTCCTAGTGGTTTACCGGGATAAACACGAGTCAGTTGTACCTAATAGTTGTCCGAACTATAAAGCCCGGGCCTTAAAGTACTTACAGCATAGTAAGCCGCCATTAAGGTAGTTGTCTCATGTGTTTATGAGAACTCCTAGTGGTTTACCAGGATAAACACGAGTCAGTTGTACCTAATAGTGGTCCGAACTATAAAGCCCGGGCCTTAAAGTACTTACAGCATAGTAAGTCGTCATTAAGGTAGTTGTCTCATGTGTTTATGAGAACTCATAGTGGTTTACCGGGATAAACACGAGTCAGTTGTACCTAATAGTGGTCCGAACTATAAAGCCTGGGTCTTAAAGTACTTACAGCATAGTAAGTCGTCATTAAGGTAGTTGTCTCATGTGTTTATGAGAACTCCTAGTGGTTTACCGGGATAAACACGAGTCAGTTGTACCTAATAGTGGTCCGAACTATAAAGCCCGGGCCTTAAAGTACTTACAGCATAGTAAGTCGTCATTAAGGTAGTTGTCTCATGTGTTTATGAGAACTCCTAGTGGTTTACCGGGAAAAACACGAGTCAGTTGTACCTAATAGTGGTCCGAACTATAAAGCCCGGGCCTTAAAGTACTTACAGCATAGTAAGTCGTCATTAAGGTAGTTGTCTCATGTGTTTATGAGAACTCCTAGTGGTTTACCGGGATAAACACGAGTCAGTTGTACCTAATAGTGGTCCGAACTATAAAGTCCGGGCCTTAAAGTACTTACAGCATAGTAAATCGTCATTAAGGTAGTTGTCTCGTGTGTTTATGAGAACTCCTAGTGGTTTACCGGGATAAACACGAGTCAGTTGTACCTAATAGTGGTCCGAAATATAAAGCGCGGGCCTTAAAGTAATTACAGCATAGTAAATCGTCATTAAGGTAGTTGTCTCATGTTTTATGAAAACTCCTAGTGGTTTAACGGGATAAACACGAGTCAGTTGTACCTAATAGTGGCCCGAACTATAAAGCCCGGGCCTTAAAGTACTTACAGCATAGTAAATCGTCATTAAGGTCGTTGTCTCATGTGTTTATGAGAACTCCTAGTGGTTTACCGGGATAAACACGAGTCAGTTGTACCTAATAGTGGTCCGAACTATAAAGCCCGGGCCTTAAAGTACTTACAGCATAGTAAATCGTCATTAAGTTAGTTGTCTCATGTGTTTATGTGAACTCCTAGTGGTTTACCGGGATAAACACGAGTCAGTTGTACCTAATAGTGGTCCGAACTATAAAGCCCGGGTCTTAAAGTACTTACAGCATAGTAAGTCGTCATTAAGGTAGTTGTCTCATGTGTTTATGAGAACTCCTAGTGATTTACCGGGAAAAACACGAGTCAGTTGTACCTAACAGTGGTCCGAACTATAAAGCCGGGACCTTAAAGTACTTACAGCATAGTAAGTCGTCATTAAGGTAGTTGTCTCATGTGTTTATGAGAACTCCTAGTGGTTTACCGGGATAAACACGAGTCAGTTGTACCTAATAGTGGTCCGAACTATAAAGCCCGGGCCTTAAAGTACTTACAGCATAGTAAGTCGTCATTAAGGTAGTTGTCTCATGTGTTTATGAGAACTCCTAGTGGTTTACCGGGATAAACACGAGTCAGTTGTACCTAATAGTGGTCCGAACTATAAAGCCCGGGTCTTAAAGTACTTACAGCATAGTAAGTCGTCATTAAGGTAGTTGTCTCATGTGTTTATGAGAACTCCTAGTGGTTTACCAGGATAAACACGAGTCAGTTGTACCTAATAGTGGTCCGAACTATAAAGCCCGTGCCTTAAAGTACTTACAGCATAGTAAGTCGTCATTAAGGTAGTTGTCTCATGTGTTTATGAGAACTCATAGTGGTTTACCGGGATAAACACGAGTCAGTTGTACCTAATAGTGGTCCGAACTATAAAGCCCGGGTCTTAAAGTACTTACAGCATAGTAAGTCGTCATTAAGGTAGTTGTCTCATGTGTCTATGAGAACTCCTAGTGGTTTAGCGGGATAAACACGAGTCAGTTGTACCTAATAGTGGTCCGAACTATAAAGCCCGGGCCTTAAAGTACTTACAGCATAGTAAGTCGTCATTAAGGTAGTTGTCTCATGTGTTTATGAGAACTCCTAGTGGTTTACCGGGAAAAACACGAGTAAGTTGTACCTAATAGTGGTCCGAACTATAAAGCCCGGGCCTTAAAGTACTTACAGCATAGTAAGTCGTCCTTAATGTAGTTGTCTCATGTGTTTATGAGAACTCCTAGTGGTTTACCGGGATAAACACGAGTCAGTTCTACCTAATAGTGGTCCGAACTATAAAGTCCGGGCCTTAAAGTACTTACAGCATAGTAAATCGTCATTAAGGTAGTTGTCTCGTGTGTTTATGAGAACTTGTAGTGGTTTACCGGGATAAACACGAGTCAGTTGTACCTAATAGTGGTCCGAACTATAAAGCGCGGGCCTTAAAGTAATTACAGCATAGTAAATCGTCATTAAGGTAGTTGTCTCATGTTTTATGAAAACTCCTAGTGGTTTAACGGGATAAACACGAGTCAGTTGTACCTAATAGTGGCCCGAACTATAAAGCCCGGGCCTTAAAGTACTTACAGCATAGTAAATCGTCATTAAGGTCGTTGTCTCATGTGTTTATGAGAACTCCTAGTGGTTTACCGGGATAAACACGAGTCAGTTGTACCTAATAGTGGTCCGAACTATAATGCCCGGGCCTTAAAGTACTTACAGCATAGTAAATCGTCATTAAGTTAGTTGTCTCATGTGTTTATGTGAACTCCTAGTGGTTTACCGGGATAAACACGAGTCAGTTGTACCTAATAGTGGTCCGAACTATAAAGCCCGGGTCTTAAAGTACTTACAGCATAGTAAGTCGTCATTAAGGTAGTTGTCTCATGTGTTTATGAGAACTCCTAGTGATTTACCGGGAAACACACGAGTCAGTTGTACCTAATAGTGGTCCGAACTATAAAGCCGGGACCTTAAAGTACTTACAGCATAGTAAGTCGTCATTAAGGTAGTTGTCTCATGTGTTTATGAGAACTCCTAGTGGTTTACCGGGATAAACACGAGTCAGTTGTACCTAATAGTGGTCCGAACTATAAAGCCCGGGCCTTAAAGTACTTACAGCATAGTAAATCGTCATTAAGGTCGTTGTCTCATGTGTTTATGAGAACTCCTAGTGGTTTACCGGGATAAACACGAGTCAGTTGTACCTAATAGTGGTCCGAACTATAAAGCCCGGGCCTTAAAGTACTTACAGCATAGTAAATCGTCATTAAGTTAGTTGTCTCATGTGTTTATGTGAACTCCTAGTGGTTTACCGGGATAAACACGAGTCAGTTGTACCTAATAGTGGTCCGAACTATAAAGCCCGGGTCTTAAAGTACTTACAGCATAGTAAGTCGTCATTAAGGTAGTTGTCTCATGTGTTTATGAGAACTCCTAGTGATTTACCGGGAAAAACACGAGTCAGTTGTACCTAACAGTGGTCCGAACTATAAAGCCGGGACCTTAAAGTACTTACAGCATAGTAAGTCGTCATTAAGGTAGTTGTCTCATGTGTTTATGAGAACTCCTAGTGGTTTACCGGGATAAACACGAGTCAGTTGTACCTAATAGTGGTCCGAACTATAAAGCCCGGGCCTTAAAGTACTTACAGCATAGTAAGTCGTCATTAAGGTAGTTGTCTCATGTGTTTATGAGAACTCCTAGTGGTTTACCGGGATAAACACGAGTCAGTTGTACCTAATAGTGGTCCGAACTATAAAGCCCGGGTCTTAAAGTACTTACAGCATAGTAAGTCGTCATTAAGGTAGTTGTCTCATGTGTTTATGAGAACTCCTAGTGGTTTACCAGGATAAACACGAGTCAGTTGTACCTAATAGTGGTCCGAACTATAAAGCCCGGGCCTTAAAGTACTTACAGCATAGTAAGTCGTCATTAAGGTAGTTGTCTCATGTGTTTATGAGAACTCATAGTGGTTTACCGGGATAAACACGAGTCAGTTGTACCTAATAGTGGTCCGAACTATAAAGCCCGGGTCTTAAAGTACTTACAGCATAGTAAGTCGTCATTAAGGTAGTTGTCTCATGTGTCTATGAGAACTCCTAGTGGTTTAGCGGGATAAACACGAGTCAGTTGTACCTAATAGTGGTCCGAACTATAAAGCCCGGGCCTTAAAGTACTTACAGCATAGTAAGTCGTCATTAAGGTAGTTGTCTCATGTGTTTATGAGAACTCCTAGTGGTTTACCGGGAAAAACACGAGTAAGTTGTACCTAATAGTGGTCCGAACTATAAAGCCCGGGCCTTAAAGTACTTACAGCATAGTAAGTCGTCCTTAATGTAGTTGTCTCATGTGTTTATGAGAACTCCTAGTGGTTTACCGGGATAAACACGAGTCAGTTCTACCTAATAGTGGTCCGAACTATAAAGTCCGGGCCTTAAAGTACTTACAGCATAGTAAATCGTCATTAAGGTAGTTGTCTCGTGTGTTTATGAGAACTTGTAGTGGTTTACCGGGATAAACACGAGTCAGTTGTACCTAATAGTGGTCCGAACTATAAAGCGCGGGCCTTAAAGTAATTACAGCATAGTAAATCGTCATTAAGGTAGTTGTCTCATGTTTTATGAAAACTCCTAGTGGTTTAACGGGATAAACACGAGTCAGTTGTACCTAATAGTGGCCCGAACTATAAAGCCCGGGCCTTAAAGTACTTACAGCATAGTAAATCGTCATTAAGGTCGTTGTCTCATGTGTTTATGAGAACTCCTAGTGGTTTACCGGGATAAACACGAGTCAGTTGTACCTAATAGTGGTCCGAACTATAATGCCCGGGCCTTAAAGTACTTACAGCATAGTAAATCGTCATTAAGTTAGCTGTCTCATGTGTTTATGTGAACTCCTAGTGGTTTACCGGGATAAACACGAGTCAGTTGTACCTAATAGTGGTCCGAACTATAAAGCCCGGGTCTTAAAGTACTTACAGCATAGTAAGTCGTCATTAAGGTAGTTGTCTCATGTGTTTATGAGAACTCCTAGTGATTTACCGGGAAACACACGAGTCAGTTGTACCTAATAGTGGTCCGAACTATAAAGCCGGGACCTTAAAGTACTTACAGCATAGTAAGTCGTCATTAAGGTAGTTGTCTCATGTGTTTATGAGAACTCCTAGTGGTTTACCGGGATAAACACGAGTCAGTTGTACCTAATAGTGGTCCGAACTATAAAGCCCGGGCCTTAAAGTACTTACAGCATAGTAAGTCGTCATTAAGGTAGCTGTCTCATGTGTTTATGAGAACTCCTAGTGGTTTACCGGGATAAACACGAGTCAGTTGTACCTAATACTGGTCCGAACTGTAAAGCCCGGTTCTTAAAGTACTTACAGCATAGTAAGTCGTCATTAAGGTAGTTGTCTCATGTGTTTATGAGAACTCCTAGTGGTTTACCAGGATAAACACGAGTCAGTTGTACCTAATAGTGGTCCGAACTATAAAGCCCGGGCCTTAAAGTACTTACAGCATAGTAAGTCGTCATTAAGGTAGTTGTCTCATGTGTTTATGAGAACTCCTAGTGGTTTACCGGGATAAACACGAGTCAGTTCTACCTAATAGTGGTCCGAACTATAAAGCCCGGGCCTTAAAGTACTTACAGCATAGTAAGTCGTCATTAAGGTAGTTGTCTCATGTGTTTATGAGAACTCCTAGTGGTTTACCGGGATAAACACGAGTCAGTTGTACCTAATAGTGGTCCGAACTATAAAGCCCGGGCCTTAAAGTACTTACAGCATAGTAAATCGTCATTAAGTTAGTTGTCTCATGTGTTTATGTGAACTCCTAGTGGTTTACCGGGATAAACACGAGTCAGTTGTACCTAATAGTGGTCCGAACTATAAAGCCCGGGTCTTAAAGTACTTACAGCATAGTAAGTCGTCATTAAGGTAGTTGTCTCGTGTGTTTATGAGAACTCCTAGTGATTTACCGGGAAAAACACGAGTCAGTTGTACCTAACAGTGGTCCGAACTATAAAGCCGGGACCTTAAAGTACTTACAGCATAGTAAGTCGTCATTAAGGTAGTTGTCTCATGTGTTTATGAGAACTCCTAGTGGTTTACCGGGATAAACACGAGTCAGTTGTACCTAATAGTGGTCCGAACTATAAAGCCCGGGCCTTAAAGTACTTACAGCATAGTAAGTCGTCATTAAGGTAGTTGTCTCATGTGTTTATGAGAACTCCTAGTGGTTTACCGGGATAAACACGAGTCAGTTGTACCTAATAGTGGTCCGAACTGTAAAGCCCGGGTCTTAAAGTACTTACAGCATAGTAAGTCGTCATTAAGGTAGTTGTCTCATGTGTTTATGAGAACTCCTAGTGGTTTACCAGGATAAACACGAGTCAGTTGTACCTAATAGTGGTCCGAACTATAAAGCCCGGGCCTTAAAGTACTTACAGCATAGTAAGTCGTCATTAAGGTAGTTGTCTCATGTGTTTATGAGAACTCATAGTGGTTTACCGGGAAAAACACGAGTCAGTTGTACCTAATAGTGGTCCGAACTATAAAGCCCGGGTCTTAAAGTACTTACAGCATAGTAAGTCGTCATTAAGGTAGTTGTCTCATGTGTCTATGAGAACTCCTAGTGGTTTAGCGGGATAAACACGAGTCAGTTGTACCTAATAGTGGTCCGAACTATAAAGCCCGGGCCTTTAAGTACTTACAGCATAGTAAGTCGTCATTAAGGTAGTTGTCTCATGTGTTTATGAGAACTCCTAGTGGTTTACCGGGAAAAACACGAGTAAGTTGTACCTAATAGTGGTCCGAACTATAAAGCCCGGGCCTTATAGTACTTACAGCATAGTAAGTCGTCATTAATGTAGTTGTCTCATGTGTTTATGAGAACTCCTAGTGGTTTACCGGGATAAACACGAGTCAGTTCTACCTAATAGTGGTCCGAACTATAAAGTCCGGGCCTTAAAGTACTTACAGCATAGTAAATCGTCATTAAGGTAGTTGTCTCGTGTGTTTATGAGAACTTGTAGTGGTTTACCGGGATAAACACGAGTCAGTTGTACCTAATAGTGGTCCGAACTATAAAGCGCGGGCCTTAAAGTAATTACAGCATAGTAAATCGTCATTAAGGTAGTTGTCTCATGTTTTATGAAAACTCCTAGTGGTTTAACGGGATAAACACGAGTCAGTTGTACCTAATAGTGGCCCGAACTATAAAGCCCGGGCCTTAAAGTACTTACAGCATAGTAAATCGTCATTAAGGTCGTTGTCTCATGCGTTTATGAGAACTCCTAGTGGTTTACCGGGATAAACACGAGTCAGTTGTACCTAATAGTGGTCCGAACTATAAAGCCCGGGCGTTAAAGTACTTACAGCATAGTAAATCGTCATTAAGTTAGTTGTCTCATGTGTTTATGTGAACTCCTAGTGGTTTACCGGGATAAACACGAGTCAGTTGTACCTAATAGTGGTCCGAACTATAAAGCCCGGGTCTTAAAGTACTTACAGCATAGTAAGTCGTCATTAAGGTAGTTGTCTCATGTGTTTATGAGAACTCCTAGTGATTTACCGGCAAAACACGAGTCAGTTGTACCTAATAGTGGTCCGAACTATAAAGCCGGGACCTTAAAGTACTTACAGCATAGTAAGTCGTCATTAAGGTAGTTGTCTCATGTGTTTATGAGAACTCCTAGTGGTTTACCGGGATAAACACGAGTCAGTTGTACCTAATAGTGGTCCGAACTATAAAGCCCGGGCCTTAAAGTACTTACAGCATAGTAAGTCGTCATTAAGGTAGTTGTCTCATGTGTTTATGAGAACTCCTAGTGGTTTACCGGGATAAACACGAGTCAGTTGTACCTAATAGTGGTCCGAACTGTAAAGCCCGGTTCTTAAAGTACTTACAGCATAGTAAGTCGTCATTAAGGTAGTTGTCTCATGTGTTTATGAGAACTCCTAGTGGTTTACCAGGATAAACACGAGTCAGTTGTACCTAATAGTGGTCCGAACTATAAAGCCCGGGCCTTAAAGTACTTACAGCATAGTAAGTCGTCATTAAGGTAGTTGTCTCATGTGTTTATGAGAACTCATAGTGGTTTACCGGGATAAACACGAGTCAGTTGTACCTAATAGTGGTCCGAACTATAAAGCCCGGGTCTTAAAGTACTTACAGCATAGTAAGTCGTCATTAAGGTAGTTGTCTCATGTGTTTATGAGAACTCCTAGTGGTTTACCGGGATAAACACGAGTCAGTTGTACCTAATAGTGGTCCGAACTATAAAGCCCGGGCCTTAAAATACTTACAGCATAGTAAGTCGTCATTAAGGTAGTTGTCTCATGTGTTTATGAGAACTCCTAGTGGTTTACCGGGAAAAACACGAGTCAGTTGTACCTAATAGTGGTCCGAACTATAAAGCCCGGGCCTTAAAGTACTTACAGCATAGTAAGTCGTCATTAAGGTAGTTGTCTCATGTGTTTATGAGAACTCCTAGTGGTTTACCGGGATAAACACGAGTCAGTTGTAACTAATAGGGGTCCGAACTATAAAGCCCGGGCCTTAAAGTACTTACAGCATAGTAAATCGTCATTAAGGTAGTTGTCTCGTGTGTTTATGAGAACTCCTAGTGGTTTACCGGGATAAACACGAGTCAGTTGTACCTAATAGTGGTCCGAACTATAAAGCGCGGGCCTTAAAGTAATTACAGCATAGTAAATCGTCATTAAGGTAGTTGTCTCATGTTTTATGAAAACTCCTAGTGGTTTAACGGGATAAACACGAGTCAGTTGTACCTAATAGTGGTCCGAACTATAAAGCCCGGGTCTTAAAGTACTTACAGCATAGTAAGTCGTCATTAAGGTAGTTGTCTCATGTGTTTATGAGAACTCCTAGTGATTTACCAGGAAAAACACGAGTCAGTTGTACCTAATAGTGGTCCGAACTATAAAGCCGGGACCTTAAAGTACTTACAGCATAGTAAGTCGTCATTAAGGTAGTTGTCTCATGTGTTTATGAGAACTCCTAGTGGTTTACCGGGATAAACACGAGTCAGTTGTACCTAATAGTGGTCCGAACTATAAAGCCCGGGCCTTAAAGTACTTACAGCATAGTAAGTCGTCATTAAGGTAGTTGTCTCATGTGTTTATGAGAACTCCTAGTGGTTTATCGGGATAAACACGAGTCAGTTGTACCTAATAGTTGTCCGAACTATAAAGCCCGGGCCTTAAAGTACTTACAGCATAGTAAGTCGTCATTAAGGTAGTTGTCTCATGTGTTTATGAGAACTCCTAGTGGTTTACCGGGATAAACACGAGTCAGTTGTACCTAATAGTGGTCCGAACTATAAAGCCCGGGCCTTAAAGTACTTACAGCATAGTAAGTCGTCATTAAGGTAGTTGTCTCATGTGTTTATGAGAACTCATAGTGGTTTACCGGGATAAACACGAGTCAGTTGTACCTAATAGTGGTCCGAACTATAAAGCCCGGGCCTTAAAGTACTTACAGCATAGTAAGTCGTCATTAAGGTAGTTGTCTCATGTGTTTATGAGAACTCATAGTGGTTTACCGGGATAAACACGAGTCAGTTGTACCTAATAGTGGTCCGAACTATAAAGCCCGGGTCTTAAAGTACTTACAGCATAGTAAGTCGTCATTAAGATAGTGGTCTCATGTGTTTATGAGAACTCCTAGTGGTTTACCGGGAAAAACACGAATCTGTTGTACCTAATAGTCAGTTGAAGAATTTAATGTCATATCGGCACGTTGGCCATAGTAGCTCAAGTGGTTTAGAGCAGCTGGACGGAAACCAGAACATCCGTGGTTCATATCCCGGCTATGACATTCAATTTTTCAGTGTGACTCTACCCTTTAATAGTGCGTCCTACACACGGCCAGTGTGAAAGGACAATTAATTTCCAAAATAAATAAACTCATACTCTTCTTTGACGATCTTATAACTTTAGTTATGTATTTAGTCATATATGTGTGTGTGTGTGTGTGTGTGTGTGTGTGTGTGTGTGTGTGTGTGTGTGTGTGTGTGTGTGTGTGTGTGTGTGTGTGTGTGTGTGTTAAAACCAGCCGCTATACAATGACTGTAATTTCAGTCTCCTTCCACGACCGCGAGAAAAAGGAATGTCGATTTCCTCTAGCAAAATACATTGTAAGTATTTGAAGATTCAAACTAATAACAAAAAACATTTCGGAAATATTTAAGGCCACGGAAAAATGTATTTGACATAAATCTAGTGCTTTAACAAGATCTGCATTTTTAAGCAAGATTTTATCCATCTCTGATGGAAAACCAATTGGTAAAATTTATTCACAATGAAGTGAACCTCTCATGCCATTCGCAGAAATTTCGAAGTATACCTAAACTGTAATTAACATAGAAATATTTTAAGTGCTTGGCTTTTAATCGAAACCTTGAGTCACATCTTCGAAAGACTGTGAACTTAAATGTGTTTATTTAATCGATTCTTAGTTTTCTAATGGTAGTATTCACATACGTGGAGGTTATGTACTGAAAGGGACTTCAAAATATCTATTTCAAGTGAAATCTCAGTATAAGTGCATTAAGCATATAAAATAGCACAACAGGAAATGCATTAACTACACTATATAATTACGTATGAGCTCGAACACGTAACCATTTGACTCGGTTAGGTTACGTTGTTCTCAATCCAAGGATTTAAGAGATAAAATGTTTTCCTGTTACACATTTTTATACGATGTTTTCCTGGTAGATGTCCTTGTGCCTTATTGGTTTCGAAATCTACCTAAAGCAGTTTTCGTAATTGGTCAGATCTGAGCCCTGTCAATTTATCTCGACCACAATGTTTCTCTTATTGGACATGACGTCTTAACTGTAGTGCTTTGCCAATCATCGAGTCACGAAGCGATGACAAATTTACAATATATAGGATTCGACAGTAAAGATTAGCTGTTGATAAGACCATTTTACGAAGGAAATACAGTGATTAATCCCAAAATTATAACTGCTATAATAAAGTCATAGAATATATTTGGACAACATTGCCTAAAACACATGACGCGAACCAAATCAACAACAATTGCCATTTGTATATATAGATATAACCATTTTTAACTTAAAACTTCACTTATCTTATAATAAATGCTGTTAATTTTCTTATAAAGTGTCTAAGATCGTGATTTCATGTAAAACGTTTAGCCGGAAACAATAACACTGTCGCCATTCTTACGAACGCTAGACGTTGATATGTTCTTGTTAGTACTACCAAAATCTGAAAATAAAACAAACTTAAAAACAGAATCGATTGCTGGTAGTTTAAAATTCATTACGCGATGTTTGTTTTTTAAAATAAATATCTTTCCCTAAACCATTAAATCTATTGGACCATTAAATTGTTTTAATAATTTAACTTCTGCATTTATTTCATGGTTAAATGACCAAAAATGATCTGCTACGGCCTTATTATCAGTTTGTTTATACTTAATGTTACGAAAATGTTCTTTCGTTCTGGTTTCTAAATTACGTTTTGTCTTTCCAATATAAACTTTATCACAATCGAAGCAATTAAAATGATAAATACCAGATGTTTTATTATTAGGAATTTTATCTTTCTTAGAGAAATGCAATAAATTTTTAATACTATATTTATCTTGAGGACCTAAAGTTATATCAAACTCTTAGTTTTTTTAAATACATGTGTTAATAAACATTTTAAATTTTTCAAAGAGTTTGGTATAACTTTAGTTCCTCAAAATAAACATATTATTAAAAATTTATTTCATTTCTCTACAAAAGATAAAATTCCTAACGATAAAAGGTATGGTATTTATTGCCTGATAGAAGGCACAGAATACTAGTAGCTGCAATACGAATAGAATATTGTAGTAGCCTTTAGCGATAGTGAAATGTTTCAAAGAGCTGTGTGGGGGCTTTGAAATTCCGTTCTCTTTGTACGACTGAGAGATAAAATAACGACTTACTACTTGAGTAAAGAACAATATTTATAAAGCTCAGGAGTATCATCAAAATCGTTAACGCCAAATTTATTTGACATGGATTATGTGTTTTAAAAATATCTTCATTCTTCAATAGTAACATTTTAACTATTTCTTTCAGTTAACCACTTATACTGAGGAAGGACATTCCCAGAAAAGCCAACACATACTTTTCATGTGTCATCAAAATGTATATAATGACCCTACAACAAAGAAGTTTACTCGAACTGTCATCAATGAAAATACAGGTAAGAGAATATTTCATTTAAAAGTTAGATATTTACTCAAGTTTAAATTTGGGTCAGCCTCTGTAACGTAGGCGAATAAGCTGTCTGACACACCTACAAAGGTTACCAGTTAAAATCTCGGCCAGGACGATAGGGTAACCCCGGGGTTATTTCTTGTCCTGAAAGATGAATGTCTGGTAACTGTAAGCTCTATGTACCCTGCACTCATTTGAATATTATTTCATTCATCGTCCGATATGACTTAACGTTGGAGGTGTTCCCTTATCCTTAAATATGAATGTCTGGTAACTCTAAGCTGTATGTACCCTGTACTCATTTGAATATCATTTCATTCATCGTCCGATATGACTTAGCGTTGGAGGTTTTCCCTTATCCTTGAATATGAATGTCTGGTAACTCTAAGCTGTATGTACCCTGTACTCATTTGAACATCATTTCATTCATCGTCCGATATGACTTAACGTTGGAGGTTTTCGCTTATCCTAAAAGATGAATGTCTGGTAACTCTAAGCTCTAAGTACCCTGTACTCATTTGAACATCATTACATTCATCGTCCGATATGACTTAACGTTGGAGGTTTTCCCTTATCCTAAAAGATGAATGTCTGGTAACTCTAAGCTCTATGTACCCTGTACTCATTTGAATATCATTTCATTCATCGTCCGATATGACTTAACGTTGGAGGTTTTCCCTTATCCTAAAAGATGAATGTCTGGTAACTCTAAGCTCTATGTACCCTGTACTCATTTGAACATTATTTCATTCATCCTCCGATATGACTTAACGTTGGAGGTTTTCCCTTATCCTGAAAGGTGAATGTCTGGTAACTCTAAGCTCTATGTACCCTGTACTCATTTGAACATCATTTTATTCATCGTCCGATATGACTTAACGTTGGAGGTTTTCCCTTATCCTAAAAGATGAATGTCTGGTAACTCTAAGCTCTATGTACCCTGTACTCATTTGAACATCATTTCATTCATCGTCCGATTTGACTTAACGTTGGAGGTTTTCCCTTATCCTGAAAGGTGAATGTCTGGTAACTCTAAGCTCTATGTACCCTGTACTCATTTGAACATCATTTCATTCATCGTCCGATTTGACTTAACGTTGGAGGTTTTCCCTTATCCTAAAAGATGAATGTCTGGTAACTCTAAGCTCTATGTACCCTGTACTCATTTGAACATCATTTCATTCATCGTCCGATTTGACTTAACGTTGGAGATTTTCTCTTATCCTGAAAGATGAATGTCTGGTAACTCTAAGCTCTATGTACCCTGTACTCATTTGAACATCATTTTATTCATCGTCCGATATGACTTAACGTTGGAGGTTTTCTCTTATTCTGAAAGATGAATGTCTGGTAACTCTAAGCTCTATGTATCCTGTACTCATTTGAACATCATTTCATTCATCGTCCGATATGACTTAACGTTGGAGGTTTTCTCTTATTCTGAAAGATGAATGTCTGGTAACTCTAAGCTCTATGTACCCTGTACTCATTTGAACATCATTTCATTCATCGTCCGATATGACTTAACGTTGGAGGTTTTCTCTTATCCTGAAAGATGAATGTCTGGTAACTCTAAGCTCTATGTACCCTGTACTCATTTAAACATCATTTCATTCATCGCCCGATATGACTTAACGTTGGAGGTTTTCTCTTATCCTGAAAGATGAATGTCTGGTAACTCTAAGCTCTATGTAACCTGTACTTATTTGGACATCATTTCATTCATCGCCCGATATGACTTAACGTTATAGGTTTTCTCTTATACTGAAAGATGAATGTCTGGTAACTCTAAGTTCTATGTGCCCTGTACTCATTTGAACATCATTTCATTTTTCATCCGATATGACTTAACTTTGGAGCATGTAAATTAAACAAAAATGTTTAGTTTGGGAGTGCGGATTCATTAAAGCCCGATAGGAACAAATTATGCAGTCAAATAAGGCAGTCTGGACAATGATCTCGCGAGAAAATATACAAGTATTTAAAACACTCAAGTAAGAATCTAAGTTCAGAGCAAAAGGGAAATCGATATTAAAATGAGAATGAGGAACACAAAATTGCGGTACAGTACATACGTAATGGAGCATGCAGTTCAAAAAGCCGAAAACAAACGTTAGTTATCCTGAAAAGCTTGTGTCTCATCTTAACCCACTCTGTGTAAGTGATTTGAGGAATGGCGCCTTCTAACGGTTAATTTCGCATTCATTCACCCACGTAACCTCTTGTGTAGAGAGGGGACGAAGGTTTCCTATAAAGTAAAAACACATATGTAATGAGGTCAAACAAGGCAGAGAAAATCACTGCCATATCCGTAATGAGTGTAACGGACTTTGTCTTTAAAGGTAAATATCCTCAAATGAAGGTCACAGGTCACACAGTGGTTGAGGTAGTTTGTATTCTATCCAAAACACATCCTTTCAAAGATGTACCCAAAATACATGTTTGAAGGTCCTCTAAATGTATTATAATAGCTTAGAAAGAGGTTCAATTTTCTGTACTATTGGGAGAGGCTGAGAGAGAAAACTCTTTGGGCAGACGAACTAAGAGGTGGACCACGATAGCTGTAGACCACAAGAAGAAACTTAGACATAATCCATGTTGTAATCAAATGACCTTTTCAACTCGATTTGCAAAAAATATTCCTAAAAATACTTATTTCTCCATCTACTTCACGTAAATCAAGATATTTGATACTTATTTGTACAGTTTCAATTACATTACGACGACTTTAACACCGTACAAGCACTATTAAATTGCTGACGTAAGATTTACTCGCTGACTGAGGTCTCCTGGCTATAAGGCTTTGGTTTTCCTTTTTTATTTTATTTTATTCAATGATCGATCAGCAGTACATGCTTTACAGATCCTTGTTGGCTAATTCAATCTTTATGAACTATATAATAACATGTAAGGAAGACCAAGTTGGCTCCTATTATCTTGTTAACACTGTGAAACAAGAGAAAAATAAGTTAATTAAAACAAACAAGTAATCAAAGAGATAAGAACAACAGTCATTGTAAAACAATATTCATAGTTTTTTTCAATCAGAGTCACTAAGGAGGAGATCCTGTGGGAGTCGTCTCTTCAGGCGTGTGGGCTGGCGGGTTCGTACGCCGATGTCGTACATCACAGCTCCTGGAACATCTGGCAGGTTTGAGAAGAAGCGAGAGGCGATCTGACGTATGTACTGGTGAAGAGGAAGGAGACAAGTTCTTTATGCAGTTGTTGATTTCTTACGTACCAAGGGGCATCCGTGGCGATGCGCAGAAATCGATTTTGCAGGACCTGTAGCCTTCGGAGATGAGTGTTGCTAGCTGTACCCCATACCTGGGAAGCACATGTGATATGTGGCCGGACAAGAGATTTGTAGAGAAGCAGAGAGCATTCAATCCCAAGAGGAGTGTGTCTGTGAAGTAGCGGGCCGAGTTTTGAAAGTCGTCCTGATGCCAACGAGATGAGTCGATCAATTTGGGCTCGCCACGAAAGTGTAGTGTCCAGCATTACTCCAAGGTATTTGACGGAGGTGGTAGGAGGTAGCCGTGAATTGATTCATGTTTAATATGCAATTCGGGAGAGTTGGAGATGCGACGTAAGCTAAAGATCTTAGCTGCGGTCTTTTGAGTGTTAAGACGTATGCGCCAAGTATCGAACCATTCAACGAGGCAGTCAAGAGAGGTTTGTAGCGTGTGAATAGTTGTAGGGAGATCTGTGCCGGAATGATATAAAACAGTATCATCAGCGTATAAGGCTATGGAGGTAGGGTTCAAGTCAGGAAGTTCATAGGTATAGATACTAAATAAGATTGGGGCCAATATTGGTTTTCCTGAGCAGCTTGGTGTCAGTTCTTCTTGACCTTCACTTCTTTTGCGCTAATCCACTTTTCGCTTAACTTATATAAGAAATCTCCTATACATCTATTTTTCTTTTCACCCGTCCCCGTTAGCATGGGTAATGCCACTACCTCTTTGCTCACACTGTCCCATTTCTTATCCCATATTTTTCTCCTGCAATTTGTTAACTCCTTATATTCTTCCAGATAATGAACAGTGCTCTCTTCATCTCCACAAAACTCACATATCCCTACCTCATTACTTCTCAACTCTTTTAGATATATTTTTTCTACTCTCATCCATGCTATGTCTTCTCTTCTAGTTTTGTCACATTGATCTATATATTTTCCCTACCCCATTCGGTCTTTAATTGCTTATAAACTTTCAAATGTTTCTTTTCTTCTATACTTTTCCAAATCTCCTGTCTTTCTATGTCTTGTGCTCTGTTTGTCACTTCCTTCCAAAAATCGATATGATTTGTCTGCTCTGCTCTCCATAAATCTCCCATGCCTATCTTCGATACCATTCTTTCCAATTCCGACCATCAACCTTTTGTGTTCTTAATGCTTTTCTGTTGTTTCATGCACAGATTGAATAATTCCCCTTTCTGCTCTTTAATACACTTATACCAGAATTTCAATGTTCTTTCTGTTATTATTCCCCTCTTTTTGTACTACCCAACTCTAGTAATGGCACTTCTCCTGATGCCGATGTTGACAGCACTAGTAGTTCTTAACAAAACAATCCATACATCTGGTCTAATTGTGTACCTATCTCTGATGTGCCCCATACATTGTTCTGGCTTCAACGACCGCTTCATACATTCCTTCTAACCATCTAACTGACATCTCCAGTTTATGTTTACGTATTCTTACCCCTGACATTGCTGCCCTCCCATTAGCTATCACTTTTCTGGCTTTTGCGGCCCTAAAACTCAAACTAATAAAAATCCATTTAAAATAGGAGCCATATTGTACAATAGGTTGCCGTCTGTAATTAAGAATACTTCTGACTCAAAATTTAAACTGGTCTTAAAATCATACCTAACTGAAAAATGTTTGTATAGTATAAATGAACTGTAATGAATATGTATGTAGTATAAATGAGTTGTATACCTATGTAAACAATAAGGTTTGTAAGTAATTCAGGCATTTTGATCTTTGTAAATAGCTCATATACTTTTGTAAACAACTCTATATTTTAAAATAACTTATGTATTTTGATCATTTTGTATTTTGACAATATAGAGATAGTTGACAGTGTCAGATGCTCTTGTAAGAGTCTATTGGCCGCAATAAAATTATTATAATCCTCCACTGGTACACATCCTTACATCTAAATAGTCATAGTCATAGTCCTGTACCACTTCCACTGTTTGATCTGCTTCATCAGTATCGATCCTCTTTTAAATACCATTATTTTTTTATTCTTAATCTCCAGTCAACGCTAAACCTATGAATTGCCTCGATTGATTTTTGTAGACCTATTGCTCGTACCGTTAAATCATCCGCGCACAATAAACAGGGATCTCTTTGTTCATTATTATTGGGTAATGGGCATTGCTTTCCTTAATACTCTCTATTATGGCATCTTTAAATGAATTGAATAGAATAGGACTCAATTTGCACCCCTGTCTCAAGATAATTATCTTATTGATACTTTTCCTATGGTTACAAGGGAACATGATAGTCAAATGTTTTAAAGTTGTTCGTTATGATATCTTTGTAATTACATTCTCTCTGCATAGCCGAGAGAGAGGAAGAGAGAGAGAGAGAGAGAGAGAGAGAGAGAGAGAGAGAGAGAGAGAGAGAGAGTGAGAGAAAGGAAAGTCCACTTCCCGTTTGAGAAAAGTATAGGTAAGCACTGGAAAATTCAGACAAGTGACCAGGAATACCTCGGAAATGACTGAGTCCAAAAACAAAGAAAAATATAGAATACTTATATAAGTTTCGGTTTTAAAGACTTCTATATTTTTTTTCTACAGTAGGACTTTGTTTATCTCTTCCTATTTAATAGTTTTACAAAAGTTATGTGGACTGAAGAGAACTTCTGGAAGCGTGCCCAGACATTCATGATATACATTTCGTTTGTAGAAATTCCAAGAATGGCATTTAAGTGGTTTTATGTTTTTTGAGTTATGCTGTTATTGTAAGAAGAAAAGAAAGTAAACAGGAAGACCTGTCTCTAAAGCTGTTACTGGAGACAACAAAAGTAAGGTTAGAATATCGGAGGATATTCTTCGCAAAGGACTTAATTCAACAAGGAACAAGCCCACCTCTGCAGCGCAGTGATAGCGTGTCTGTCTCATATTCAGAAGGTCCCGAGTTCTAATCTCCGTCAGAATGATGTCATTTTTCCCGAGATTTTCCCTTATTCTGAAAGATGAATGTCTGGTAACTCTAACCTGTAAGGACCCTCGAATCATTTGAACATCTTTTCACCAATCGCCTGCTATGACCTAATGTTGGAGGACGTTAAAAACAAGTGAAAGGTATTAAAATATTTTAGTATTTCATAAATACATCTGAAATCCACAGAGCTTAATAAGATTTAGTTGGCAATTGTTCTTTCAGAATGCGTACACCTTTGTTGCGGGAATAATGATCGGTTGCCATGTCAATGAAACGCCGAGTAATGATACAGTATTATACTTTCACCTTTATGGTTTATGCTTATGAAGCTGTGGAAGTCAGGGCCAATACGTGATCTGCTCTGATAGTAAAGAGAGTACTGCTACAGGGCGAGATCAAGGCAGTTGAGGTCGTCCGACCGTGCTGCTGACAGGATGTTTACTGTAAATCAACTATTTTAATGAAGAGGATGTTTAGAATGTATTTTATCTGGCTTAGGAAAGGTTAGAATAGATAAGAGGAAGCTTTCTGCTCTTCCGCGACTGTCTTTTGGCATGCAGTAGTCCAGCGCACTCTGGTGGTGGTTTAAATTTCATTGGCTGTTGGGTGAGATTTAGGAGTCAGTCATCTGTTCGATTGGAGCTCAGTTTTTACTGTTTGTGGAATCGCTCCATTGTTATATCCGCTATGTCCAGCGTGTTCTGGGATCGTGTTCTACGAGGTGAAGTTAAATTTTGCTGCCCGGTGCCTAGTTTCATCCTGCCAGGCATATGTAGGCTTCGTGCCATAATCTCACGGGGAATGTACGGCCTTCAGAACAGTTGATATCCTCTACTCTGTGACTATGCTCCACGTATATAGGATTCAGAATTATTGTAAAAACACTAATGCATCAGATCTAAAAATATTAAATACAGGAAAGAATTCCTACAACTTACAGTCTAGCAAGTCACGAAATAAAATTATGTGAATAAGGAGTTTTGAAATTGGCAGCATAACATATACTTTTGGTGATGAAACAATTGTTGTTCTGTAAACAATTTTAAGCTTTACTATTTCTCAATCCTACTTTTGGTAGCATTGTTTAATATTCCTTAAGTATTTCGATTCTTCATCCATTTAGTTTCTCACATTAACAGATTGCAACATAGTAAAACCTAAATAACATTTTTTTTTTTTAAAGTTGGACACCTATTAGTAAAATAAACAAATAAAAGTTGAAATTGTTAATTAAAATGACCACAAGCAAGAATTACTTCTTAATTTTTAAAATGTTAGTTAACATTTAAGAAACGTTAAGATGGTTGTGTAATAACATATAAATGTAGTTATTGATAAAAACAAAAGAGACACGTAGTTAAAGACGTGGAACATGTTATATAATTGCTTAAATTCTTCTTGGGAAGCAAGTCAGCTGAAAAGACGATCAGAAATTCAGTTTCGGGAGTGTTTATCTCTCTCATCATCAGTATATTTATTAAATGTTATAACCACAAATGTATTACTGATAATAACACAGACATAAACGAAGACTAAACACTATCAATATTAGCATTACTGAACAAAAGACTGTTTTCAGTAAATTAAATGCCAGGTCAGGAGATGGCATGAGTATACAAAATTAATTGGGTCAAAGAAACGTAATTACTTAACTTGATTATCAAGCTGTATTGATCTGTACTTCTTAAGTCAACGGATTTCCATTTTAAGGCCGGTTTCCAAGAGGAGCTGAACTGAAATCCATCATCACGATCAAGCGTGCTCCTCTCGGAGGAAATGGCCAAAGCTTCCTTAACTCTCCGCTCCCAGTAACTGTTGCATTTTGCCAAGATGGTCGTCTCCCGAAAGTTGGCTCTATGGTCGTTATCAAAGCAATGCTCTGCTAGCCCAAACTTCTCAAGTTGCATTAATGCATATTGGTCGCCAGGAAAGCTTCAGGTCTTATATAACTGTTTGTAAAGATGATCGTGAAAAATACGGTTACTATAGAGACGGAAGAAATTTTTCACATAGAACTAGAAGATTTTTACTGATGAAATACATATTTCTGAGAACAATGTGTTATAATTGTGTTTTCAACTTATTTACTGTCTTAAAATTAAAAATAATCTTTAAACAAATAGAAGAAGCATTATTTCACTAATAAAGTTAAGACAAAATATGGAGAACTGAGAAATTAATTATCAATAGGCTGGGAAGTGAAGTTACAGGAATATTATGTCATCAAAGTGTTTTGTAAGCCCGGTTTAATATTTTATGAAATTAAATTACAAAATACGTTACAACTGTATCTCGTTAGAAGTACTTGTGCTTCTCAATGCAGAAGAATTATAAAATTCGGTTGACTGTTTTTGTTTTTAAATTTCCCAACAATATCTAGTGCAAATCTGAATATTATACTAAATCACAACATAATAAATAAACTGTTTTTCCTTTCCTTCAAGAAGATATTATCTATTTAGAAGTTGGTGTCTTCTGAACGTTTATTGATTTAAAACACAACTGAATGAGGCAGCTTACTAATCACTGCATATCGATGCCGTCCCAGTTCAGAAGAGGTTATGTTTGATTCAATTAGTATATTAGTAGATCCTGGACCTTATATGCTTTGTTGCTACCATAATATACAGCAACAATAATACTTTCAATCACAAAGTAATAATGTTAAATGTATAACATTATTTAGTATGGTATAAACCAAGCAATATAATACCAAATATAAAAACCATGCAAAATAATATTTACGTAAACGTTTCTGCATGTATCATCAAAATTTGCCTCATTCGTGCATAAATATTCTGGGCTCTAATTGTAACATTAGCTTGATGGATTGCTCAATGTCAATACTATGTGAAGTGTGAATGGAACAGTAGCAATGAAGACAAGCAGTCATAAAGTTTAATGTACACGAGACAGATATAGCGCTGGCTAGCGTCGCAGTGAAAGTGCCACGTTACGGTCGGAGAAA
The DNA here is from genome assembly GCA_030765055.1 of Mantis religiosa. Taxonomy (NCBI): domain Eukaryota; kingdom Metazoa; phylum Arthropoda; class Insecta; order Mantodea; family Mantidae; genus Mantis; species Mantis religiosa. The sequence continues at coordinate 15,600,735 of CM060952.1, forward strand.
TTTCCACCTGGAACCTTTCCTGCTTGGTATTGACAGTAAATCACGCCAACGAAGTCCTACGAAGTTTATAATAAGACAATATTTGGGCGTGTTTATGTAGTTCAGACTCATAATTCAATTCCTGAAATACTAAGAAGCATTTATAATGCCTATGTACAAACAAATTGAGGTTACAAAGGATCATAGCACATACGTAGAAGGCTTTGACTTTTGATTGACAACGCCACGGAGTAGAAAATGCATGTAACACAAGACAAATGCCAGTGGTGTTTCGTTCCAAACAAAACACGGCTCACCCCCGAGAGACTAGGAAACAAAAGAGGTCCAGTCTTGTTATATCGGTGTGCATTCTCACGTTGGTGAGTGTTTTATTTCTTTTACATATATATTCGCTACCAGAATGCTAAATGAAAAGAAAATATGTGCGCGTTCACATGACTTTCTGTACCCACTCTTGCACAGCTACGTTTATTCCTGTATAGCTATATCTCATTCTTGTAAATCGAGATAAACGTTTAGGAAATTGCCTTAATACACATTTTCTTAAAGGTAAAATGGAAATATAGGAATAGAGAGACTTTACTGATATAACCTTTTAACAGCTGGCCGCTTATGATGCCTTTGAAGTTCCATTCTCCTCATGGTCAGGACCACCTGAGAAAAGTATAAGTATTGCAAAATATAAACTAATAACAAGAAATATCTGGAAAATGATTATCTCCACTAAAATGTTTATTTGAGATCAGTAACTGTGTGCTTTAATGACTATTTATTAAGGTTTGCCATTTATGAAGAAATTGCACAGAATGAAGAGCACTTCTGAGGACATTTTCTGAATATTCAGGATGTCATGGTATTTTGATAAAATTATTTTGATTTATTTTTGAAAAAATAAAGTGCTTGAGTATTTTTTCATGCAAATGGTAGTTTAAGGTGGGGGAATTTGATAAAAAATATTGTTGCACCATCCTGGAAAGATGCAGAAATTAATATGAAGTTTGGTATATGACTGATTTTATTAGTTATGCTTTTGGAGGCATACACATAACTTTTTCTAAAAAGTGTTACATGTTTGTTTAAATTCAGGAGTTTCAAATTACTTATTTCTGGTGAAATATGACGTGGAACTTTTGGGTGTAGTAGGTACAATATTTCCTCGAGAAAGTAAATACACATGTTCATAATGATACGTTTTTGTGTAGTTATGGCGGGCCCCGATTATGAATATTTAATGAAGGTGCACAATCAGGTCTCGTATCGTATTTCTCCCTTCGTCACATTCCTGAGCAGACTCTCACAGCATTCGATCCGACACCACTGACCTAGGCAAAAACACTGCTGCCCCACTTTTAACTTCAGCTAACTGTACCGCTGTGCACTTGGCGCTCCTGTCGGCGACCTCAACAACTATGTCAACTATGATGCTCCATCTTAGACAATAAAAGACATGCGAGATAAGAAGACAATGAATTAGTTCCGGGCAATAAGCATCCATGACCTAACTCGCAATGTTACAGCACTCCACGGATCGGCTGTTGACTTCAAGAGCACTGATTGTCGATGTTTATGCTCGCTTGTTTAAGGTTTTCTGTGTATAAACCAGTTTTGTTTTTGTTCATGATTTTCAGATGTTCTGACAACGACGGGGGGAAACTTGTACATTTTTTTTCAATAGCAACTCTGTAGACTTCACGTGGTATATGAATGCAATATGCTTCTAGTTGTATTATATGACTTACCACCGTTCCAAAATGTTTTTTGGACAATGGATAGTAAAAGCTGGCCTTTTAGAGTTCACGATTGTGTTAAAAGTAGAAAATTCTTTGACTCAGTCCTCAAAAAGTTTTAACTCATCGATAACAACAACTTTGGTTTATTGTGACAATCAGCTCATTCAATAAGGTCGTAAATTTGAGTTAAATAATACGAGGGCTGTTCAATAAAGAAAGTTCACTTTTTTTTTTTTTTTTTTTTTGACAACGTACCTCATCCTCATAATTTTGATGGTCCTTCTCAAAATAGTCTCCCCTGAATGTGATGCACTTGTCTTAGCCAGTCTTCAAAGACATGCTGGAAACCATTTTTGACAGATCCTTCAAAAATCGCCTCCGCAGCCTTCACCGCTGCTTCTGATAATGGATAATGCCTCCCACTGCGGCATACCCGCATGTCAGATTTCAATTGGTTGATGTTTACTTTTGATTTGGGTTCTAATTGGAGCTATGAGATCTCTTATCCTCAGGTGAATGGTTGTAGGAAATGGATTTGTTGTTTGTTGGCTGCTCAGTTGTCTCAATAATACACTGGTTCGTTGCAAAAATGATTTAATTTAATTCTCACTAAGTTCGTGATTCAGATTGATTTGTAGCGGTGACCACCTGTTACTAAACTTCCTAACAGAATTCTCTTACTTCTTTATACGGCGAATACTTTGCTATTATAAAATTCTTCTGCTGCCTCTCTTACGCTGGTTGCGTTATTCTTGACTTCCCTACATTTCGGACTTAGAAATCTTTGCTACTTCTTCTTCACGCGCACTAACACATCTTTCCCCTCGTAGTATGACTGTTGAAGTGATGTTTCGTCTACTCTGCGATTCAGTTCGTACTTTATTCTGATCGCCACCCTAACTCTTATCACATGACCAAAATAACTCACCCTTCTCCCATTTCTCAAATCTTACATTATTATTGGTTTCTCATTTTATTTCGATTTTTCTTTATTGGTTAGCAAAACTCATCGAACTCATTGACGTTACGTCCCACCGTGAGTTGGGTCACGCCTACCCTGGGCTCTTTGTAACGGTATACATCGTTATCACCTCAGCAAAGTAAATCCTTTTAGGTCTTATGCTTGACCGCATCTTGAAAACCTTATTGTTCCTACACATTCTTGGTTATAGTTCTCAGACATTGAACCTTTCCTTAAACAAAGAGGCTAACGGTCACCTCTTCCTGTCTCCCCGACTTGTGTTCAGATTTTACAGAAATATTTTCTCTCCCTTACATGGATTCTAGCATGTTAGTTATCTTAAATTATATTCTTCCCATCTTATTCTTAATTAAACCGCTATTTTAATCATTACTCTAATTTCATTCTAATTTCATATTAATATAACAATATTTTATATTAGTTTAGCAAAGCATTTTCATTAATTTATCTTCTTTTTTAATTCTTGTGATTTCAATTAATTCGCCACCTCCTAATCGCTGTCTGATACTGCGGTTACATAATGCCCGTTTGACAAAAATGAAATACCCATTATTTAAATTTTGTCAAACCCCCGTCATGACATTTCCTCCTCATATATCTTATAATCTCTCATTCCCTACTCGAAACATTTTTCGGTGGTCACCGTTCCCTCATCTTTATCAGTGTGTTACTTTATACCCATAGAATGGTCAATATGGTACATCATATACATAGAATTATAGATATGATACATTACGTACATAGACAAGTACACTGTCGTATATGTGGTTATTACCCTATATACAAATAACATTTGTGATACCTCAACTATATATACACTTCACTGAATTATCCTTGTCTCACTTGACATCAACTTGATTTTACCTTATTACATTCCTTAAGTACTACATTAATGTTACTATATTACAGTTTACAATATTAAATTTTACATTCAATGATTTCTTTTTTAATATTACTATATTAACTTATTGGGACGTTTCTTTATCTTTCAGTCCTTCACCGTAAGAACATTCGTCCTCACATTATTATAGTTTGCGTAATGATGTCCAAATATGGTTACCTCTACCTGCACTCAGTTGTCTACCTGCAATCAGGTGTTTCGTTTACCTGACAGTAAACATTGGCAGTTCATTGTCCTGTCTTTCCACTTCACTTTTCACTCTAAACTTTCTTTCACTTTGTCACGCCTAAGTCTGTGACCTTTACAATAACAATATAGCCTTTGGCACATGAATACATCAGTACTTATACTATATTTACATTTCACAAATTATTTTTAAAGATCTTTCTAACATGTTCATTAGCTGTGGTTATTCTTATTACATTATCATTTTGTTTGTACACAGGAATTTTGGAACTTGCAACTCCCACGCAGTGTTTGAATTTCAAACGAAAACGTTACCCGTACTAATTATATAACTTTTACTTGGTATTCTTTACATCTTCGTATATATAATTTCAATCACATTCACACAGGTGATTCTTGGGTCTGCTCTGTACTGTTTACAACGTTTTTTTTTTTTTTTTTTGACGATATGGCCTTATTAGGGAGATGTTATATCTGCCTATCGGTTTACCATTTCTTGGATGTATTAGAGCATACGCTCTGTCACCAAATATTTTCTCAATCCGGTATGGGCCTTTCCATACCATATATAGCTTTTTAGTCTTCTTTCCTAACAAATCTGACTTGTCGAACGATTTCACTAGAACTAAGTCGCCGACCTTTGGTTCCCAATTCTTCTTATACCGCAGTTTCTTTGCGTTTCTTTTCTCTACTTTTTCCATTATTCTTTTAACAGCATTCTGGATCCGTTCTCGATCTGTCTCGGTCGTCACTTGTATACTTTCCGGAACACCCTCTATTATTGGTTCCGGTGTTAAATTCCTATGCAATTGGATAGGAGCATATCCTGTGGTTAGATTGACTGAATTATTGAATATAAACTCAATATAGTTGATGTGGTCTGGCCAGGTAGTCTGTTTTAATGAGCAAAGGACTCGGAGATGAACACCTAGGTCTTTCATTACGCGCTCGCTTGGATTAGAGCACGGATGGTACGACGTTGTATTATAGATGCGAATTCCGGCATCCTGAATGGTGTGCACGAATCGTCTTCCATGGTGTATGGACGCGTTATCTACTAATAGTGCTTTCATCTTCCCGTATTTGACTATATAGTCTTTCACTATTTTATTCGCGCATGCTGCACTTGTTAATTTCTTGAGAGGGTATATTTTCACAAATTTCGACATCACGTCGATAAGTAAAAATAAATATTTTAATCCTCCTCTTCCTGCAGGGAGTGGACCATATGCATCCGCTGCAACTAATTCTAATGGTTCCTTCCTGGTGATGGATACAGGGGGTCGATCTATCTTATAATTTAATGATTTTGCCCTCTGGCAGATGTCACATGTAGATATAAAGGTCCTAACTTTCTTGCCTAATCTAAATATGTATAAATGGTTGCTTATGGAAATCATTGTCTTCTCAACGCCAGCATGTATAAGAGCTGTGTGGTAAGCAGAAATCACTAACTCTTCCAGCGCTGCGGGTATATATGCTTTCCAAGTAGGTTTGGAAACACCCTGTAACTTATACAATACGTTATTTAGCACTCCGTATTTCTGTGAATTTGCTTGATCTATGGGCAATGCCTTTTCCATAATTTGTTTTAATTTCCAATCCTGGCGTTGTAATTCCGCCAATCTTCTCATCTCCTTTGTTAATTTTATACTGAAGGTTACATCCATCTTTAACACTGGTAATTCTGTACCATTACTACTGATATTTTCTGGAAGATTCCCCTGTGGCTTTATACGTGAAAGCATGTCACTAAAGATGTTAAGACTTCCCTGTATATGTTTAATCTCTGGGTTGTAAGCCATGATCTCGTGGATATATCTCGCAATTTTTGTACTGGTCAATTTGCAATTTCGTATAAATGATAGGCTGATATGATCGGTGAATATCACAATCCTTTTATTATATATATATATATTGTCTAAATTTACAAATGGCGTAGTAAATAGCCGTAATTTCCTGTTCTGTTATGCAAGCAATTTTTTCTGTTTTCGTTAACCCTCGGGAGGCTGTGGCTATGACCTTTAATTCTCCAGTCGGTGTCTCTTGGGCTAAAATAGTTCCTAACGCCACCATGGAGGCATCCGTGTATATGAGATAAGGTAAATCTGGATCAGGCCATGTCAATAATACGGATTCACTGAAGAGTTCTTGTAATCTTTTAAAAGCATTTTCTTCTACCATAGTCCATCGCCATTTTCGATTTTTTTCCAGTAGTGCTCGCAACGGTGCGGCTTCCTTTGCATAGTTTATCAGGAACCTTGATTGGTACCCAAGTACACCCAGATAACGTTTTACTTGTTTTGGTGTCTTAGGTCGTGGTATTTTCAAAATGGCTTCCACTCTTTCTGGATCAGGAGCTATATTTTCGCCTGTTATGATATATCCTAAATATTTAACTGATTCCTGGAAAAATTTACATTTGGCCCAATTCAGTGTTAATCCAGCATTTGCTAGCCTTCCGAGCACTAAATCCAAATATGTAAGGTGATCTTCCACTGTTCTACTGTATATCAATAAATCATCTACATACTGTGACACATATGTTTCCCTTTGCGTGTTGAGTATTTTCTGCATCGCCCGTAGGAATGCGCTTCCAGAATTAATTAGTCCAAAGCAATTTCTTGTAAACTGGTACTGATATCCTCCGTGCAAAAATGAGGTATATTGCCTTAACTCAGGTTTCAACTTAATTTGCAAAAATGAGTTGGTCACATCTAGTGAAGTAAAATACCTTTGTGCCCCAATACCGGCCAAAATTTGCTCTATTGCTGGGGTTCGAAAATTATCCGGAACAATATATTGGTTTATATGACGTCCATCTATCGTCAGTCGTACTGTTCCATTTGCTTTTCTGACTATACATAGGGGACTTATAAATTTTGATGTAGATATCTCCAGAATTCCATCTTCCAACATTTCCTGTATTTTAAGGTTCACTGCCTCCTGTAAATCCAATGGAATAGGTCTGCACTTATATTTGAATGGGGGAACATCATGTATCTCGAATTCATACTCAAAATCACTATAGGTCCCAGTGTGTTCCGAAAATACATTTCTGTGTTTACATAAAATGTTATAAAAAATCTCTTTTTGGTGGTCGTTAAGTAGGTTCGAGTTTGCTACTGTTTCTCTTATTCTATAGGTCATGTTTACGTTATTTTCGACTACCTGGAAATCATCTGGTAGGGTAATTATCTCCTGTTCACCTGCTTCTGCCTGCCCAAGTCCGTATGACGTCATCTCTAAAAGACCTTCTCCTCCAGCTATATACTCATCCTTATCATAGTTTCTCATCTCTTCTGCTTCTAATGGATTCATCTTAACTAGCTCCATCCCTCCTATTCGTATAAATTCTACAAAACATGTTTCTCCATCTATTTCTTTTTCTTCATCTGTCAATCTTATCTCATTTTCTGCTTCCCTTGAGCTAAACGGAACTTTAACTATGACGTCTTTAATTTTGATTTCCAAGGCTTCCATTTGATAATTCAACTTAGCTTGAAGCGCATACAACACGTCATTACCCATAATAATGTCTACAGATAGCCTATTAATAACAAAACATACAAATTCTATTGTATCCTCCCCAATGGTGACTTTCAAAAGCATTTGTGTATTAATCTTTTGTTTGGCGCGACCTACCGCCAGAGTACAATATGCACTTTTCACGGGCAATGTTTGCAATTTCATTCCATTGTTTTTTAAGTGATAAAAGAATGCTTGACTTATAGCTGAAACTGAGGATCCTGAATCTATGGTAATGTGCCATTTTTCTTTGTTTATTATTGCAGCAATACGTGGAGCATCTCTCACTTCTTGCAATTCTGTTAAGTGATTGTTTATTTGAGTACCGTTTACTATTTCTGTTTCTGTTTTATTCTGTACCACCCTACTCAGAGCTGTGTCCCTGTTCAAATTAAGAACTAGCGTGTTCATCCGGGTCCGATGCGGGACGTTTTCTATCGCACCCTGGAGTCGTTTCCCGTCTACTGTGTCGTATCTGGCCTTTCATCTACCTCGGGCGCCGCGTCCCTCGGTGTGGGTGGAGGAGAACGCACCCATTCTCTTGAGAGAAGTTGATTCCTCTGTCTTACTTCAGGTCTGTCTGTATTGTTCTCTCTACCAGCGTCACGTGGTTGATACTGTCTATTAGCTTCTGGTAGTCGGAACGTCGGTCTTGCATTCCCTCTTCGAAGAAATGGGGGGTGACCCCTATTTCCATTCCTAGTTACATGTACATATCTTATAGGGAAATTATATGAATTTGAATTTGGTGGTCCCTGTCTCCCTCTATTGTTGTTAGGGAATTCCCTCGGGACGTGGGCATCGTATCTTTGACGAGTAGCCATATGGTTTGTGTTAAAATTTCGGGGATTGTGTGCCCTTTCCCCGTCATGATTATTATTATTCCACGGTCTGTGTGGATTTCTCACTGGCATTCGATTCTCATGTCTATTTTGTGAATTTTGCGTCCCAACGCTTTGTAAAGCTGTTAATAATGTAATTGCCTCTCTCAATGTCTGAGGTCTTGCTACCACCATGTGATTTCTAATGTTCTCAGGAAGGTGGGGCGTGAGAAGAGAAATCAGTTCGGCTTCCTGTAATGGAGGTTGTAGATATTTACTTATTTGCGAATATCTCAGGAAATAATCAGTAATAGACTCTCCATTATTACCTTGGTATAGGCCATTTGTTATCTGATTCCTTACTTGGTATTGGACATTGGCGTTCCAATACTTTTCTAGGAAAGCTGTTTTGAACAACTCGTAGCTGCATCCTTCTCCCACAGTTACTCGTAGCCAATTAAGTTCGGCAGATTCTAACGCCCTTTGAACTATTATCATCTTATATTGCTCGGGTACACCTCTGATGACAAAATACTTTTCTAAGTCGGCCAAAAATTGTACTGCGTTGTCATTGCGACAATTAAATTTCGGGAGGGGCAATTCGCTTAGAAAATTCATGTGCACTGGTGGATACATATTTACGTTTTGCATATTTACTTCGCTATTATTGCTGTTTTGAGGAGAGACAGAAGGGGCGCTAACCTGTTCGTTCTGCCTCTCTCCATTGTGTGTATGTATAGAACAATTGGAGCTCTCAGGTACCTGCCCTTGCTGTCCCAGCTGTAAGCCAGTTACAGTATCTCTGATTTGAGATATCTCGCTTACTGTTTCCCTCAACATTTGTGTATTTTCTGATTGAATATTTGTTACACGTGCTACCTTTTCTTTTAACTTCTTAACTTCTCCATATGCTATACTATTGTTTACAGTGTCAAACCGGTCATTTATCTCTTGTACAAAAGTTACCTGCGTCGTGGTCAGTTCATCTAATCTTATTCTCTCCTTATTAATTTCCTCCCCTATTCTATTTTCTACTCCTGCAACGAGAGATTTGGTAGCTTCTAGGTCACTTCTTATAGTACCTACTTCTCGCTGCAGGGCCTCTTTTACAGACTGGATTTCCCCTGTTATTCCTTGAATTCTGACAGTGATTCTAGTTTCTGTTTCTTTCCCTTGGCTTGTAATTTGACTTACTAATTTAGCTTCTAGTGTTTGGTTCTGTCCTACTAATTTCGCTTCTAGTGTTTGGTTCTGTTCTATTAATTTAGCTTCTAGTGATTGGTTCTGTTCTACTAATTTAGCTTCTAGTGATTGACTCTGAATAGTCATTTGCGCCATGAGTTTCTGGAGCATCTCTTGTAGATTTTCCATTACCCCAGGATTGTCACTTCTCCTATTTACATTTAAGCTACTTACACCATTTACACCCTCATCTACTGATCCTATAACACTGCTTTCCATTGTCTCTTCATTAACAACTTCTAACTCTTTCTCTGTCTCCATAACTATTTGTTCCCCAGAATTTTCCATTTTAAATTTATTCTGTGCGATTTTCTTATTTCTCAAAAGCATTGAACTTCCCCTTTAAATTTTCTAATTTCCCTTCCAAAATACTTATTACTAAGACATTACATAGATATTGATCTCAATGAATGATATTACATTTACAAGAAAAATAAATTGAGTATGTGTAACTCACAGTTCTGTTGTACGGCTGTGGTGTTTATGTGATGTCTTTACCAATTTTTTTTTTTCGTGCTGCTCGTCATCTAGTAGGCTCCCTCGATGTCGAAAGAACTTGAACTTCTCTCTTGGTTGGGGGAAAATTTCACTTGTTAGTTGTTTTTGCCGTCTTCTTCGTAGTCTCTGCTGTCCTCATCGTAGTTGTCGTCGTCGGTCTTCTCACTTCTCCTCGTAGTCGTCCTTCGTCGTCGTTCTTCTCACTTCTGCTCGTCGTTGTCGTCGTTACATTTCACCCATTTCCTACAATTCGAAGCCCCACGTTGGGCGCCATTATGCGGCATACCCGCATGTCAGATTTCAATTGGTTGATGTTTACTTTTGATTTGGGTTCTAATTGGAGCTATGAGATCTCTTATCCTCAGGTGAATGGTTGTAGGAAATGGATTTGTTGTTTGTTGGCTGCTCAGTTGTCTCAATAATACACTGGTTCGTTGCAAAAATGATTTAATTTAATTCTCACTAAGTTCGTGATTCAGATTGATTTGTAGCGGTGACCACCTGTTACTAAACTTCCTAACAGAATTCTCTTACTTCTTTACACGGCGAATACTTTGCTATTATAAAATTCTTCTGCTGCCTCTCTTACGCTGGTTGCGTTATTCTTGACTTCCCTACATTTCGGACTTAGAAATCTTTGCTACTTCTTCTTCACGCGCACTAACACATCTTTCCCCTCGTAGTATGACTGTTGAAGTAATGTTTCGTCTACTCTGCGATTCAGTTCGTACTTCATTCTGATCCCCACCCTAACTCTTATCACATGACCAAAATAACTCACCCTTCTCCCATTTCTCAAATCTTACATTATTATTGGTTTCTCATTTTATTTCGATTTTTCTTTATTGGTTAGCAAAACTCATCGAACTCATTGACGTTACGTCCCACCGTGAGTTGGGTCACGCCTACCCTGGGCTCTTTGTAACGGTATACATCGTTATCACCTCAGCAAAGTAAATCCTTTTAGGTCTTACGCTTGACCGCATCTAGAAGACCTTATTGTTCCTACACATTCTTGGTTATAGTTCTCATACATTGAACCTTTCCTTAAACAAAGAGGCTAACGGTCACCTCTTCCTGTCTCCCCGACTTGTGTTCAGATTTTACAGAAATATTTTCTCTCCCTTACATGGATTCTAGCATGTTAGTTATCTTAAATTATATTCTTCCCATCTTATTTTAATTAAACCGCTATTTTAATCATTACTCTAATTTCATTCTAATTTCATATTAATATAACAATATTTTATATTAGTTTAGCAAAGCATTTTCATTAATTTATCTTCTTTTTTAATTCTCGTGATTTCAATTAATTCGCCACCTCCTAATCGCTGTCCGATACTGCGGTTACACCACGAAGGCGTTTCTTCAAGTTAGGGAATTGAAAAAAGTCACATGGGCCTAAATACGGACTATAGGGAGGGTGAGGGATGCACTTCACGTTGATTTTTACAAGATATTCAGCAACAACATTGACAATATACGGCCGCGCATTATCGTGATACAGCATCCAACCTGCTTCACGGAAATGTGGTCTTTTGCGCCTGATATGGACTTGCAATGTTTTCAGGATATCCCTGTAGTATTGTCCAGTTACTGATGTTTGTGCAGGTACAACATGCTGATAAACCATTCCATGAATATCAAAGAAAGAGATGACCATAACTTTCCCAGCAGAAGCAACCACTTTTGCTTTTTTGGGGGTTGGTGATGACGGAGATTTCCACACTGAGCTTTGCTGTTTGCTCTCAGGATCAAAATGATGTAGTCAAGTTTCATCAGCAATGTAAACGTTTGAAAGAAACTCCGGATCTTCCTCTAACATCAACTTTAACTGCATGCAGACTTGCATACGAATGTCCTTTTTTTCGGGAATCAACAGTCTTGAAACCCATCACGCACAAACACGTCTCATGTGTAATGTTTCTGTCACCAACGTGTGAGTGGCTCCCAATGAAATGTTCAGTATTTCAGAAAGTGATCTTAAGGTAATTCGTCGATCCACTCTCACAATGGCAGCAGCAGTGATGATGTTTTCTTCCGTAAAAGCAGTAACTGGAACATTGCGTCCATTTTCCTTTTATTGTCTCTCCTCTTTAAACATTTTAAACCACCTTCGAGCTGTGCTGTAGGGAAGAACAGACTCTCCATAGGCCTCCAGTAACATTGTATAGACCTCAACTGAGGATTTGTTGAGACGAAAGCAGAATTTCAACGCCGCATATTGTTTCTCGCGTGTTATCTCCATTACAGCGGTAGGCGATATTGAACATGTCTCAGCTTGCCTGGTTCTCACAGGCGGGAACCAGGATTACCAATAATGAAACTATTACGGCGTGTTTGTTTCACAATAAACTAACAGAATATAATAAAATATTAGTGCGAAAAATTATGACCGTAAAACATTATGATCATTCTTTGTTGAACTTGTATAAAACAGTTTTCACAAAAGATCAGTAACTATGGAAAAATTGTAATCTATTAATTTAATTAATTCCCCGTAGGGGAGGGATCCGTCCCCTTCAGCAACCGTGGTGCGGGCGCTGCGGACCCTTAGCACTCGTGGTACCTCTGACGTTACTAGAGGAACCTCGGGCCAAACTGCCGAGCCCCTCCCGTAGGGAAGTTGTTCGGATTGGGTTGGACTCGGGGGCAGTGGTTCCTGATACCCGTGGGAGATCGGGTACCTCCGGCCAGGCTACGGCCGCCCAGAGGGGGTAGAGGGTTGCCTCATAGGTCCCGGGTACTAACCTGCAGAGCTAGTAGAAGGTGTGCTAGATCACCAGGCTACGGCCGACCAGAGGGGGTAGAGGGTTGCCTCATAAGTCCCGGGTACCAGCCTACAGAGCTAGTAGCAGGTGTGCTAGATCACCAGGCTACGGCCGACCAGAGGGGGTAGAGGGTTGCCTCATAAGTCCCGGGTACCAGCCTACAGAGCTAGTAGCAGGTGTGCTAGATCACCAGGCTATGGCCGACCGGAGGGGGTAGAGGGTTGCCTCATAAGTCCCGGGTACCAGCCTACAGAGCTAGTAGCAGGTGTGCTAGATCACCAGACTACGGCCGACCAGAGGGGGTACAGGGTTGCCTCATAAGTCCCGGGTACCAGCCTACAGAGCTAGTAGCAGGTGTGCTAGATCACCAGGCTATGGCCGACCGGAGGGGGTAGAGGGTTGCCTCATAAGTCCCGGGTACCAGCCTACAGAGCTAGTAGAAGGTGTGCTAGATCACCAGGCTATGGCCGACCGGAGGGGGTAGAGGATTGCCTCATAGGTCCCGGGTACTAACCTGCAGAGCTAGTAGAAGGTGTGCTAGATCACCAGGCTATGGCCGACCGGAGGGGGTAGAGGATTGCCTCATAGGTCCCGGGTACTAACCTGCAGAGCTAGTAGAAGGTGTGCTAGATCACCAGGCTACGGCCGACCGAAGGGGGTAGAGGGTTGCCTCATAAGTCCCGGGTACTAGCCTGCAGAGCTAGTAGCAGGTGTGCTAGATCACCAGGCTACGGCCGCCCGGAGGGGGTAGAGGGTTGCCTCATAGGTCCCGGGTACTAGCCTGCAGAGCTAGTAGCAGGTGTGCTAGATCACCAGGCTACGGTCGCCCGGAGGGGGTAGAGGGTTGTCTAATAAGTCCCGGGTACTAGCCTACAGCGCTAGTAGAAGGTGTGCTAGATCACCAGGCTACGGCCGTCCGGAGGGGGTAGAGGGTTGCCTCATAAGTCCCGGGTACTAGCCTGCAGAGCTAGTAGCAGGTGTGCTAGATCACCAGGGTAAGGCCGCCCTGAGGGGGTAGAGGGTTGCCTAATAAGTCCCGGGTACTAGACTACAGAGCTAGTAGCAGGTGTGCTAGATCACCAGGCTACGGTCGCCCGGAGGGGGTAGAGGGTTGTCTAATAAGTCCCGGGTACTAGCCTACAGAGCTAGTAGAAGGTGTGCTAGATCACCAGGCTACGGCCGCCCGGAGGGGGTAGAGGGTTGCCTCATAAGTCCCGGGTACTAGCCTGCAGAGCTAGTAGCAGGTGTGCTAGATCACCAGGCTACGGCCGCCCGGAGGGGGTAGAGGGTTGCCTCATAAGTCCCGGGTACTAGCCTGCAGAGCTAGTAGAAGGTGTGCTAGATCACCAGGCTACGGCCGCCCGGAGGGGGTAGAGGGTTGCCTCATAAGTCCCGGGTACTAGCCTGCAGAGCTAGTAGCAGGTGTGCTAGATCACCAGGCTAAGGCCGCCCTGAGGGAGTAGAGGGTTGCCTCATAAGTCCCGGGTACTAGCCTGCAGAGCTAGTAGCAGGTGTGCTAGATCACCAGGCTAAGGCCGCCCGGAGGGGGTAGAGGGTTGCCTAATAAGTCCCGGGTACTAGACTACAGGGCTAGTAGCAGGTGTGCTAGATCACCAGGCTAAGGCCGCCCTGAGGGGGTAGAGGGTTGCCTCATAAGTCCCGGGTACTAGACTACAGAACAAGTAGAAGTTGTGCTAGATCACCAGGCTAAGGCCGCCCTGAGGGGGTAGAGGGTTGTCTAATAAGTCCCGGGTACTAGCCTACAGAGCTAGTAGAAGGTGTGCTAGATCACCAGGCTAAGGCCGCCCGGAGGGGTTAGAGGGTTGTCTAATAAGTCCCGGGGACTAGACTACAGAGCTAGTAGTAGGTGTGCTAGATCACCAGGCTAAGGCCGCCCGGAGGGGGTAGAGGGTTGCCTAATAAGTCCCGGGTACTAGACTACAGAGCTAGTAGCAGGTGTGCTAGATCACCAGGCTAAGGCCGCCCTGAGGGGGTAGAGGGTTGCCTCATATGTCCCGGGTACTAGACTACAGAGCAAGTAGAAGTTGTGCTAGATCACCAGGCTAAGGCCGCCCTGAGGGGGTAGAGGGTTGTCTAATAAGTCCCGGGTACTAGCCTACAGAGCTAGTAGAAGGTGTGCTAGATCACCAGGCTACGGCCGCCCGGAGGGGGTAGAGGGTTGTCTAATAAGTCCCGGGTACTAGCCTACAGAGCTAGTAGAAGGTGTGCTAGATCACCAGGCTAAGGCCGCCCGGAGGGGGTAGAGGGTTGCCTAATAAGTCCCGGGTACTAGACTAGAGAGCTAGTAGCAGGTGTGCTAGATCACCAGGCTAAGGCCGCCCTGAGGGGGTAGAGGGTTGCCTCATAAGTCCCGGGTACTAGACTACAGAGCAAGTAGAAGTTGCGCTAGATCACCAGGCTAAGGCCGCCCTGAGGGGGTAGAGGGTTGTCTAATAAGTCCCGGGTACTAGCCTACAGAGCTAGTAGAAGGTGTGCTAGATCACCAGGCTACGGCCGCCCGGAGGGGGTAGATGGTTGTCTAATAAGTCCCGGGTACTAGCCTACAGAGCTAGTAGAAGGTGTGCTAGATCACCAGGCTAAGACCGCCCGGAGGGGGTAGAGGGTTGTCTAATAAGTCCCGGGTACTAGACTACAGAGCAAGTAGAAGTTGTGCTAGATCACCAGGCTAAGGCCGCCCGGAGGGGGTAGAGGGTTGCCTCATAAATCCCGGGTACTAGACTACAGAGCTAGTAGCAGGTGTGCTAGATCACCAGGCTACGGCCGCCCTGAGGGGGTAGAGGGTTGCCTCATAAGTCCCGGGTACTAGACTACAGAGCTAGTAGAAGGTGTGCTAGATCACCAGGCTACGGCTGCCCGGAGGGGGCAGAGGGCTGCCTCATAAATCCCGGGTACTAGACTACAGAGCTAGTAGCAGGTGTGCTAGATCACCAGGCTACTGCCGCCCGGAGGGGGTAGAGGGTTGCCTCATAAGTCCCGGGTACTAGACTACAGAGCTAGTAGCAGGTGTGCTAGATCACCAGCCTACGGCCGAACGGTAGGGGTAGAGGGTTGCCTCATAAGTCCCGGGTACTAGACTACAGAGCTAGTAGCAGGTGTCCTAGATCACCAGGCTACGGCCGCCCGGAGGGGGTAGAGGGTTGCCTCATAAGTCCCGGGTACTAGCCTGCAGAGCTAGTAGCGGGTGTGCTGGATCACCAGGTTACTGCCGTCGGAGGGGGTAGAGGGTTACCTCATAAGTCCCGGGTACTAGCCTGCAGAGCTAGTAGCAGGTGTGCTAGATCACCAGGCTAAGGCCGCCCTGAGGGGGTAGAGGATTGCCTCATAAGTCCCGGGTACTAGCCTGCAGAGCTAGTAGCAGGTGTGCTAGATCACCAGGCTACGGCCGCCCGGAGGGGGTAGAGGGTTGCCTAATAAGTCCCGGGTACTAGCCTGCAGAGCTAGTAGAAGGTGTGCTAGATCACCAGGCTACGGCCGCCCGGAGGGGGTAGAAATGTGTAGTGTTTAACGCCTGCTTTTACTACATACGGCACCGCAGGCGGTGACACTGATGATACATGAGATGAAGATGGAGCACCGGTGGAATGAGATGGCGGGGGAAACCGGAGGTCCCGGAGAAAACCCGCCCCAGCGCCGTGTTGTCCACCACAAATCTCACTTTGGAGGGGGTAGAGGGTTGCCTCATAAGTCCCGGTTACTAGCCTGCAGAGCTAGTAGTAGGTGTGCTAGATCACCAGGCTACGGTCCCTGGAGGGGGTAGAGGGTTGTCTAATAAGTCCCGGGTACTAGCCTACAGCGGTAGTAGAAGGTGTGCTAGATCACCAGGCTACGGCTGTCCGGAGGGGGTAGAGGGTTGCCTCATAAGTCCCGGGTACTAGCCTGCAGAGCTAGTAGCAGGTGTGCTAGATCACCAGGGTAAGGCCGCCCTGAGGGGGTAGAGGGTTGCCTAATAAGTCCCGGGTACTATACTACAGAGCTAGTAGCAGGTGTGCTAGATCACCAGGCTACGGTCGCCCGGAGGGGTTAGAGGGTTGTCTAATAAGTCCCGGGTACTAGCCTACAGAGCTAGTAGAAAGTGTGCTAAATCACCAGGCTACGGCCGCCCGGAGGGATAGAGGGTTGCCTCATAAGTCCCGGGTACTAGCCTGCAGAGCTAGTAGCAGGTGTGCTAGATCACCAGGCTACGGCCGCCCGGAGGGGGTAGAGGGTTGCCTCATAAATCCCGGGTACTAGACTACAGAGCTAGTAGAAGGTGTGCTAGATCACCAGGCTACGACCGCCCGGAGGGGGTAGAGGGTTGCCTCATAAGTCCCGGGTACTAGACTACAGAGCTAGTAGAAGGTGAACTAGATCACCAGGCTACGGCCGACCGGAGGGGGTAGAGGGTTGTCTAATAAGTCCCGGGTACTGGCCTGCAGAGCTAGTAGCAGGTGTGCTAGATCACCAGGCTACGGCCGACCGGAGGGGGTAAAGGGTTGCCTCATAAGTCCCGGGTACTAGTCTGCAGAGCTAGTAGAAGGTGTGCTAGATCACCAGGCTACGGCCGTCCGGAGGCGGTATAGGGTTACCTCATAAGTCCCGGGTACTAGCCTGCAGAGCTAGTAGAACGTGTGCTAGATCACCAGGCTACGGCCGTCCGGAGGGGGTAGAGGGTTGCCTCATAAGTCCCGGGTACTAGACTACAGAGCTAGTAGAAGGTGTGCTAGATCACCAGGCTAAGGCCGCCCGGAGGGGGTAGAGGGTTGCCTTATAAGTCCCGGGTACTAGACTACAGAGCTAGTAGAAGGTGTGCTAGATCACCAGGCTAAGGCCGCCCGGAGGGGGTAGAGGGTTGCCTTATAAGTCCCGGGTACTAGACTACAGAGCTAGTAGAAGGTGTGCTAGATCACCAGGCTAAGGCCGCCCGGAGGGGGTAGAGGGTTACCTCATAAGTCCCGGGTACTAGTCTGCAGAGCTAGTAGAAGGTGTGCTAGATCACCAGGCTACGGCCGACCGGAGGGGGTAAAGGGTTGCCTCATAAGTCCCGGGTACTAGTCTGCAGAGCTAGTAGAAGGTGTGCTAGATCACCAGGCTAAGGCCGCCCGGAGGGGGTAGAGGGTTGCCTTATAAGTCCCGGGTACTAGACTACAGAGCTAGTAGAAGGTGTGCTAGATCACCAGGCTACGGCCGTCCGGAGGGGGTAGAGGGTTGCCTCATAAGTCCCGGGTACTAGACTACAGAGCTAGTAGAAAGTGTGCTAGATCACCAGGCTAAGGCCGCCCGGAGGGGGTAGAGGGTTGCCTCATAAGTCCCGGGTACTAGACTACAGAGCTAGTAGAAGGTGTGCTAGATCACCAGGCTTAGGCCGCCCGGAGGGGGTAGAGGGTTGCCTTATAAGTCCCGGGTACTAGACTACAGAGCTAGTAGAAGGTGTGCTAGATCACCAGGCTAAGGCCGCGCGGAGGGGGTAAAGGGTTGCCTCATAAGTCCCGAGTACTAGACTACAGAGCTAGTAGAAGGTGTGCTAGATCACCAGGCTACGGTCGCCCGGATGGGGTAGAGGGTTGCCTCATAAGTCCCGGGTACTAGACTACAGAGCTAGTAGAAGGTGTGCTAGATCACCAGGCTACGGTCGCCCGGATGGGGTAGAGGGTTGTCTAATAAGTCCCGGGTACTAGGCTACAGAGCTAGTAGAAGGTGTGCTAGATCACCAGGCTACGGCCGCCCGGAGGGGGTAGAGGGTTGTCTAATAAGTCCCGGGTACTAGGCTACAGAGCTAGTAGAAGGTGTGCTAGATCACCAGGCTACGGTCGCCCGGATGGGGTAGAGGGTTGCCTCATAAGTCCCGGGTACTAGACTACAGAGCTAGTAGAAGGTGTGCTAGATCAACAGGCTTTGGCCGCCCGGAGGGGGTAAAGGGTTGCCTCATAAGTCCCGGGTACTAGCCTACAGAGCTAGTAGAAGGTGTGCTAGATCACCAGGCTACGGTCGCCCGGATGGAGTAGAGGGTTGCCTCATAAGTCCCGGGTACTAGCCTACAGAGCTAGTAGAAGGTGTGCTAGATCACCCGGCTACGGCCGCCCGGAGGGGGTAGAGGGTTGCCTCATAAGTCCCGGGTACTAGACTACAGAGCTAGTAGAAGGTGTGCTAGATCACCAGGCTACGGTCGCCCGGATGGGGTAGAGGGTTGCCTCATAAGTCCCGGGTACTAGACTACAGAGCTAGTAGAAGGTGTGCTAGATCAACAGGCTTTGGCCGCCCGGAGGGGGTAAAGGGTTGCCTCATAAGTCCCGAGTACTAGACTACAGAGCTAGTAGAAGGTGTGCTAGATCACCAGGCTACGGTCGCCCGGATGGGGTAGAGGGTTGCCTCATAAGTCCCGGGTACTAGACTACAGAGCTAGTAGAAGGTGTGCTAGATCACCAGGCTACGGCCGACCAGAGGGGGTAGAGGGTTGCCTCATAAGTCCCGGGTACCAGCCTACAGAGCTAGTAGCAGGTGTGCTAGATCACCAGGCTATGGCCGACCGGAGGGGGTAGAGGATTGCCTCATAGGTCCCGGGTACTAACCTGCAGAGCTAGTAGAAGGTGTGCTAGATCACCAGGCTACGGCCGACCGAAGGGGGTAGAGGGTTGCCTCATAAGTCCCGGGTACTAGCCTGCAGAGCTAGTAGCAGGTGTGCTAGATCACCAGGCTACGGCCGCCCGGAGGGGGTAGAGGGTTGCCTCATAGGTCCCGGGTACTAGCCTGCAGAGCTAGTAGCAGGTGTGCTAGATCACCAGGCTACGGTCGCCCGGAGGGGGTAGAGGGTTGTCTAATAAGTCCCGGGTACTAGCCTACAGCGCTAGTAGAAGGTGTGCTAGATCACCAGGCTACGGCCGTCCGGAGGGGGTAGAGGGTTGCCTCATAAGTCCCGGGTACTAGCCTGCAGAGCTAGTAGCAGGTGTGCTAGATCACCAGGGTAAGGCCGCCCTGAGGGGGTAGAGGGTTGCCTAATAAGTCCCGGGTACTAGACTACAGAGCTAGTAGCAGGTGTGCTAGATCACCAGGCTACGGTCGCCCGGAGGGGGTAGAGGGTTGTCTAATAAGTCCCGGGTACTAGCCTACAGAGCTAGTAGAAGTTGTGCTAGATCACCAGGCTACGGCCGCCCGGAGGGGGTAGAGGGTTGCCTCATAAGTCCCGGGTACTAGCCTGCAGAGCTAGTAGCAGGTGTGCTAGATCACCAGGCTACGGCCGCCCGGAGGGGGTAGAGGGTTGCCTCATAAGTCCCGGGTACTAGCCTGCAGAGCTAGTAGCAGGTGTGCTAGATCACCAGGCTACGGCCGCCCGGAGGGGGTAGAGGGTTGCCTCATAAGTCCCGGGTACTAGCCTGCAGAGCTAGTAGCAGGTGTGCTAGATCACCAGGCTAAGGCTGCCCTGAGGGAGTAGAGGGTTGCCTCATAAGTCCCGGGTACTAGCCTGCAGAGCTAGTAGCAGGTGTGCTAGATCACCAGGCTAAGGCCGCCCGGAGGGGGTAGAGGGTTGCCTAATAAGTCCCGGGTACTAGACTACAGAGCTAGTAGCAGGTGTGCTAGATCACCAGGCTAAGTCCGCCCTGAGGGGGTAGAGGGTTGCCTCATAAGTCCCGGGTACTAGACTACAGAACAAGTAGAAGTTGTGCTAGATCACCAGGCTAAGGCCGCCCTGAGGGGGTAGAGGGTTGTCTAATAAGTCCCGGGTACTAGCCTACAGAGCTAGTAGAAGGTGTGCTAGATCACCAGGCTAAGGCCACCCGGAGGGGTTAGAGGGTTGTCTAATAAGTCCCGGGTACTAGACTACAGAGCTAGTAGTAGGTGTGCTAGATCACCAGGCTAAGGCCGCCCGGAGGGGGTAGAGGGTTGCCTAATAAGTCCCGGGTACTAGACTACAGAGCTAGTAGCAGGTGTGCTAGATCACCAGGCTAAGGCCGCCCTGAGGGGGTAGAGGGTTGCCTCATAAGTCCCGGGTACTAGACTACAGAGCAAGTAGAAGTTGTGCTACATCACCAGGCTAAGGCCGCCCTGAGGGGGTAGAGGGTTGTCTAATAAGTCCCGGGTACTAGCCTACAGAGCTAGTAGAAGGTGTGCTATATCACCAGGCTACGGCCGCCCGGAGGGGGTAGAGGGTTGTCTAATAAGTCCCGGGTACTAGCCTACAGAGCTAGTAGAAGGTGTGCTAGATCACCAGGCTAAGGCCGCCCGGAGGGGGTAGAGGGTTGCCTAATAAGTCCCGGGTACTAGACTAGAGAGCTAGTAGCAGGTGTGCTAGATCACCAGGCTAAGGCCGCCCTGAGGGGGTAGAGGGTTGCCTCATAAGTCCCGGGTACTAGACTACAGAGCAAGTAGAAGTTGCGCTAGATCACCAGGCTAAGGCCGCCCTGAGGGGGTAGAGGGTTGTCTAATAAGTCCCGGGTACTAGCCTACAGAGCTAGTAGAAGGTGTGCTAGATCACCAGGCTACGGCCGCCCGGAGGGGGTAGAGGGTTGTCTAATAAGTCCCGGGTACTAGCCTACAGAGCTAGTAGAAGGTGTGCTAGATCACCAGGCTAAGGCCGCCCGGAGGGGGTAGAGGGTTGTCTAATAAGTCCCCAGTACTAGACTACAGAGCAAGTAGAAGTTGTGCTAGATCACCAGGCTAAGGCCGCCCGGAGGGGGTAGAGGGTTGCCTCATAAATCCCGGGTACTAGACTACAGAGCTAGTAGCAGGTGTGCTAGATCACCAGGCTACGGCCGCCCTGAGGGGGTAGAGGGTTGCCTCATAAGTCCCGGGTACTAGACTACAGAGCTAGTAGAAGGTGTGCTAGATCACCAGGCTACGGCCGCCCGGAGGGGGCAGAGGGCTGCCTCATAAATCCCGGGTACTAGACTACAGAGCTAGTAGCAGGTGTGCTAGATCACCAGGCTACTGCCGCCCGGAGGGGGTAGAGGGTTGCCTCATAAGTCCCGGGTACTAGACTACAGAGCTAGTAGCAGGTGTGCTAGATCACCAGCCTACGGCCGAACGGTAGGGGTAGAGGGTTGCCTCATAAGTCCCGGGTACTAGACTACAGAGCTAGTAGCAGGTGTCCTAGATCACCAGGCTACGGCCGCCCGGAGGGGGTAGAGGGTTGCCTCATAAGTCCCGGGTACTAGCCTGCAGAGCTAGTAGCGGGTGTGCTGGATCACCAGGTTACTGCCGTCGGAGGGGGTAGAGGGTTACCTCATAAGTCCCGGGTACTAGCCTGCAGAGCTAGTAGCAGGTGTGCTAGATCACCAGGCTAAGGCCGCCCTGAGGGGGTAGAGGATTGCCTCATAAGTCCCGGGTACTAGCCTGCAGAGCTAGTAGCAGGTGTGCTAGATCACCAGGCTACGGCCGCCCGGAGGGGGTAGAGGGTTGCCTAATAAGTCCCGGGTACTAGCCTGCAGAGCTAGTAGAAGGTGTGCTAGATCACCAGGCTACGGCCGCCCGGAGGGGGTAGAAATGTGTAGTGTTTAACGCCCGCTTTTACTACATACGGCACCGCAGGCGGTGACACTTATGATACATGAGATGAAGATGGAGCACCGGTGGAATGAGATGGCGGGGGAAACCGGAGGTCCCGGAGAAAACCCGCCCCAGCGCCGTGTTGTCCACCACAAATCTCACTTTGGAGGGGGTAGAGGGTTGCCTCATAAGTCCCGGTTACTAGCCTGCAGAGCTAGTAGTAGGTGTGCTAGATCACCAGGCTACGGTCCCCCGGAGGGGGTAGAGGGTTGTCTAATAAGTCCCGGGTACTAGCCTACAGCGGTAGTAGAAGGTGTGCTAGATCACCAGGCTACGGCTGTCCGGAGGGGGTAGAGGGTTGCCTCATAAGTCCCGGGTACTAGCCTGCAGAGCTAGTAGCAGGTGTGCTAGATCACCAGGGTAAGGCCGCCCTGAGGGGGTAGAGGGTTGCCTAATAAGTCCCGGGTACTAGACTACAGAGCTAGTAGCAGGTGTGCTAGATCACCAGGCTACGGTCGCCCGGAGGGGTTAGAGGGTTGTCTAATAAGTCCCGGGTACTAGCCTACAGAGCTAGTAGAAAGTGTGCTAAATCACCAGGCTACGGCCGCCCGGAGGGATAGAGGGTTGCCTCATAAGTCCCGGGTACTAGCCTGCAGAGCTAGTAGCAGGTGTGCTAGATCACCAGGCTACGGCCGCCCGGAGGGGGTAGAGGGTTGCCTCATAAATCCCGGGTACTAGACTACAGAGCTAGTAGAAGGTGTGCTAGATCACCAGGCTACGACCGCCCGGAGGGGGTAGAGGGTTGCCTCATAAGTCCCGGGTACTAGACTACAGAGCTAGTAGAAGGTGTGCTAGATCACCAGGCTACGGCCGCCCGGAGGGGGTAGAGGGTTGTCTAATAAGTCCCGGGTACTGGCCTGCAGAGCTAGTAGCAGGTGTGCTAGATCACCAGGCTACGGCCGACCGGAGGGGGTAAAGGGTTGCCTCATAAGTCCCGGGTACTAGTCTGCAGAGCTAGTAGAAGGTGTGCTAGATCACCAAGCTACGGCCGTCCGGAGGGGGTATAGGGTTACCTCATAAGTCCCGGGTACTAGCCTGCAGAGCTAGTAGAACGTGTGCTAGATCACCAGGCTACGGCCGTCCGGAGGGGGTAGAGGGTTGCCTTATAAGTCCCGGGTACTAGACTACAGAGCTAGTAGAAGGTGTGCTAGATCACCAGGCTAAGGCCGCCCGGAGGGGGTAGAGGGTTCCCTTATAAGTCCCGGGTACTAGACTACAGAGCTAGTAGAAGGTGTGCTAGATCACCAGGCTTAGGCCGCCCGGAGGGGGTAGAGGGTTACCTCATAAGTCCCGGGTAGTAGTCTGCAGAGCTAGTAGAAGGTGTGCTAGATCACCAGGCTACGGCCGACCGGAGGGGGTAAAGGGTTGCCTCATAAGTCCCGGGTACTAGCCTGCAGAGCTAGTAGAAGGTGTGCTAGATCACCAGGCTAAGGCCGCCCGGAGGGGGTAGAGGGTTGCCTTATAAGTCCCGGGTACTAGACTACAGAGCTAGTAGAAGGTGTGCTAGATCACCAGGCTACGGCCGTCCGGAGGGGGTAGAGGGTTGCCTCATAAGTCCCGGGTACTAGACTACAGAGCTAGTAGAAGGTGTGCTAGATCACCAGGCTAAGGCCGCCCGGAGGGGGTAGAGGGTTGCCTCATAAGTCCCGGGTACTAGACTACAGAGCTAGTAGAAGGTGTGCTAGATCACCAGGCTTAGGCCGCCCGGAGGGGGTAGAGGGTTGTCTTATAAGTCCCGGGTACTAGACTACAGAGCTAGTAGAAGGTGTGCTAGATCACCAGGCTAAGGCCGCCCGGAGGGGGTAGAGGGTTGCCTCATAAGTCCCGGGTACTAGACTACAGAGCTAGTAGAAGGTGTGCTAGATCACCAGGCTTAGGCCGCCCGGAGGGGGTAGAGGGTTGCCTTATAAGTCCCGGGTACTAGACTACAGAGCTAGTAGAAGGTGTGCTAGATCACCAGGCTAAGGCCGCCCGGAGGGGGTAGAGGGTTGCCTCATAAGTCCCGGGTACTAGACTACAGAGCTAGTAGAAGGTGTGCTAGATCACCAGGCTAAGGCCGCCCGGAGGGGGTAGAGGGTTGCCTTATAAGTCCCGGGTACTAGACTACAGAGCTAGTAGAAAGTGTGCTAGATCACCAGGCTAAGGCCGCGCGGAGGGGGTAAAGGGTTGCCTCATAAGTCCCGGGTACTAGACTACAGAGCTAGTAGAAGGTGTGCTAGATCACCAGGCTACGGTCGCCCGGATGGGGTAGAGGGTTGCCTCATAAGTCCCGGGTACTAGACTACAGAGCTAGTAGAAGGTGTGCTAGATCACCAGGCTACGGTCGCCCGGATGGGGTAGAGGGTTGCCTCATAAGTCCCGAGTACTAGACTACAGAGCTAGTAGAAGGTGTGCTAGATCACCAGGCTAAGGCCGCCCGGATGGGGTAGAGGGTTGCCTCATAAGTCCCGAGTACTAGACTACAGAGCTAGTAGAAGGTGTGCTAGATCACCAGGCTACGGTCGCCCGGATGGGGTAGAGGGTTGCCTCATAAGTCCCGGGTACTAGACTACAGAGCTAGTAGAAGGTGTGCTAGATCACCAGGCTACGGTCGCCCGGATGGGGTAGAGGGTTGCCTCATAAGTCCCGGGTACTAGACTACAGAGCTAGTAGAAGGTGTGCTAGATCACCAGGCTAAGGCCGCCCGGATGGGGTAGAGGGTTGCCTCATAAGTCCCGAGTACTAGACTACAGAGCTAGTAGAAGGTGTGCTAGATCACCAGGCTACGGTCGCCCGGATGGGGTAGAGGGTTGCCTCATAAGTCCCGGGTACTAGACTACAGAGCTAGTAGAAGGTGTGCTAGATCACCAGGCTACGGTCGCCCGGATGGGGTAGAGGGTTGTCTAATAAGTCCCGGGTACTAGGCTACAGAGCTAGTAGAAGGTGTGCTAGATCACCAGGCTACGGCCGCCCGGAGGGGGTAGAGGGTTGTCTAATAAGTCCCGGGTACTAGGCTACAGAGCTAGTAGAAGGTGTGCTAGATCACCAGGCTACGGTCGCCCGGATGGGGTAGAGGGTTGCCTCATAAGTCCCGGGTACTAGACTACAGAGCTAGTAGAAGGTGTGCTAGATCAACAGGCTTTGGCCGCCCGGAGGGGGTAAAGGGTTGCCTCATAAGTCCCGAGCACTAGGCTACAGAGCTAGTAGAAGGTGTGCTGGATCACCAGGCTACGGCCGCTCGGAGGGGGTAGAGGGTTGTCTAATAAGTCCCGGGTACTAGCCTGCATAGCTAGTAGAAGGTGTGCTAGATCACCAGGCTACGGCCGCTCGGAGGGGGTAGAGGGTTGTCTAATAAGTCCCGGGTACTAGCCTGCAGAGCTAGTAGAAGGTGTGCTAGATCACCAGACTACGGCCGCTCGGAGGGGGTAGAGGGTTGTCTAATAAGTCCCGGGTACTAGACTACAGAGCTAGTAGAAGGTGTGCTAGATCACCAGGCTACGGCCGCTCGGAGGGGGTAGAGGGTTGTCTAATAAGTCCCGGGTACTAGCCTGCATAGCTAGTAGAAGGTGTGCTAGATCACCAGGCTACGGCCGTCCGGAGGGGGTAGAGGGTTGTCTAATAAGTCCCGGGTACTAGACTACAGAGCTAGTAGAAGGTGTGCTAGATCACCAGCCTACGGCCGCTCGGAGGGGGTAGAGGGTTGTCTAATAAGTCCTGGGTACTAGCCTGCAGAGCTAGTAGAAGGTGTGCTAGATCACCAGGCTACGGCCGCCCGGAGGGGGAAGAGGGTTGTCTAAGAAGTCCCGGGTACTAGACTACAGAGCTAGTAGAAGGTGTGCTAGATCACCAGGCTACGGCCGCCCGGAGGGGGTAGAGGGTTGTCTAAGAAGTCCCGGGTACTAGACTACAGAGCTAGTAGAAGGTGTGCTAGATCACCAGACTACGGCCGCCCGGAGGGAGTAGAGGGTTGTCTAATAAGTCCCGGGTACTAGACTACAGAGCTAGTAGAAGGTGTGCTAGATCACCAGGCTACGGCCGCCCGGAGGGGGTAGTGGGTTGTCTAAGAAGTCCCGGGTAATAGACTACAGAGCTAGTAGAAGGTGTGCTAGATCACCAGACTACGGCCGCCCGGAGGGAGTAGAGGGTTGTCTAATAAGTCCCGGGTACTAGACTACAGAGCTAGTAGAAGGTGTGCTAGATCACCAGGCTACGGCCGCCCGGAGGGGGTAGAGGGTTGTCTAATAAGTCCCGGGTAATAGACTACAGAGCTAGTAGAAGGTGTGCTAGATCACCAGGCTACGGCCGCCCGGAGGGAGTAGAGGGTTGTCTAATAAGTCCCGGGTAATAGACTACAGAGCTAGTAGAAGGTGTGCTAGATCACCAGGCTACGGCCGCCCGGAGGGGGTAGAGGGTTGTCTAATAAGTCCCGGGTACTAGACTACAGAGCTAGTAGAAGGTGTGCTAGATCACCAGGCTACGGCCGCCCGGAGGGAGTAGAGGGTTGTCTAATAAGTCCCGGGTAATAGACTACAGAGCTAGTAGAAGGTGTGCTAGATCACCAGACTACGGCCGCCCGGAGGGGGTAGAGGGTTGTCTAATAAGTCCCGGGTACTAGACTACAGAGCTAGTAGAAGGTGTGCTAGATCACCAGGCTACGGCCGCCCGGAGGGGGTAGAGGGTTGTCTAATAAGTCCCGGGTACTAGCCTACAGAGCTAGTAGAAGGTGTGCTAGATCACCAGGCTAAGGCCGCCCGGAGGGGGTAGAGGGTTGTCTAATAAGTCCCGGGTACTAGACTACAGAGCAAGTAGAAGTTGTGCTAGATCACCAGGCTAAGGCCGCCCGGAGGGGGTAGAGGGTTGCCTCATAAATCCCGGGTACTAGACTACAGAGCTAGTAGCAGGTGTGCTAGATCACCAGGCTAAGGCCGCCCGGAGGGGGTAGAGGGTTGCCTCATAAGTCCCGGGTACTAGACTACAGAGCTAGTAGAAGGTGTGCTAGATCACCAGGCTACGGCCGCCCGGAGGGGGCAGAGGGCTGCCTCATAAATCCCGGGTACTAGACTACAGAGCTAGTAGCAGGTGTGCTAGATCACCAGGCTACTGCCGCCCGGAGGGGGTAGAGGGTTGCCTCATAAGTCCCGGGTACTAGACTACAGAGCTAGTAGCAGGTGTGCTAGATCACCAGCCTACGGCCGAACGGTAGGGGTAGAGAGTTGCCTCATAAGTCCCGGGTACTAGACTACAGAGCTAGTAGCAGGTGTGCTAGATCACCAGGCTACGGCCGCCCGGAGGGGGTAGAGGGTTGCCTCATAAGTCCCGGGTACTAGCCTGCAGAGCTAGTAGCGGGTGTGCTGGATCACCAGGTTACTGCCGTCGGAGGGGGTAGAGGGTTACCTCATAAGTCCCGGGTACTAGCCTGCAGAGCTAGTAGCAGGTGTGCTAGATCACCAGGCTAAGGCCGCCCTGAGGGGGTAGAGGATTGCCTCATAAGTCCCGGGTACTAGCCTGCAGAGCTAGTAGCAGGTGTGCTAGATCACCAGGCTACGGCCGCCCGGAGGGGGTAGAGGGTTGCCTAATAAGTCCCGGGTACTAGCCTGCAGAGCTAGTAGAAGGTGTGCTAGATCACCAGGCTACGGCCGCCCGGAGGGGGTAGAGGATTGCCTCATAAGTCCCGGGTACTAGCCTGCAGAGCTAGTAGCAGGTGTGCTAGATCACCAGGCTACGGTCCCCCGGAGGGGGTAGAGGGTTGTCTAATAAGTCGCGGGTACTAGCCTACAGCGCTAGTAGAATGTGTGCTAGATCACCAGGCTACGGCTGTCCGGAGGGGGTAGAGGGTTGCCTCATAAGTCCCGGGTACTAGCCTGCAGAGCTAGTAGCAGGTGTGCTAGATCACCAGGGTAAGGCCGCCCTGAGGGGGTAGAGGGTTGCCTAATAAGTCCCGGGTACTAGACTACAGAGCTAGTAGCAGGTGTGCTAGATCACCAGGCTACGGTCGCCCGGAGGGGTTAGAGGGTTGTCTAATAAGTCCCGGGTACTAGCCTACAGAGCTAGTGGAAGGTGTGCTAAATCACCAGGCTACGGCCGCCCGGAGGGGGTAGAGGGTTGCCTCATAAGTCCCGGGTACTAGCCTGCAGAGCTAGTAGCAGGTGTGCTAGATCACCAGGCTACGGCCGCCCGGAGGGTGTAGAGGGTTGCCTCATAAATCCCGGGTACTAGCCTGCAGAGCTAGTAGCGGGTGTGCTGGATCACCAGGTTACTGCCGTCGGAGGGGGTAGAGGGTTACCTCATAAGTCCCGGGTACTAGCCTGCAGAGCTAGTAGCAGGTGTGCTAGATCACCAGGCTAAGGCCGCCCTGAGGGGGTAGAGGATTGCCTCATAAGTCCCGGGTACTAGCCTGCAGAGCTAGTAGCAGGTGTGCTAGATCACCAGGCTACGGCCGCCCGGAGGGGGTAGAGGGTTGCCTAATAAGTCCCGGGTACTAGCCTGCAGAGCTAGTAGAAGGTGTGCTAGATCACCAGGCTACGGCCGCCCGGAGGGGGTAGAAATGTGTAGTGTTTAACGCCCGCTTTTACTACATACGGCACCGCAGGCGGTGACACTTATGATACATGAGATGAAGATGGAGCACCGGTGGAATGAGATGGCGGGGGAAACCGGAGGTCCCGGAGAAAACCCGCCCCAGCGCCGTGTTGTCCACCACAAATCTCACTTTGGAGGGGGTAGAGGGTTGCCTCATAAGTCCCGGTTACTAGCCTGCAGAGCTAGTAGTAGGTGTGCTAGATCACCAGGCTACGGTCCCCCGGAGGGGGTAGAGGGTTGTCTAATAAGTCCCGGGTACTAGCCTACAGCGGTAGTAGAAGGTGTGCTAGATCACCAGGCTACGGCTGTCCGGAGGGGGTAGAGGGTTGCCTCATAAGTCCCGGGTACTAGCCTGCAGAGCTAGTAGCAGGTGTGCTAGATCACCAGGGTAAGGCCGCCCTGAGGGGGTAGAGGGTTGCCTAATAAGTCCCGGGTACTAGACTACAGAGCTAGTAGCAGGTGTGCTAGATCACCAGGCTACGGTCGCCCGGAGGGGTTAGAGGGTTGTCTAATAAGTCCCGGGTACTAGCCTACAGAGCTAGTAGAAAGTGTGCTAAATCACCAGGCTACGGCCGCCCGGTGGGATAGAGGGTTGCCTCATAAGTCCCGGGTACTAGCCTGCAGAGCTAGTAGCAGGTGTGCTAGATCACCAGGCTACGGCCGCCCGGAGGGGGTAGAGGGTTGCCTCATAAATCCCGGGTACTAGACTACAGAGCTAGTAGAAGGTGTGCTAGATCACCAGGCTACGACCGCCCGGAGGGGGTAGAGGGTTGCCTCATAAGTCCCGGGTACTAGACTACAGAGCTAGTAGAAGGTGTGCTAGATCACCAGGCTACGGCCGCCCGGAGGGGGTAGAGGGCTGTCTAATAAGTCCCGGGTACTGGCCTGCAGAGCTAGTAGCAGGTGTGCTAGATCACCAGGCTACGGCCGACCGGAGGGGGTAAAGGGTTGCCTCATAAGTCCCGGGTACTAGTCTGCAGAGCTAGTAGAAGGTGTGCTAGATCACCAGGCTACGGCCGTCCGGAGGGGGTATAGGGTTACCTCATAAGTCCCGGGTACTAGCCTGCAGAGCTAGTAGAACGTGTGCTAGATCACCAGGCTACGGCCGTCCGGAGGGGGTAGAGGGTTGCCTTATAAGTCCCGGGTACTAGACTACAGAGCTAGTAGAAGGTGTGCTAGATCACCAGGCTAAGGCCGCCCGGAGGGGGTAGAGGGTTCCCTTATAAGTCCCGGGTACTAGACTACAGAGCTAGTAGAAGGTGTGCTAGGTCACCAGGCTTAGGCCGCCCGGAGGGGGTAGAGGGTTACCTCATAAGTCCCGGGTAGTAGTCTGCAGAGCTAGTAGAAGGTGTGCTAGATCACCAGGCTACGGCCGACCGGAGGGGGTAAAGGGTTGCCTCATAAGTCCCGGGTACTAGCCTGCAGAGCTAGTAGAAGGTGTGCTAGATCACCAGGCTAAGGCCGCCCGGAGGGGGTAGAGGGTTGCCTTATAAGTCCCGGGTACTAGACTACAGAGCTAGTAGAAGGTGTGCTAGATCACCAGGCTACGGCCGTCCGGAGGGGGTAGAGGGTTGCCTCATAAGTCCCGGGTACTAGACTACAGAGCTAGTAGAAGGTGTGCTAGATCACCAGGCTAAGGCCGCCCGGAGGGGGTAGAGGGTTGCCTCATAAGTCCCGGGTACTAGACTACAGAGCTAGTAGAAGGTGTGCTAGATCACCAGGCTTAGGCCGCCCGGAGGGGGTAGAGGGTTGTCTTATAAGTCCCGGGTACTAGACTACAGAGCTAGTAGAAGGTGTGCTAGATCACCAGGCTAAGGCCGCCCGGAGGGGGTAGAGGGTTGCCTCATAAGTCCCGGGTACTAGACTACAGAGCTAGTAGAAGGTGTGCTAGATCACCAGGCTTAGGCCGCCCGGAGGGGGTAGAGGGTTGCCTTATAAGTCCCGGGTACTAGACTACAGAGCTAGTAGAAGGTGTGCTAGATCACCAGGCTAAGGCCGCCCGGAGGGGGTAGAGGGTTGCCTCATAAGTCCCGGGTACTAGACTACAGAGCTAGTAGAAGGTGTGCTAGATCACCAGGCTAAGGCCGCCCGGAGGGGGTAGAGGGTTGCCTTATAAGTCCCGGGTACTAGACTACAGAGCTAGTAGAAGGTGTGCTAGATCACCAGGCTAAGGCCGCGCGGAGGGGGTAAAGGGTTGCCTCATAAGTCCCGGGTACTAGACTACAGAGCTAGTAGAAGGTGTGCTAGATCACCAGGCTACGGTCGCCCGGATGGGGTAGAGGGTTGCCTCATAAGTCCCGGGTACTAGACTACAGAGCTAGTAGAAGGTGTGCTAGATCACCAGGCTACGGTCGCCCGGATGGGGTAGAGGGTTGCCTCATAAGTCCCGAGTACTAGACTACAGAGCTAGTAGAAGGTGTGCTAGATCACCAGGCTAAGGCCGCCCGGATGGGGTAGAGGGTTGCCTCATAAGTCCCGAGTACTAGACTACAGAGCTAGTAGAAGGTGTGCTAGATCACCAGGCTACGGTCGCCCGGATGGGGTAGAGGGTTGCCTCATAAGTCCCGGGTACTAGACTACAGAGCTAGTAGAAGGTGTGCTAGATCACCAGGCTACGGTCGCCCGGATGGGGTAGAGGGTTGCCTCATAAGTCCCGGGTACTAGACTACAGAGCTAGTAGAAGGTGTGCTAGATCACCAGGCTAAGGCCGCCCGGATGGGGTAGAGGGTTGCCTCATAAGTCCCGAGTACTAGACTACAGAGCTAGTAGAAGGTGTGCTAGATCACCAGGCTACGGTCGCCCGGATGGGGTAGAGGGTTGCCTCATAAGTCCCGGGTACTAGACTACAGAGCTAGTAGAAGGTGTGCTAGATCACCAGGCTACGGTCGCCCGGATGGGGTAGAGGGTTGTCTAATAAGTCCCGGGTACTAGGCTACAGAGCTAGTAGAAGGTGTGCTAGATCACCAGGCTACGGCCGCCCGGAGGGGGTAGAGGGTTGTCTAATAAGTCCCGGGTACTAGGCTACAGAGCTAGTAGAAGGTGTGCTAGATCACCAGGCTACGGTCGCCCGGATGGGGTAGAGGGTTGCCTCATAAGTCCCGGGTACTAGACTACAGAGCTAGTAGAAGGTGTGCTAGATCAACAGGCTTTGGCCGCCCGGAGGGGGTAAAGGGTTGCCTCATAAGTCCCGAGCACTAGGCTACAGAGCTAGTAGAAGGTGTGCTGGATCACCAGGCTACGGCCGCTCGGAGGGGGTAGAGGGTTGTCTAATAAGTCCCGGGTACTAGCCTGCATAGCTAGTAGAAGGTGTGCTAGATCACCAGGCTACGGCCGCTCGGAGGGGGTAGAGGGTTGTCTAATAAGTCCCGGGTACTAGCCTGCAGAGCTAGTAGAAGGTGTGCTAGATCACCAGACTACGGCCGCTCGGAGGGGGTAGAGGGTTGTCTAATAAGTCCCGGGTACTAGACTACAGAGCTAGTAGAAGGTGTGCTAGATCACCAGGCTACGGCCGCTCGGAGGGGGTAGAGGGTTGTCTAATAAGTCCCGGGTACTAGCCTGCATAGCTAGTAGAAGGTGTGCTAGATCACCAGGCTACGGCCGTCCGGAGGGGGTAGAGGGTTGTCTAATAAGTCCCGGGTACTAGACTACAGAGCTAGTAGAAGGTGTGCTAGATCACCAGCCTACGGCCGCTCGGAGGGGGTAGAGGGTTGTCTAATAAGTCCTGGGTACTAGCCTGCAGAGCTAGTAGAAGGTGTGCTAGATCACCAGGCTACGGCCGCCCGGAGGGGGAAGAGGGTTGTCTAAGAAGTCCCGGGTACTAGACTACAGAGCTAGTAGAAGGTGTGCTAGATCACCAGGCTACGGCCGCCCGGAGGGGGTAGAGGGTTGTCTAAGAAGTCCCGGGTACTAGACTACAGAGCTAGTAGAAGGTGTGCTAGATCACCAGACTACGGCCGCCCGGAGGGAGTAGAGGGTTGTCTAATAAGTCCCGGGTACTAGACTACAGAGCTAGTAGAAGGTGTGCTAGATCACCAGGCTACGGCCGCCCGGAGGGGGTAGTGGGTTGTCTAAGAAGTCCCGGGTAATAGACTACAGAGCTAGTAGAAGGTGTGCTAGATCACCAGACTACGGCCGCCCGGAGGGAGTAGAGGGTTGTCTAATAAGTCCCGGGTACTAGACTAAAGAGCTAGTAGAAGGTGTGCTAGATCATCAGACTACGGCCGCCCGGAGGGAGTAGAGGGTTGTCTAATAAGTCCCGGGTAATAGACTACAGAGCTAGTAGAAGGTGTGCTAGATCACCAGACTACGGCCGCCCGGAGGGGGTAGAGGGTTGTCTAATAAGTCCCGGGTACTAGACTACAGAGCTAGTAGAAGGTGTGCTAGATCACCAGGCTACGGCCGCCCGGAGGGGGTAGAGGGTTGTCTAATAAGTCCCGGGTACTAGCCTACAGAGCTAGTAGAAGGTGTGCTAGATCACCAGGCTAAGGCCGCCCGGAGGGGGTAGAGGGTTGTCTAATAAGTCCCGGGTACTAGACTACAGAGCAAGTAGAAGTTGTGCTAGATCACCAGGCTAAGGCCGCCCGGAGGGGGTAGAGGGTTGCCTCATAAATCCCGGGTACTAGACTACAGAGCTAGTAGCAGGTGTGCTAGATCACCAGGCTAAGGCCGCCCGGAGGGGGTAGAGGGTTGCCTCATAAGTCCCGGGTACTAGACTACAGAGCTAGTAGAAGGTGTGCTAGATCACCAGGCTACGGCCGCCCGGAGGGGGCAGAGGGCTGCCTCATAAATCCCGGGTACTAGACTACAGAGCTAGTAGCAGGTGTGCTAGATCACCAGGCTACTGCCGCCCGGAGGGGGTAGAGGGTTGCCTCATAAGTCCCGGGTACTAGACTACAGAGCTAGTAGCAGGTGTGCTAGATCACCAGCCTACGGCCGAACGGTAGGGGTAGAGGGTTGCCTCATAAGTCCCGGGTACTAGACTACAGAGCTAGTAGCAGGTGTGCTAGATCACCAGGCTACGGCCGCCCGGAGGGGGTAGAGGGTTGCCTCATAAGTCCCGGGTACTAGCCTGCAGAGCTAGTAGCGGGTGTGCTGGATCACCAGGTTACTGCCGTCGGAGGGGGTAGAGGGTTACCTCATAAGTCCCGGGTACTAGCCTGCAGAGCTAGTAGCAGGTGTGCTAGATCACCAGGCTAAGGCCGCCCTGAGGGGGTAGAGGATTGCCTCATAAGTCCCGGGTACTAGCCTGCAGAGCTAGTAGCAGGTGTGCTAGATCACCAGGCTACGGCCGCCCGGAGGGGGTAGAGGGTTGCCTAATAAGTCCCGGGTACTAGCCTGCAGAGCTAGTAGAAGGTGTGCTAGATCACCAGGCTACGGCCGCCCGGAGGGGGTAGAGGATTGCCTCATAAGTCCCGGGTACTAGCCTGCAGAGCTAGTAGCAGGTGTGCTAGATCACCAGGCTACGGTCCCCCGGAGGGGGTAGAGGGTTGTCTAATAAGTCGCGGGTACTAGCCTACAGCGCTAGTAGAATGTGTGCTAGATCACCAGGCTACGGCTGTCCGGAGGGGGTAGAGGGTTGCCTCATAAGTCCCGGGTACTAGCCTGCAGAGCTAGTAGCAGGTGTGCTAGATCACCAGGGTAAGGCCGCCCTGAGAGGGTAGAGGGTTGCCTAATAAGTCCCGGGTACTAGACTACAGAGCTAGTAGCAGGTGTGCTAGATCACCAGGCTACGGTCGCCCGGAGGGGTTAGAGGGTTGTCTAATAAGTCCCGGGTACTAGCCTACAGAGCTAGTGGAAGGTGTGCTAAATCACCAGGCTACGGCCGCCCGGAGGGGGTAGAGGGTTGCCTCATAAGTCCCGGGTACTAGCCTGCAGAGCTAGTAGCAGGTGTGCTAGATCACCAGGCTACGGCCGCCCGGAGGGTGTAGAGGGTTGCCTCATAAATCCCGGGTACTAGACTACAGAGCTAGTAGAAGGTGTGCTAGATCACCAGGCTACGACCGCCCGGAGGGGGTAGAGGGTTGCCTCATAAGTCCCGGGTACTAGACTACAGAGCTAGTAGAAGGTGTGCTAGATCACCAGGCTACGGCCGCCCGGAGGGGGTAGAGGGTTGTCTAATAAGTCCCGGGTACTAGCCTGCAGAGATAGTAGCAGGTGTGCTAGATCACCAGGCTACGGCCGACCGGAGGGGGTAAAGGGTTGCCTAATAAGTCCCGGGTACTAGTCTGCAGAGCTAGTAGAAGGTGTGCTAGATCACCAGGCTACAGCCGTCCGGAGGGGGTAGAGGGTTACCTCATAAGTCCCGGGTACTAGCCTGCAGAGCTAGTAGAAGGTGTGCTAGATCACCAGGCTACGGCCGTCCGGAGGGGGTAGAGGGTTGCCTCATAAGTCCCGGGTACTAGCCTGCACAGCTAGTAGAAGGTGTGCTAGATCACCAGGCTACGGCCGACCGGAGGGGGTAAAGGGTTGCCTCATAAGTCCCGGGTACTAATCTGCAGAGCTAGTAGAAGGTGTGCTAGATCACCAGGCTACGGCCGACCGGAGGGGGTAGAGGGTTACCTCATAAGTCCCGGGTACTAGCCTGCAGAGCTAGTAGAAGGTGTGCTAGATCACCAGGCTACGGCCGTCCGGAGGGGGTAGAGGGTTGCCTCATAAGTCCCGGGTACTAGCCTGCAGAGCTAGTAGAAGGTGTGCTAGATCACCAGGCTACGGCCGACCGGAGGGGGTAGAGGGTTACCTCATAAGTCCCGGGTACTAGCCTGCAGAGCTAGTAGAAGGTGTGCTAGATCACCAGGCTACGGCTGACCGGAGGGGGTAAAGGGTTGCCTCATAAGTCCCGGGTACTAGTCTGCAGAGCTAGTAGAAGGTGTGCTAGATCACCAGGCTACGGCCGTCCGGAGGGGGTAGAGGGTTACCTCATAAGTCCCGGGTACTAGTCTGCAGAGCTAGTAGAAGGTGTGCTAGATCACCAGGCTATGGCCGTCCGGAGGGGGTAGAGGGTTGCCTCATAAGTCCCGGGTATCACCCTGCAGAGCTAGTAGAAGGTGTGCTAGATCACCAGGCTACGGTCGCCCGGATGGGGTAGAGGGTTGCCTCATAAGTCCCGGGTACTAGACTACAGAGCTAGTAGAAGGTGTGCTAGATCACCAGGCTAAGGCCGCGCGGAGGGGGTAAAGGGTTGCCTCATAAGTCCCGAGTACTAGACTACAGAGCTAGTAGAAGGTGTGCTAGATCACCAGGCTACGGTCGCCCGGATGGGGTAGAGGGTTGCCTCATAAGTCCCGGGTACTAGACTACAGAGCTAGTAGAAGGTGTGCTAGATCACCAGGCTACGGCCGCCTGGAGGGGGTAGAGGGTTGCCTCATAAGTCCCGGGTACTAGACTACAGAGCTAGTAGAAGGTGTGCTAGATCACCAGGCTACGGTCGCCCGGATGGGGTAGAGGGCTCCCTCATAAGTCCCGGGTACTAGACTACAGAGCTAGTAGAAGGTGTGCTAGATCAACAGGCTTTGGCCGCCCGGAGGGGGTAAAGGGTTGCCTCATAAGTCCCGAGTACTAGACTACAGAGCTAGTAGAAGGTGTGCTAGATCACCAGGCTACGGTCGCCCGGATGGGGTAGAGGGTTGCCTCATAAGTCCCGGGTACTAGACTACAGAGCTAGTAGAAGGTGTGCTAGATCACCAGGCTACGGCCGCCCGGAGGGGGTAGAGGGTTGTCTAATAAGTCCCGGGTACTAGCCTGCATAGCTAGTAGAAGGTGTGCTAGATCACTAGGATACGGTCGCCCGGATGGTGTAGAGGGTTGCCTCATAAGTCCCGGGTACTAGACTACAGAGCTAGTAGAAGGTGTGCTAGATCACCAGGCTACGGCCGCCCGGAGGGGGTAGAGGGTTGTCTAAGAAGTCCCGGGTACTAGCCTGCATAGCTAGTAGAAGGTGTGCTAGATCACCAGACTACGGCCGCTCGGAGGGGGTAGAGGGTTGTCTAATAAGTCCCGGGTACTAGCCTGCATAGCTAGTAGAAGGTGTGCTAGATCACCAGGCTACGGCCGCTCGGAGGGGGTAGAGGGTTGTCTAATAAGTCCCGGGTACTAGCCTGCAGAGCTAGTAGAAGGTGTGCTAGATCACCAGACTACGGCCGCTCGGAGGGGGTAGAGGGTTGTCTAATAAGTCCCGGGTACTAGACTACAGGGCTAGTAGAAGGTGTGCTAGATCACCAGGCTACGGCCGCTCGGAGGGGGTAGAGGGTTGTCTAATAAGTCCCGGGTACTAGCCTGCATAGCTAGTAGAAGGTGTGCTAGATCACCAGGCTACGGCCGTCCGGAGGGGGTAGAGGGTTGTCTAATAAGTCCCGGGTACTAGACTACAGAGCTAGTAGAAGGTGTGCTAGATCACCAGCCTACGGCCGCTCGGAGGGGTTAGAGGGTTGTCTAATAAGTCCTGGGTACTAGCCTGCAGAGCTAGTAGAAGGTGTGCTAGATCACCAGGCTACGGCCGTCCGGAGGGGGTAGAGGGTTGCCTAAAAAGTCCCGGCTACTAACCGCAGAGCTAGTAGAAGGTGTGCTAGATCACCAGGCTACGGCCGCCCGGAGGGGTAGAGGGTTGTCTAAGAAGTCCCGGGTACTAGACTACAGAGCTAGTAGAAGGTGTGCTAGATCACCAGGCTACGGCCGCCAGGAGGGGGTAGAGGGTTGTCTAAGAAGTCCCGGGTACTAGACTACAGAGCTAGTAGAAGGTGTGCTAGATCACCAGGCTACGGCCGCCCGGAGGGGTAGAGGGTTGTCTAAGAAGTCCCGGGTACTAGACTACAGAGCTAATAGAAGGTGTGCTAGATCACCAGGCTACGGCCGCCAGGAGGGGGTAGAGGGTTGTCTAAGAAGTCCCGGGTACTAGACTACAGAGCTAGTAGAAGGTGTGCTAGATCACCAGGCTACGGCCGCCCGGAGGGGTAGAGGGTTGTCTAAGAAGTCCCGGGTACTAGACTACAGAGCTAGTAGAAGGTGTGCTAGATCACCAGGCTACGGCCGCCCGGAGGGGGTAGAGGGTTGTCTAAGAAGTCCCGGGTACTAGACTACAGAGCTAGTAGAAGGTGTGCTAGATCACCAGGCTACGGCCGTCCGGAGGGGGTAGAGGGTTGCCTAATAAGTCCCGGGTACTAGACTACAGAGCTAGTAGAAGGTGTGCTAGATCACCAGCCTACGGCCGCTCGGAGGGGGTAGAGGGTTGTCTAATAAGTCCTGGGTACTAGCCTGCATAGCTAGTAGGAGGTGTGCTAGATCACCAGGCTACGGCCGTCCGGAGGGGGTAGAGGGTTGCCTCATAAGTCGCGGGTACCAGACTACAGAGCTAGTAGAAGGTGTGCTAGATCACCAGCCTACGGCCGCTCGGAGGGGGTAGAGGGTTGTCTAATAAGTCCTGGGTACTAGCCTGCATAGCTAGTAGGAGGTGTGCTAGATCACCAGGCTAAGGCCGTCCGGAGGGGGTAGAGGGTTGCCTCATAAGTCCCGGGTACTAGACTACAGAGCTAGTAGAAGGTGTGCTAGATCACCAGACTACGGCCGTCCGGAGGGGGTAGAGGGTTGCCTAAGTAGTCCCGGGTACTAGCCTACAGAGCTAGTAGGAGGTGTGCTAGATCACCAGGCTACGGCCGGCCGGAGGGGGTAGAGGGTTGCCTAAAAAGTCCCGGCTACTAACCGCAGAGCTAGTAGAAGGTGTGCTAGATCACCAGGCTACGGCCGCCCGGAGGGGGTAGAGGGTTGTCTAAGAAGTCCCGGGTAATAGACTACAGAGCTAGTAGAAGGTGTGCTAGATCACCAGACTACGGCCGCCCGGAGGGGGTAGAGGGTTGTCTAATAAGTCCCGGGTACTAGACTACAGAGCTAGTAGAAGGTGTGCTAGATCACCAGGCTACCGCCGCCCGGAGGGGGTAGAGGGTTGCCTAAGTAGTCCCGGGTACTAGCCTACAGAGCTAGTAGGAGGTGTGCTAGATCACCAGGCTACGGCCGGCCGGAGGGGGTAGAGGGTTGCCTAAAAAGTCCCGGCTACTAACCGCAGAGCTAGTAGAAGGTGTGCTAGATCACCAGGCTACGGCCGCCCGGAGGGGGTAGAGGGTTGTCTAAGAAGTCCCGGGTAATAGACTACAGAGCTAGTAGAAGGCGTGCTAGATCACCAGACTACGGCCGCCCGGAGGGAGTAGAGGGTTGTCTAACAAGTCCCGGGTACTAGACTACAGAGCTAGTAGAAGGTGTGCTAGATCACCAGACTACGGCCGCCCGGAGGGAGTAGAGGGTTGTCTAATAAGTCCCGGGTAATAGACTACAGAGCTAGTAGAAGGTGTGCTAGATCACCAGACTACGGCCGCCCGGAGGGGGTAGAGGGTTGTCTAATAAGTCCCGGGTACTAGACTACAGAGCTAGTAGAAGGTGTGCTAGATCACCAGGCTACCGCCGCCCGGAGGGGGTAGAGGGTTGTCTAATAAGTCCCGGGTACTAGACTACAGAGCTAGTAGAAGGTGTGCTAGATCACCAGGCTACGTCCGCCCGGAGGGGGTAGAGGGTTGTCTAATAAGTCCCGGGTACTAGACTACAGAGCTAGTAGAAGGTGTGCTAGATCACCAGGCTACGTCCGCCCGGAGGGGGTAGAGGGTTGTCTAATAAGTCCCGGGTACTAGACTACAGAGCTAGTAGAAGGTGTGCTAGATCACCAGGCTACGGCCGCCCGGAGGGGGTAGAGGGTTGTCTAATAAGTCCCGGGTACTAGACTACAGAGCTAGTAGAAGGTATGCTAGATCACCAGGCTACGTCCGCCCGGAGGGGGTAGAGGGTTGTCTAATAAGTCCCGGGTACTAGACTACAGAGCTAGTAGAAGGTGTGCTAGATCACCAGGCTACGGCCGCCCGGAGGGGGTAGAGGGTTGTCTAATAAGTCCCGGGTACTAGACTACAGAGCTAGTAGAAGGTGTGCTAGATCACCAGGCTACGGCCGCCCGGAGGGAGTAGAGGGTTGTCTAATAAGTCCCGGGTACTAGACTACAGAGCTAGTAGAAGGTATGCTAGATCACCAGGCTACGTCCGCCCGGAGGGGGTAGAGGGTTGTCTAATAAGTCCCGGGTACTAGACTACAGAGCTAGTAGAAGGTGTGCTAGATCACCAGGCTACGGCCGCCCGGAGGGGGTAGAGGGTTGTCTAATAAGTCCCGGGTACTAGACTACAGAGCTAGTAGAAGGTGTGCTAGATCACCAGGCTACCGCCGCCCGGAGGGGGTAGGGGGTTGTCTAATAAGTCCCGGGTACTAGCCTGCAGAGCTAGTAGAAGGTGTGCTAGATAACCAGGCGGCCCCTCCGAGGTTTTTGGTAGTCTTTCCTGCGGGGATGACGCGCGTAAATGGCGTATTCACTTCCACCCGTCTTGACGTTGTTGTCGATTGTGGGGGGGGGCCGTAGCTGTTTATACTCCAAGTATTGTCCAATGGAACGCGCCCTGGAGTTTTCCATCGCTCCCGGGTTGATAGAGGCCGAAAACTTCGGACTTTTGGGTAGACTTCGCAATGAAAATTAATTAAATTTTTAAAGTTGTTTTAGTCGTTTTATTATTTCTACTGCCTCCCTTATGTAGAATGTTGTGGTTTTCTAAAAGTCACGATTCGAATCTTGGACAGGGTAAGTTACCTGGATAAGGTTTTCTTTATCCTTCTTATGTAACTTCCCTAGTTCTACCATTATCGTGGCGTAAGGGGATTCTTGTTTCTCTATCCTGATAGCATTAGGCGGCAGGTTGAGGAACAGAAACCCTGGATCAGGTAGAGAACCCAGGAAGGGTGATCAGCCCAGTGCCTGGTATGGGAGTGAGAGAAGTAAATGACATAATGAGGACGTAATCAAGAATAGGTAAGATGATAATGGAACAATTGGTGGAATAATGGCGGGGAAAACTGGAGATCCTGAATAAAAACCCGCCCCTGCGTCTGTTGTTCACCAAAGCTCTCACACATGGTCTCTTGGGATCGATCCCAGCCTTCGTGAGAGCGGATCTAACCCTCAGCCGAGCGCGGCCAAATATAAATCCTTTCTTTGTGTAA
Organism: Mantis religiosa; assembly: GCA_030765055.1. Classification (NCBI taxonomy): domain Eukaryota; kingdom Metazoa; phylum Arthropoda; class Insecta; order Mantodea; family Mantidae; genus Mantis; species Mantis religiosa. The sequence goes on from CM060952.1 coordinate 15,641,561, forward strand.
ATACGGTGTAAATTGTTATCAGAATTGATAATTGTGCCTGAATTTCGATTTCAGGAGTCCTTTTACATATAAATACATAGAGCTGTTGCTTTTAAGTTCATTTAAAATCCATCGATCTGGTCTGGATGGAAACAGCGAACGGTAGACCAAGGTAAAACAAATGAACTACTCTGAACTTCAGACCGTGAGATCTGGTGATTTTGATACTCTATGCTTTCACTGAAACGTTCAGCATATCAATTCTCTTTAAATTCTCATCATATTTAACTTGTTAAAAAGATCGGAGCCTTAAACTACCTGTCGAAATAACACTGTTCACGATTCGTGACAATTTGGTACATAAACTGTTAGAACAATGGTTAAGGATTGCAGAATCTTTGTCAAACTTATTTCTCACGAATATGTATAACTTTCTTCTACTAATCGCTCTAAGTAAATCAAGTATTGGTCTCTCATTATTGGTCTTTTGGGTGAAGTGGCAGAGAAATTTAAAATAAGCAAAAGCGGAAACGCTGAAATAAAAAATAACACACAGAATATAATCGAAAAAAAATCTGGTGTCTATAAGATTAGTACACAAAATTATTAAAACCTCACAGTTTCTTCACTTGTAACACAAATAATGAGCAAACATTAATATAAATTACAGTGCAATCAAAGGAATCCAGCAAGGAGATGTAAGTCTAACGTTTTAACCATAGCAATTTTTCTGTTGTTTAAGTGGTTCCGCACAAGACATGCATGACCTACCTTTTTCATAATGGCATATGCGATTATTGTTAAGTAGGTTATTGCCAGACATTATCTGTACAATCAGCAAGAGCTGAATAGTACTGTTCTTAATAGATTCTGCTTAAGTGAGGCTTTAAGACATTAAGACATTTCCTGTGTTTACAAGGCAGATGTTTCAACCTTATAATAGTTTTTTCATTTTATTAATTTATTATTTGGCTTATCTTTAGTATTGCTATACAAGCCATTGATAAACTACATAAGTACTACATACAAAGTAGCCTCTGAGGAATTACTGTCCTTTAACATATACAATAGGTGATAAATATATAATATAAACAAACCGAAAACAATTAAGAACACATTTAAATGAAAGATGATAAAAGACAAAGTATATAACAGGATAACTAACACCTACAATAACATTAAATAAGATGGATAACAATTGAAAAGTGAGGTTAGATATGCAAGGCTAGATTATGAGTGGTGTTATGAGAAAAATAGAGGATATACTTTGAATTAGTGAGAAAAGTCTCTATCTTCTGAGTCAGTGAGTAGGATGTCTTGAGGCAGTTTTCTTTTCAATCTGGTTATTACGAAGTTTCGTCGTCCAATGTCATAGGTTACAGCGCCTGGTACTTCGGATAATATATGTCTTTGATATCAATTTGAAGTACAGATGTATGGGAAGCATACCAAGTTCCTGATGGAGTTGATCATTTCTAATGAACCATGGAGCCTTTGTAACACTGCGGAGAAATTTGTTTTGTATAACCTGAAGTCGATGAATATGCACCCCATACAGGAGCAGCGTAAGAAATTATGGGGCGTATAAGAGACTTGTAGATCAATATTGAGCACTCCAGACCAAGCTGTGATTTCTTCCTTAGCAATGGATACAGTTTTTTAATTCTAGAAATGATTATTGTGGATATATAAGATACATAAGAATTCCAGGTTAATTTAGTGTCAAGCATTCCGCGTAAATGTTTGACTGGTGTTTCTGGAGGCTTCCATGTTAGTTGTTTTCCCTGCAGATTAGTTATTTCTGGTAGTAGCGAATCTAGACGTAGTTTATCCATCACCAGTGGGAGGTTTGTTAATTTCCGCGAGTGTATAAATAAGTCCTGTACCACACAATGTTTCATCCAATATTTACCCTAATCATTAAAAATATTTACTACCTTTTAACTAAACTATAGTAACATTATTTGTAATTTTATGTCCTGCAATATAGAGCTATTTATACCAAGGCCGGCTGTTGGCTAATACCAATCGATGTTGGCTAGTCGTATACTATATTGACAGTTGAATGTGAACATATAGGAAAATATTTGTTAATTACTTTTTTTTATTTTATTCAATGATCGATCAGCAGTACATGCTTTACAGATCCTTGTTGGCTAATTGAATCTCTATGAACTATATAATAACATGTAAGGAAAACCAAGTTGGCTCCTATTATCTTCTTAACACTGTGAAACAAGAGAAAAATAAGTTAATTAAAACAAACAAGTAATCAAAGAGATAAGAACAACAGTCATTGTGAAACAATATTCATAGTTTTTTTCAATCAGAGTCACTAAGGAGGAGATCCTGTGGGAGTCGTCTCTTCAGGCGCGTGGGCTGGCGGGTTCGTACGCCGATGTCGTACATCACAGCTCCTGGAACATCTGGCAGGTTTGAGAAGAAGCGAGAGGCGATCTGACGTATGTACTGGTGAAGAGGAAGGAGACCAAGTTCTTTATGCAGTTGTTGATTTCTTACGTACCAAGGGGCATCCGTGGCGATGCGCAGAAATCGATTTTGCAGGACCTGTAGCCTTCGGAGATGAGTGTTGCTAGCCGAACCCCATACCTGGGAAGCACATGTGATAAGTGGCCGGACAAGAGATTTGTAGAGAAGCAGAGAGCATTCAATCCCAAGAGGAGTGTGTCTGTGAAGTAGCGGACCGAGTTTTGAAAGTCGTCCTGATGCCAACGAGATAAGTCGATCAATATGGGCTCGCCAAGTAAGTTTAATGTCTAGCATTACTCCAAGGTATTTGACGGAGGTGGTAGGAGGTAGCCAGGGAATTGTTTCATGCTTAATATGCAATTCTGGAGAGTTGGAGATGCGACGTAAGCTAAAGATCTTAGCTGCGGTCTTTTGAGTGTTTAGACGTGTGCGCCAAGTATCGAACCATTCAACGAGGCAGTCAAGAGAGGTTTGTAACGTGTGAATAGTTGTAGGGAGATCTGTGCCGGAATGATATAAAACAGTATCATCAGCGTATAAGGCTATGGAGGTAGGGGCCAAGTCAGGAAGATCATAGGTATAGATACTAAATAAGATTGGCGCCAATATGGATCCCTGAGGAACTCCTGCTGTAATACGGCGCTGAGATGACTCCATGCCACCAATGCGTACAGTAAATGTGCGATCTGATAGAAAACTACAAATGATAGTGAGCAGATACTGTGGAAGTCCAATGTTAATTACTGAATGAATACAAGTTGTTGCTGTAGTTACAGATTTACATTTCAATGTTAAAGTTACAATAAATATTATACTTGAAATATAGGTCCAGTGATTGTATATAGTGTTAAAGTGAAATTTTATCCATCCTTAATATTAAATTTTTACTTTAGTACCTTAATTTATATTATTAAAGTACAACTTTACAAGTAGGTGTTGTATAGATTGTATTTAAGTGAAACATTAATATATATCAGGGTTTGTGAAGATACATATTTAAGCAAATGTCTTGTTTTTGTGGAATAATGAACTATAGGTCAGTTTTGTAGGTAAATATTAGTAAGAACTCTATTTTTTGGTTGAATAAGCCTTCATTTTAGAATTTTATAAGGTTTTTGCGTTTAAAATATTTTTTTTTAATTTGCTACGTGGATCAGTATAGGGAACAATAATTTTGTATGTTTCTCAGTATTAAAATATTATTATAATTTTTGCAGGCAGTAAACATCTTCGAAGACATCTATCAAAACATTAAGTTTATGCATAGAGTTAATACACATTTAAATTTTTTGCCATAAACCACTTTCTAAAATGTCGTAACTCATTCTTGTTTGAAGAGCATGACGTCATTGTACGACACAGATCTAAGGCAGTGAGTTCTGAGAATAATTTTCTTGTAAACCTTTCTCTCTGTATTACTTTCAAATCCCCAAAACCACGGTTAAGTTCCTGGTTACCTTTAACTCCCAATGATACAGGTATTTAATGAGCGGGATGACTTGAGGGTAACACCTGTGGTCAACATTGGTTTCGATACCCGAAGCCGAACTTCCTGATTTTGGATTTTTTCGATAACCGGGTGAATGCTGCAAAGAACATTTGCCTTGCATGTCCTATTTCACTTTCTTTTCATTTCTTTTCCATAACACGACACAACTGAGTCGCTGGTGGGCTGCTATACAGGGCGCTTGCACTCTGGAAATAACGTTTTCGACTAGGAAGAGCCACTGTGGTCCGTCGACCTTTATTTCCAGAGTGGGCTGTTTGATCAGCCGAACTTAGTTCATTAGTAGCGGGCTCTCTATAACGACCTGGAACTTCGTCCTTCTGTAGAACCTGCTTACACCTGTCAGAGACCCACCATGGCAGTGCCCGTCCCCGTACCGTGATGGTAGTGCTTCTGTCTGACATTCAAGAGGCCGGTGTTACAATCTCTGTCACGCTAAGTTACCTGGATAACGTTTCACCCGGGCTTTTCCCTTATTCTGAAAGATGAATGTTGGTTAACTCTAAGCTCTATGTAACCTGTACTCATTTGAACATCATTTCATTCATCGTCCGATGTGACTTAATGTTGTAGGTCTTCTCTCATCCTGAAACATGAATGTCTGGCAACTCTAAGCTCTATGTACCCTGTACTCATTTGAAAATCATTTCATTCATCGTCCGATATGACTTAACGTTGGAGGTTTTCTCTTATCCTGAAAGATGAATGTCTGGTAACTCTAAGCTCTCTGTACGCTGTACTCATTTGAAAATCATTTCATTCATCGTCCGATACGACTTACCGTTGGAGGCTTTCTCTTATCCTGAAAGATGAATGTCTGGTAACTCTAAGTTCTCTGTACGCTGTACTCATTTGAAAATCATTTCATTCATCGTCCGATACGACTTAACGTTGGAGGCTTTCTCTTATCCTGAAAGATGAATGTCTGGTAACTCTAAGCTCTATGTACCCTGTACTCAGTTGAACATCATTTTATTCATCGTCCGATATGACTTAACCTTGGAGGTTTTCTCTTATCCTGAAAGATGAATGTCTGGTAACTCTAAGCTCTATGTACTCTGTACTCATTTGAACATCATTTCATTCATCGTCCGATATGACTTAACGTTGGAGGTTTTACTTTGGCGAATTGCACACAATCATGCGTTCTATGACCATAAGTGTCCTATCTCAAAGTTTTTCTCAAGCACTCTCTATAATACCTTAAATTAATCTGTGAATAACACAAAACCTCCAACGTTAAGTCATATCGCTCGATGAATGAAATGATGTTCAAATGAGTACAGGGTACACAGAGCTTAGAGTTACCAGACATTCATCTTTCAGGATAAGAGAAAACCTCCAACGTTAAGTCATATCGCTCGATGAATGAAATTATGTTCAAATAAGTACAGGGTACATAGAGCTTAGAGTCACCAGACTTTCATCTTTCAGGATAAGAGAAAAGCTCCAACGTTAAGTCATATCGGACGATGAATGAAATGATGTTTAAATAAGTACAGGGTACACAGAGCTTAGAGTTACCAGACATTCATCTTTCAGGATAAGAGAAAAGCTCCAACGTTAAGTCATATCGGACGATGAATGAAATTATGTTCAAATAAGTACAGGGTACACAGAGCTTAGAGTTACCAGACATTCATCTTTCAGGATAAGAGAAAAGCTCCAACGTTAAGTCATATCGGACGATGAATGAAATGATGTTCAAATGAGTACAGGGTACATAGAGCTTAGAGTTACCAGACATTCATCTTTCAAGATAAGGGAAAAGCTTCAACGTTAAGTCATATCGGACGATGAATGAAATGATGTTCAAATGAGTACAGGGTACATAGAGCTTAGAGTTACCAGACATTCATCTTTCAAGATAAGGGAAAACCTCCAACGTTAAGTCATATCGGACGATGAATGAAATGATGTTCAAATGAGTACAGGGTACATAGAGCTTAGAGTTACCAGACATTCATCTTTCAAGATAAGGGAAAACCTCCAACGTTAAGTCATATCGGACGATGAATGAAATGATGTTCAAATGAGTACAGGGTACATAGAGCTTAGAGTTACCAGACATTCATCTTTCAAGATAAGGGAAAACCTCCAACGTTAAGTCATATCGGACGATGAATGAAATGATGTTCAAATGAGTACAGGGTACATAGAGCTTAGAGTTACCAGACATTCATCTTTCAGGATAAGGTAAAACCTCCAACGTTAAGTCATATCGGACGATGAATGAAATGATGTTCAAATGAGTACAGGGTACATAGAGCTTAGAGTTACCAGACACACATCTTTCAGGATAAGAGAAAACCTCCAACGTTAAGTCATATCGGACGATGAATGAAATGATGTTTAAATGACTACAGGGTACATAGAGCTTAGAGTTACCAGACATTCATCTTTCAGGATAAGAGAAAACCTCCAACGTTAAGTCATATCGGACGATGAATGAAATGATGTTCAAATGAGTACAGGGTACATAGAGCTTAGAGTTACCAGACTTTCATCTTTTAGGATATGGTAAAACCTCCAACGTTAAGTCATATCGGACGATGAATGAAATGATGTTCAAATGAGTACAGGGTACATAGAGCTTAGAGTTACCAGACATTCATCTTTCAGGATAAGAGAAAACCTCCAACGTTAAGTCATATCGGACGATGAATGAAATGATGTTTAAGTGACTACAGGGTACATAGAGCTTAGAGTTACCAGACTTTCATCTTTTAGGATAAGGTAAAACCTCCAACGTTAAGTCATATCGGACGATGAATGAAATGATGTTCAAATGAGTACAGGGTACATAGAGCTTAGAGTTAACAGACTTTCATCTTTTAGGATAAGGTAAAACCTCCAACGTTAAGTCATATCGGACGATGAATGAAATGATGTTTAAGTGACTACAGGGTACATAGAGCTTAGAGTTACCAGACATTCATCTTTCAGGATAAGGGAAAACCTCCAACGTTAAGTCATATCGGACGATGAATGAAATGATGTGCAAATGAGTACAGGGTACATAGAGCTTAGAGTTACCAGACACACATCTTTCAGGATAAGAGAAAACCTCCAACGTTAAGTCATATCGGACGAAGAATGAAATGATGTTTAAATGACTACAGGGTACATAGAGCTTAGAGTTACCAGACATTCATCTTTCAGGATAAGGTAAAACCTCCAACGTTAAGTCATATCGGACGATGAATGAAATGATGTTCAAATGAGTACAGGGTACATAGAGCTTAGAGTTACCAGACATTCATCTTTCAGGATAAGGTAAAACCTCCAACGTTAAGTCATATCGGACGATGAATGAAATGATGTTCAAATGAGTACAGGGTACATAGAGCTTAGAGTTACCAGACTTTCATCTTTTAGGATAAGGTAAAACCTCCAACGTTAAGTCATATCGGACGATGAATGAAATGATGTTCAAATGAGTACAGGGTACATAGAGCTTAGAGTTACCAGACTTTCATCTTTTAGGATAAGGTAAAACCTCCAACGTTAAGTCATATCGGACGATGAATGAAATGATGTTTAAGTGACTACAGGGTACATAGAGCTTAGAGTTACCAGACATTCATCTTTCAGCATAAGGGAAAACCTCCAACGTTAAGTCATATCGGGCGATGAATGAAATGATGTTCAAATGAGTACAGGGTACATAGAGCTTAGAGTTACCAGACACATATCTTTCAGGATAAGAGAAAACCTCCAACGTTAAGTCATATCGGACGATGAATGAAATGATGTTCAAATGAGTACAGGGTACATAGAGCTTAGAGTTACCAGACACACATCTTTCAGGATAAGAGAAAACCTCCAACGTTAAGTCATATCGGACGATGAATGAAATGATGTTTAAATGACTACAGGGTACATAGAGCTTAGAGTTACCAGACATTCATCTTTCAGGATAAGAGAAAACCTCCAACGTTAAGTCATATCGGACGATGAATGAAATGATGTTCAAATGAGTACAGGGTACATAGAGCTTAGAGTTACCAGACTTTCATCTTTTAGGATATGGTAAAACCTCCAACGTTAAGTCATATCGGACGATGAATGAAATGATGTTCAAATGAGTACAGGGTACATAGAGCTTAGAGTTACCAGACATTCATCTTTCAGGATAAGAGAAAACCTCCAACGTTAAGTCATATCGGACGATGAATGAAATGATGTTTAAGTGACTACAGGGTACATAGAGCTTAGAGTTACCAGACATTCATCTTTCAGGATAAGGGAAAACCTCCAACGTTAAGTCATATCGGACGATGAATGAAATGATGTTCAAATGAGTACAGGGTACATAGAGCTTAGAGTTACCAGACATTCATCTTTCAGGATAAGAGAAAACCTCCAACGTTAAGTCATATCGGACGATGAATGAAATGATGTTTAAATGACTACAGGGTACATAGAGCTTAGAGTTACCAGACATTCATCTTTCAGGATAAGAGAAAACCTCCAACGTTAAGTCATATCGGACGATGAATGAAATTATGTTTAAATGAGTACAGGGTACATAGAGCTTAGAGTTCCATGACATTCATATTTCAGGGTATGCGGAAACCCCGGAAAATTCCTAACCGCTCTGACAGAGATTAGAACTCGGGGTCTCTTTAGCTGAGGCAGACACGCTACAGACAGTCACATCGTATGTTCCTCTGGCGTTTAAGCCATGGAGGATACGCCACTGAATATTGCCAAAAGGGTAAGATGAAAGAAGAGGGGCACCAGTCAGCGATGAGGAGGGGGTAGGAAGGAAGGAAGAAAGATTGGGCACACTGGCTGTGTGTTCCACTTTGTACAGTGGTACAGTTAACACCAGCGCAGCGCGCCAGTTCCAAACGAGCTCCCGAACAGTCAACCAAACAGTCTGTGCTTCTTCGTGCAAGGGAGAGAGAGAGAGGTAGTGCGTGTGTGTGCGTGTTCAGTGAAGTAGCAATGACACTAACGTAGCAACATCAGTGTGTGCTAGAACAAAACACTTACACCCCTAACGAACTTACACTTCTGGATATAACCATCGTCTACTAACAGGTAAGGACTCAGGTTAGGCAATTGGACGTTCTTACCCAGCGGTCACACTTTGCTCCAGTTTCGGTCAAGGTAAAACAAAAATGCTAATATTACGTGAAACCAATCTCCTTCAATCTTACGACATTAATAGCTATGAGCTAGTTTCTTTACTGATTCCTTTAGTTACTGTTCCTTGAACAGGATATAGGAAGGCAGTAGTACAAATTTTTGAAACAAATATCGCTATATATTGGCTTTAAAATTGAATTTTTGCTATGTAACGACCAGAAGAGAATAGTTTGTCTTTTGAAACACGAAAGTACTTCAGAATTTAAAACACTAATAACAGGTTTTATCTAGATTTACACTTCTATGCAGTAAGATTTTCTCGGTGGTTTACCAGTTATACTAAAGTGGTACATTAACTGCTATTCAAACCTATTCCCTATAAATTCAACACTTAAATTTCATTTCCCATAACGTATGTCAAACATATGGAATTTGAATACAAAACTTTGGAACCATTTTGCAAAAATGGAAGTTAGGAAGTGTGCTTGAAAAATTTTTCCGTCACATCCTTCAAGAATGTTGAACTAAAATTCCAATTATAGCATTTAAATGTCTCTTCTTTTTTGAGTTATGACTAGGAGTGGTAATATTTAGCATTTTGAAATCATAAATTTAGAACTTTGAACTTTAAATTTAGCATTTTATAGCATTTATGCATTTGCAATTTTGCAATTTATACCATTTAAGAAAGTTTAATTTTAGTTTCTTTTATTTTAAATGATGAATATTAACATTTTTCTCATGGCTCTACCCTTTCATAGTGCGTCCTATACATGGCTAGTGTGAAAGAACAATTAATTTCCATTAATTGTACCTAATACTGGTCCGAGCTATAAAGCCCGGGCCTTAAAGTACTTACAGCATAGTAAGTCGCAAATAAGGTAGTTGTCTCATGTGTTTATGAGAACTCCTAGTGGTTTACCGGGATAAACACGAGTCAGTTGTACCTAATATTGGTCCGAACTATAAAGCCCGGGTCTTAAAGTACTTACAGCATAGTAAGTCGTCATTAAGGTAGTTGTCTCATGCGTTTATGAGAACTCCTAGTGGTTTACCGGGATAAACACGAGTCAGTTGTACCTAATATTGGTCCGAACTATAAAGCCCGGGCCTTAAAGTACTTACAGCATAGTAAGTCGTCATTAAGGTAGTTGTCTCATGTGTTTATGAGAACTCCTAGTGGTCTACCCGGAAAAACACGAGTCAGTTGTAGAATTTAATGTTATGTTGGCACGTTGGCCATAGTAGCTCAATGGTTTAGAGCGACTGGACGGAGACCAGAAGATCCCTGTTTCAAATCCCGGCTATGGCATTGAATTTTTCAGTCTGGCTCTATCCTTTCATAGTGCGTCCTACACACGGCTAGTGTGAAAGAATTAATTTCCAGTGGCGGTCCGAACTATAAAGTCCGGGCCTTAAAGTACTTACAGCATAGTAAGTCACCATTAAGGTAGTTGTGTCATGTATTTATCATTACTCCTAGTGGTTTACCGGGAAAAGCACGAGTCAGTTGTAGAATGTAATGGCATGTTGGCACTTTGACCATAGTAGCTCAATGGTTTAGAGCGGCTGGACGGAGACCAGAAGATCCGTGCTTCAAATCCCGGCTATGGCTTTGAAATTTTCAGTCTGACTCTACCCTTTCATAGTGCGTCCTGCACACTGCTAGTGTGAAAGAACAATTAATTTCCAGCTATAAAGTCCGGGCCTTAAAATACTTACAGCATAGTAAGTCGTCATTAAGATAGTTGTCTCATGTGTTTATGAGAACTCCTAGTGGTTTACCGGGAAAAACACGAGTCAGTTGGAGAATTTAATGTGATGTTGGCACGTTGGACATAGTAGCTCAGTGGTTTAGAGCGGCTGCACGGAGACTAGAAGATCCGTGCTTCAAATCCCGGCTATGGCATTGAATTTTTCAGCCTGGCTCTACCATTTCAATATTGACATTATTTATGTGAGAACTAAAACACATTTATGAAGTGTTATTAATGACAGTGAGTTAAAAGTGCATAAAGTGACTATTTTACATTAATATAGGTTAAAGCAATATACATAAATATAGAACAAGTTGATAGAGACTAAGGCATACTGCATAATTACAAAAAAAGAAATGCATACTGATGTAGAACTAGCACAATAAAAATAAAATAAGCAAAATTAGCCTTGCACTTGCTGACGTGACTTACGCATAGAATGGATTAAAGTTGAGCTTTAAACCGGACAGAACAGTGAAAATCGGAACTTTGGCAACTGAGAACTCCAACTGGAATTAACACGTGTTTATCACTTCCTTAAAATTAGGATTGCTGTTGGTTTTCAGAGACAAATATTGAAATTTTTCATTAATTGGGTTGTGAAGATAGATTTATGACAGTCATTGGCTGTGGTAAGAGGGTAAGATGGCTTTCTTTTGTAAAACAACTGAAATCGCTTCATGCACCAAACATACATAATATGGGAAATCGTGGAACAGTAGGTTAAGTTAGCGGGAAGGGTTGCTTTCCACATTCCAGAAGTGTTCACTTAGTTTATAACTTTCTAAACATGCAAAGGTTCCACAGACTCTTCAGTTAAAGTTTCCTGAAGAAAAAGCGCTGGGAAAAAAATAATTACTTGAGAAAATCTTCGATTTCGCATTTTGAGTCAATTTCGCACTTTATCGCGCTATATCGCATTTGCGAAAAATCACCACCACTAGTTATGACACGTGTAGGAGTTAAAGTTTTCATAATAATTAGGAATCGTTCGATATCAGTTTTCCTCGATACTCGATTATTGCTATCGATACGCCATAATTTGTACGATAGTCGATACTTTGATCGATACCGTTATTTCTACTTCTAGTTTCAATACAAAATAGAATGTTGGGGAACTCTGTAATGTCAATAAATTTAAATACGTGTACATATTTAATGAGACAAAACTTAAAACAATCAATGTTATTATTTTTAAACTCTACATTTAGATATTTGAAAGCAAAACAAAGTTTTTTGTTAAAAAATGCTAGCATTTTCACTCTTTCGGGGTCAAGTCAACTTTTTCTGTCACGTATGAGTCCTGCTGCACTAAGTCTTTCAGAGAAAACCGTTGCACGTATTTAGCGGCAAAGTATTGTTTAGTTTTGGAAATTTTGCATTTTTTCCCAGTAATCCTGTGCACTATAAAGAGGAAGTGCCAACTGTAGCAGAATTCCTCCTTTGTTGTGGGTTTCGATGCCCCAAAGTTGCGGCGACATATATAGCAAGATTCGTGCTGGTATCTCGTTTCCCGTCGTTGGTCTTAGTTCGTCGATATTACCTTCGTCCAAAATATTATGACTTGATGAAGAAGATGTTCCCCGAAGTTATCAGGAAAATCCATAATTATACCTCGGCTAGCTTTTAATATTCTACTGTTATATTCTTACTTACGAGCAATGAAAACTCTAAGTTACAAGAATGGTAACGAGTGAAGTAATCATTAAGATTTTTAATTTGAATTTCTGTAAGAAATCAATCTTTTGTTTATTTCTTTTAACATCAAATCAATTACAATTCTTATCACAAAACTTTATACTGTGATCGGAATCAATCTAATACTTCAAAGTGAGCTAACACTCCGAGTAATTTAATAAGCGTCCGATTACTTCGACGTTCCAGAAAGAAAGACGAAATTTCTTTTGATTTCTACACCAAGATTATTTAATCTTTCATTACTATCGCTACCCATATATTACTTTTATATGATTGGTCGATTTACTACTACGTCACTACATTACGTAATACAATTATTACTACGTCCAATCAAAAAATTACATATATTTTACACAATTTTGTTTGTTTTTCTTTTATAGATTTATACATTTTTTAAACCCTTTGTAAATATAAATCAAAACAACTGTTGCACATCTCGTCTCTGAGATTTGCAGCGATTTGTTCTTGGGAACTGTTAACTGACAGTTGACAAACAATTATATTCTTGTATATTGTTACTGTATAAGTACAACATACCTGGCAATTTCTCTGGCTCTGCAATATGTTACTTGCAGCATTAATATTTCATTATTTTAAAATAAAATAAGAATTGCAGAATCACCACCGAAGTATCGAAAAGGTATCGAACAAATTTTCTGAAGTTTAGTGAGTATCGAGGATCCATTCCTAGTAATAATACACTGTTTTGGAGTTAAAGACCCTCAAAACGGACATTTGCAGTACGAATTTTTTGAATGGAAGCAATACTTTCCCTACCTAAATATTACATGGTAGAGAAAGTTACAAGTGGTCGCTTTGAAATTCCATGCTCCTTGCATATAACGACATACGAGTTAAATAAAGAAGAGAAAATATTTGTTGGTTTAAACCAAAACAAATGATAGCCACAAATATAATATGCTGAATGCTAATTAGTCCTTGAGGATCTGAAAGGAAAACAGCTCAATACTGTGTTACCCTACACTTCCAGTAACCGAACCAATATCCTTTAGTACATTTTACCTTTGTAGTGGGATAATTAAATTGCAAACAAAAATTCTACATCAAAATTTCAAACATCAAATATACGTTTTAAGTTTCTTTGAATAAAAAAAGAAGCAATTTTAGAAAAACGTCCGCTTGTGCAAGCGTGTGTTTGTTTATATCTTGGATAACCCAAAACCAAAAACTCGTTGAAATATCAAACTTGCTATCTCAAGTTCATGTCAATTAATTGAAGAATATGATAAAAGGAGCCTACGGATAAAGATGAATAAAACAGAATACTTAAAAGTAAATTTAGATATAGATAATCAAATAGAAACAGATAATGGCCAAATTAAGAATATGACTACATTCAAATATCTTGGATCAATACCAGAAGGTGATGGTTCGACTACATCGAAAATAGAGAAGAGAATAATAGATGGAAAAATATTCTTCTGCAAACCAAAACAAATACATAATGTTCGAAATCTTCTCGGGAAGCAAGCCAGCTGAAAAGACGATTGCACATCGACGTTTGGGGAGTATACATCTCTCCCACATCAGGATATTTATTAAATGTTATAACCACAAATAAAAAACTGGATATAACACAAATATAAACAAAGACAAAACACTATCAATACACCCATTACTGAACAAAAGACTATATTCAGAAAATTAAATGGGTCAAAGAAACTTAACTGCTTAATTTGATTATGAAGCTGTATAATAAATCTGTGCTTCTATCTCTGACATATTTGTGGTTATAACATTTCTTAAAATATCCTGATGATGGGAGAGATGCACACTCCCGAAACGTCTATTTCTAATCGTCTTTTCAACTGATTTGTTTCCCTAGAAGATATCTAACATATTCGTCGACAGGAAAGCTTCAGGTGTTATATATGTATAATGCACTGGTACAGAGTGTTATGTTGTATGGTTGAGAGACTTGGACAATTGGTAGAGTGCAAGAGACAAAATGATTGTCAACTGAAATGGAATTTTTTTTTTTTTTTTTTTTTTTTTTTTTTTTGTAATTTACGTCCTCCAACGTTAAGTCATATCGGACATGAATGAAATGGGTGAAATGATGCTCAAATGAGCCAAGCGTCCATAGAGCTTAGAGTTACCCGACATTCGTTTTTCAGGATAAGGGAAAAACCCGGAAAAAACCTCATCCAGGTAACTCACCCTGACCGAGATTCCAACTCGGGACCTCTTGAACGTGAGGCAGACACTCTACCACCACGCTACCGAGGTGGGCGAAATGGATTTATGAAGGCTAGAATTAGGGAAATGATGAAAGTCGAAAAGAGTGTTTTAGAGATAATTGAAGAAAGAAAACTAAGTTGATATACACATGTCATAAGTATTCCAAATGAAGAAATACCAAAGAATATATTGGAATGGGAGATAGAAGGGTCAAGGAGGAAGGGGCGACCTAGAAGGAAGTGGATGAATGCCGTTAAAAGGAACATGGAAAAAAGGGGATTGACAGACAGGAATGGTGAGAAATTTGGAGACTAAAACTTTCTTGTGTGTGACGGAAAACTATTGTAGTGTAGATCAATTCCGAATAAAAAAAAGCCATGTCTCCAAAGAGTATGATTTTCCAGAAACTATATTTACATACTAAATATTCCTTAATTTTGATTTTCTCAAAGGTCCTTCATATGATTTTGATTAATACAACATATCCTTAAAGAAATTTGCATTAAAATAAAATTGCATTTACAATTTTCTGTGAATATGAGGTCCTTTGCATTCCAAGTGACTTCTTTATAACTGGTAAATTATTTCAAACAGACAAAATGTTATGAAACAAAAAAGTAATCTGGCTAAAGCTTCTAATGTCAAATGTTTTGTGCTATTAACAGTTTCCAATTCTGTCTGTTGTTTTCAAATACGTACTGCATTTTTCTAAAATGTGTATATATGTGGCTAATGTTCTGGAGTCAGCAGTGCTTCCGGATTTCCAATACTTAGAAGTTATATCTTGATAATTTTGTAAACCTGGACAGTTTTGTAGATGTTCTCTATCCATTTCTATATCTTGAGAGCACAATATACAATTTTGTGAAGTTGGTATGGAGATGTTTTCCTAGGCAATCATGTCTTCATCATGGCAACAGCAGCTTTCCGTGGCAATTCCGGAATTACAGAGGGATTTTCTAGAAGTTTTTCATATTTCGCTTATCAATTTTTTTCAATGAGTCCAGATTTATAATTATCATTAACCTTTTTCTTTAAAATCCTTTTAATTGATTCATATAAAAAGGCTTTTGTTTGTTTCTGCTTACCTTGGGCTGGAACCCATTGCAAAACAATGTTATCCAATTTTTTCTCAAATGTAGATGTTCACTTGTTTTATGTCATGGTAAAGCAAAGAGCCTGCAATTTCAAAGCCACCATACAACAAGATGGTCTTGGAAAATATGACTATTGTTCTGTCTGGTGTATCATTCCTTATATCTATAATAAAGTATCTAAATGTACGTTTTTCTACAATAACAAAAGCAGGTATCTTTTGTAAGAATGAGTAGAGAAATTCATTTAATCCACCACATCAGAGTTTATATTCCGTACATTGAACTGTTTCTTAGTGCTGCCTTTCTAAGCAGCATTAATGCTGTATCATGACGCTGTTAAGTGATTTTGCTAATTTATAGTTTAGTTTTCAGAGTTTAACACCACTGTTTGTGGTAAAATTAGTTATACGTGAGTTTAAAACACCTTTTATTTCTTATTTATTAAAACCATGTCCTTAAAGATGCCTATATAATTGGGAATTAATTGATAATAAATGTTCTGCATGTTCACTTTCTTTATCCTACTTAACGTGATACCTAAAGAAGAAAATATGGACTATTCACTGAAAATACACGTTCTGAAATGATCTTAATCCAATAAACTAAAATTTCAGGGAACGTTTCGTATGTATCTGTCTTTGATGTGGAATATATATCCAGATTGTTATTTCGGTCCATGTTCTATCAAATGTAAAACAAGAAATAATTTCATTAAGAATTCCTTCTCCATAAGTAACTTTTTATGTGGAAAATATATCATTTTTTTAAATAGCAAATAATTTGGGTTAAATTGCTATATTTTCAAGACAAATTAAATGTAAGCATATCTTTAATTTTAGGGAAAAAGTATTTGGTGCATAACCGACATCGTTTTTAAGTTCTACTGTTTACACTCATGTACATACATGAAGCATTAGTATTTCTTTTGCCTGTTACAGTCAGTACGCAGTATATTCAACACACAGAAAGACATAAACTTTAAAATTTAGTCTAACCTTTTCTACTCCTTACCTAGAGAGATTATTGCATTCCTGGTATCGAAATATTGCCAGAAAATACATTTTTTGTGAAACTCTGCTTATTAACGCATACAGTTTATTTCAAAGTCATGATTTTGTAAAATTAGTCATTTCAAATTGAAATTCAGTTTTTATTTGTAAATTCTTCAACAGTTTTGGTTTTAAGGCTTCTATTTTGGATGTTAGAGACCACTTCATTTTCCTCAGAGGCCTCTTTAGCAGCTTTCCTTCTGAAAAAGGCATGCTTAGGATTTTAACAACAAAGAGAATCTATCACCCTCCGTTGGGCTTGAGCCAAGGACCTTGGGAACTAGAGCCTAGCCTGTTTTCTCTAAACCAGCAGGACGATTCCGAGATTTTTTTTATTGATTTAAATTTTACAATACTAATCCTTTTCTCAAATACAAAGCATTTACATTAATTTTCTTTTGGTCGTACAAAGAAAACAGAATTTCAAAACCATTACGTAGCGACCAGCTCTTAAATTATTTGTACTTTACTTAAAACTTTACTTTACTTAATTATTTCTCTTGTACCTTCAAGGAAATTTACATTAAGATAATCATTACAAAGGTTTATCTCTATTGATGTAAACAGAAGCATGATCCTTTCTAAGCATAGTTTGTAAATAAGTATGGACAAAACATGAACAGCTGGCGTGCCAATTTCGGCCCCCGAGCATTGTTTGGCAAGCCCTGATCTAGGGTAATAGACCTCTTTTTATGCAAGTCAGTGCACAAATCTTTTTAATGTATTCTTATGCTAGAATCAGAAGGGCAACAGCAAGCTAGAGATTCTAAAACATTTGACAAGCGTATGTATATAAAACATTTGAATGTCAACTTTAAGTCAGGTTAAGACATCGATACGGAATTTGGAACGTAACCTCTGTGCACTTCATAGAGGTTCCAAATAGTGTTATGAATTATTGGAGTGTACTGTCAAACTTTGGTATAGAAGCAATGATATCGAAAAGGGTAGACATGGCCAATACCTTTAATTTTACAGCTTTAAGTCATTCTACGGCATAACAGTAGATATTATGCCGAATTTCACAATTTCTAAGAGCAAATTAAAACTCCTTTAACACGTGTGACACATACCATTTACTAAATAGTTCTCGAATTTGTCAAATGTCAATAATATTATATTGATTCCTGAAACTAAGGGAAATCGCGTTTACAGCAAGATTCTTGAAACAAGAGAAATGACGTTAAAAACGAGATCAACTCTCGTACACAACGAGATGTCAGCTGTTTTCATCTATTGTTGATTCATGTGTCTTTTCTCACATCAGGCGATGAAGCGATTAAATGTTATTTCATAATATTATTCTCTACATGTTTTGGGTGCAGTTCTAGTGATATTTTCTGCGGCTTGTATAATTTCACTTGATTCTTATGTGTCATTTTCTTCTAAACTCTGCCATTTAATCTCTATGTAGGTTACACTAGACAAAAGAATAACGTTTTAGAACAATGTCTGCCATATAGGTTAATTCTACGATGAATAGAAATAAATTTAAGTATCAAAATTTGTATTGTGAACAGATCTGTGTGCCATAAGAACTTAATTATGGTAACAAAACATAATGGAAAGTAAAATCTAATCAAACCAACTCAAATTTATTAAACATATACAAATACAAATCGTAATTGTCGTGTGATGGGACTTGTCCATTTGATTGAGTCCAGGGTTCATGGAGCTTAGAGCTACCCGATATTCGTCTTGAAGGATAAGGGAAAACCCCGGAGAAACCTTATCCAGGTAACACACCCTGACCGAGATTTGAACTCGGGACCTCTTGAACGTGAGGCAGACATGCTACCATCTACGCTACTGAGGTGGGATGAGCCCCTGGTGGTTTACCGGGAAAATACATAAGTCTGGAGAATTTAATGTCAGGAAGGCAAGTTGACCATGGTAGCTCAGTGGGTAAGCGCGACTGGACGGTAACTAGGAGATCCGAGGTTCAAATCCCGGCTATGCCATTGAAATTTTCAGTTTGACTCTTATCTATCCAAAACCGTAGCCTAAACGCGGCTAGTGTGAAGGAACGATTAATTTCCATCAATTAACTTGAAAAATATTTTTTTACCCGTACATCATACACTAATTTTAGACAGTCCTGGACATTTATAGATATGGGATCTCCCGGTCTGCGTGCGGTTGCTCTAAACCACTGAGCTACTATGACCAACATACCGACATAACATTATATTCTCCAACTGACTGGTATAATTTCCCGGTAGACCACTAGGGCTTCTCTGTGTCATCTGTTGGAAATCCAGAAAGCTACTTTGCACATGGAAATTTTAATTTATATGAATTAAAATATGATATTAAAATATATGAATTAATGTTTGTGGTGTGCTGCAATACGGTAGCTGTAGATCCCGGAAGAACTGAGCCAGAACGTGTTGTTGTCCACTGCAGGCTAATCTTACTTCGAGCACGTAATGAGCTTGTTGTCAAATCGTCTTCTCTTTGTAACCTTGCTTCTATCTTCCTAGTTTGTAATTCAAAACGTCTCAACATTATATAATCCACAATTAATACATATTACTTTCGCCTTAATTCCCTACCCGTAACAGTTTGTTACTATAGCTTCTTCAATCAATAACGAAAGCTTCGAGATAAACCTTTCCATAAATAGGCAATAGCGATTGTCAAGTGTTTAACAACTGAACGATACTCTTTCCACACGATCGCGACAGACAATTGAATATCAACAGCACCTTAACGCAAAGGTATCAATGCAAATCACTAATGAATAGTATGTCGAAACTGGATTATGCCACGAAAATGGGTTAAACAGTCACATAGACAGCTATAATATTAGAAATAAGCAGGATTATTACAGAGCTGCACTCAGGGGGACATTAAATGATCGTTCAATAAAAAAGTATAGGGAAAGAATGTAATGCTTTACTTAAGTGAATAAAAGACTTAAATGCAAATTCAAATGCATTGAAATGCAAATAAAAGCCATTAAGAAATATTTGCCTGAAAATTCTTTCTAAAATATTGAAGAAATTAAGCACAACACTAATACAATTTAAGTGTGCCAATACTATATACATTTGAATAGGTGTAAATATAGTTTATAGGTATGTGAAATTGAAACAACTTTGTAATTAAATGTTGTTATACATGTATATGTACTTTGAACATTAGATGAAATAAAAAGAAAAAATATATATTCAAATAATTTGTGTGGTTTAAAAATATCTAATTTTGTCTGTAGGTTTCCGTCAATGCTTAATGTTTGCCATTTATACAAATTTAAACAAAATTTATTTAGAATTAAGATGAACTAACACGCTGGTTACAGAAAAATTTAGGGCTTAATTGTTTTGTAAATATTTTCATTATATAATATTTTAATCAAATTCGTCAGATACAGTTTTATTTAAAAATGTTCAATGTAGAGGGAGAAACTTTTTGAAAACCTTCGTGTCGCATTTACAGAAAATGCTGGATCTATATATCAAATTTTGAATTTTAGAATCTCTTCGATTTTAAGTTATGTTGTTCAAAGATCCAGACTGTACTATATTTCATGTCAGTTGTTATAGGATTTGAATATACGTGTTATTGAATATTGGAACAGAAATTGAAATAAGACATAACTATTACTCACTGAACGTCTTAATTGACAATCATATCATTTGTACTTTTGTCTGATTTTTACTTCGTCTATCAAGTACCTAGCAGTTAGAAAACTCATACATCTACACTCATATGATCTTCCCTACTAATCGTTACACAAATTATTTTTAATAACGTTTATTTCTTCTGTCTGCCTCATATTAATAGAGATAACGTCTGTAGAAGTGGTTTTGAGACATGCTTTCTTGTAAGTACAATGGAATAGAAAAATTCAAAAGGTTTGAGTGATAGCCCAATCTTATAAAAGACGGTTGTTATGTGATGTCTTTGAAATTCTGTTCTCTTTGCATGTCCAGGCCATAAAAACTATAACCACTGGAAACTTCAGAAACATAACAAAGAAAGTCTTGGAGTATCTTGGTCCTCCACAAAAATATATGTTTGATATAAATTGCGTTGTTTAACAGCATTTCTCGTACAGAGCTAAATGTTAAGCCATTTCCCAAATGCTGTGTCATAGCGGTTCAATATTTAGGCATTTCCTGCTTCCCTTATGGTCATCTGTACGGTTCATGAACCGGTGTTGTTGGATGACCACGCTGTATGGTCAACACCAGATGGTGCTCGAGGATCTCGCAGTGGGTCGTCACTTCAACATCCAGGCCACATTCTCGTACCTTAACATACTTATAAATTACAAAGTTTATACTTCAATAATATAAATGAACCTACTAATGTAACACTTTAATATTAAGAATGGATAAAATTTATTTTTAATCAATGTATGAATAAAACACTATCACTAGGCCTACATTCCAAGTACAGTAAAACCTCTCTAAAACGGCACGCGATCGTTCTGGCATTTGTTTTCCGTTTACACAGAGAGCTGTGTTAGACCACAAAGAAATTACGAAATAGTCGTACAGGTTTACAGTGAAGGAATAGGTATGAAGTGTAAATAATAATAGACTGATATGTATTATGTACTATGTTTACAACTTACATATAATAATTGTAGTTTATCGTCTAGTTTCTCTGTTTGCTTTCAATTTCCCCTTTCCAATCTTCAACTGTCTGTATATCAACATCATTTGTTTCACCACACACAATATTCAAAACAATGTTATGACGATGTTTGAAACTCTCGAGTCATTCATTGGAAGTTCTGAAATTGTCTTTGTGTTATTTTCTTGTTGTCTCTAAAGCTTGAGTCTGAAGTAATGGTCCACAAATGAGAATTCCTTTAACAAACACTCGAACACAGCACGATTTACTTCGGCATACTCTGTAGATTTTGTGATGTGTTTTATATGACCTGCTGTTCCCTTTAGTTACTCGACTTTAATTTTTATTTTGTCAAAATCTTATAAATCTGAGTTTTCCCACTTTAAACACCACAGTTAATCCTTTAGCTGGATGTTTGTTCTTTTTGTATTCTTCAATAACCTTAATTTTTTTCCTACAGTGATAATGTCTTATGTTTAGAACTCATTTTACAAAATTTGTGTACACACAAACCATATTTTTAAACAACACCAAAGCTACAGCTTTCTTCCACTCGTACTTGCTCATTTATGAGAAGAAACTGAGAATGAAAACAAGACAAAACAGTTCATTTCCTTAAGTTCATTTGTTGCATTTCAGCTTTCTTATGTCTAAATGTTGATTTAATATGTGACAAACACGTTCTTTTGACATGTTCTTATCCTCTGCTATCTCTCTCACTTTAATTCCGCGGTCGTCTAGCCCCATTTGATGAACTTTGGCGATGTTTTCGTCCGTAGTTGCAGTTTTTAGACGTCCCGAACGTTCATTGTCTCCCAAGCTCTTACGGCCACGTTTAAATTCAGCTGCTCAAAATTTCGGTATGATGTAGCGTTCCCATACACATAATCCAACTCATCTTTGATTTGTGTAGTCGTATTGCCTTTCAAAACCAAATATTTAATGACAGCTTGATACTCGATTTTGTCAATTTTCATAAAAACCGTTAGCTCAACTCACTTAAAGGACTGTTACGTAATATCTGAGAGTCTAAAATGGCTGAAACTTTGGTAACTGTCAACAGATTAATTAACGAAATGCACTAGCTTTTATTTAAGAGTGCTGTCATTTTCATGTTGAGATCAGAAACATTTCAGACGACCCTCGTATTCTTTTTTTTTAATTCACTTTAGTTTAAATCCGGATATTTATCTTTCAGGATAAGGAAAAACGTTATCTATATAACTCACCCTGACCAACAGTAGAGCTCGGGACCTGTTGAACGTGAAGCAGACAGGCTACAGAGGCGATCAGACATTGTATTTGTTGGAAATACTTCTCTTATGGAGACAGGTGGCCTTAGAACTGCTCTCTGTGGATATTTGTCAATTGTTGCTTTATCAGGTTCAAAGTTTGCTATTGGCCTTCTCTCCCTAATTTTGTTTAACAAAGTCTGGAACAACGTGTTTAATCCCGTAATCACGTGTCGGATACCCGTGACTTTTATTGTTACCTTTTATAGCAGTAGTAATAATTTTGCATGAGGCGTGTACAGCGCTTTTGGCACATTTTTCTTAATATACTTCGTTATTTACAGTAATTATCTAGTGAATATTCGATCGCCATTAATCACAACAGAAACTGTTATCAATCCACTCTCTGCGAAATGACTATTTGTGTGCTAAAGACAACTTTCAAACCTGTAGTCTAAAGTCGTCTGATGACTACCATATCATTGGGAAAAAAATGAAGGGATTGATGGCAAAACGGGTTTGAATTAAATCTACAGCTTGCCTTTCTTAAACAATGCAGATGATTATCTTGAAAACGAAGCGTTTTACACAAAACTACTTTTATGGCGAACGGTTTTGTTTGAATAAAAAGATACCACACACTTATCGTTGGTAAATAGAAAGTTTCGTAAAAATTAATGTCGAAATTTCACTGGATAATACAAGCGTATATCTGTAGTGTAGGTGCCTCATATTCAAGAGGTCCCTAGTTGAAATTTCGGTCAGGGTGATCCGTTTTCTTCCGGGATTTTCCCATATCCTGAAAGATGAATGAATATGCATACTCCGCAGCTACTCCAGCCAACCAGTCTCCCCGCAGCACAGCCACCTCAAGCCACCTAACCTACGCCGAAGCCCTCTGCTCTTCTCCAGCCGCAGGTCCTACGCTGCCACCAACAAAGGAGCCCTACGCTGTCTACACTCCCGAACACGCTGTACCGCACTCGGCAGTTATCCGCGGGGTCCCACGAGATCTCCCGATGCGCTACATACCCGCCGCCGCTCAACAGCTCTGGCCCTCTACTCTCAAGACTACTAGAATCACCACGCGCCATGGGCCTTCAAACCTTGTCCGGGTACAGCTCGCCGACATAGTCGACTACGAGGCTGCCTTGAGGACGGGCCTGCCCTTGTTAGGGCAGTGTCTCAGAATCGAGGCTAGCAGAGCGTTACGCCATCACACATGTTGGCGCTGCTGTGGCTACGGACACGACGCCTCAACGTGCAACGCTCCACCTCGGTGCCACTATTGCGGTGCCTCATCACTGACATCGGAATGCACGCGCCACGACCTTCGCCGCCGCCGACGCTACTGCGCCACCTGCGATGGCCTTGGCCACTACACAGGTCAGGCACAGTGTCCGCTCAATCCAAACAGGCGTAGA
This sequence comes from Mantis religiosa, assembly GCA_030765055.1. Lineage (NCBI taxonomy): Eukaryota > Metazoa > Arthropoda > Insecta > Mantodea > Mantidae > Mantis > Mantis religiosa. Next base: position 15,665,680 of record CM060952.1, read on the forward strand.
ACCACCACACCGGCAGCTCCTGTCCCGGGCCATTCCTCACCACCTACGCCAGCCTTCTATGAGGAACTAAGGACTGCTTCAACCAAGATCCAGTCCGTACTTCACAACACAAACGAGCGCCTGGCTGCCCTGGAGACGCAACTCGCCTCTGCCGCCACGACCATCCAGCCGACCGTCATGGACACAGCCCCAGGCACCGCAGAGATCATCACACAGCTTGAGGATACCATCATAGAGGCGACAGCAAAGAGCTTCCACACCTGTCTGACCTACTTCACATCCGAACTCACAAAATTCTCCACCCGCCTTGATCGAATGGGGGATGTTATCAACAAACTTTCAGAAGCAGAACACAAGTACCATAACCTAGTGCCACTCATTACGCAAACTCACCAATCTGCAACCGTGGACATCCCATCTTCACTCCAGACCTTAGCCAATGGACTGGACAACAGCAAGATCGACCTGCACAGGATCGTTCGGACACTCCAAGCCCACCACGACTCATACGACCACAAGCACACCATCGGCGAACAAATAAGAGCTATAAATTAAACAGTTAACCCATACTTGGGACATCTACGCCGACTGAACACTTAGTACCGTCCACCCTGACTCCCCAGTTTGGCTTCCAGGGCGCAAGCCATGCCTGCCATCCTGGCCTTATACTTTACGCCAGACAGCAAGATAGATGCTGCTCGAAATAAACGAAAATTTCCAGAGTGCTTATCGCGGGATCTGCACAAACATACCCACACTTTCCCTCACCTAACCCCGCTTCCACATAAGAAGCGATTATCCTTGTTTTTTGTTTCAATAAAGCTAAAAAAAAAAAAAAAAAAAAAAAAAGATGCTGAGTTTAAACACCTAGGACCGTGTTCACAGTTATTACGAGGGCTAGGAAGTTCTTAACACTCGCCGTTCCGTATACAGGTAAAAGACCAGCCCTCTCCCGGCATCCAAACAACTTATAGATAAGAAACGCACAGCGGAGACTCGTTGAAACTGGTTGCCCAGAGAAAACAAATGAATTATGAGACATTCGTAAATGCACATCTATTTAGATAATTATGTACAACATACAAATTCTTATATAGTACATACAGGTTCGTCTCTGGCTGATCTCATTATTTAAATAGGCACATTGTAGCAACACCCAAGCAATTATAACGCGGATTGTAACATTTCCTGATCGAATGTAAAATAATATCCAAATAATAAAATTAATTTCTTAAATATCTGAAGACTTACTAGACAGATTTCCAAAGCACGAATTTTACTACATATTTACTCACCTGTGACCGTATTGCTAAAAACAATAATGTACCTCTGAAGCTTTCAAATGAAAACTCAATCTCTGTTCCGTAAAACAAGATTTAGTTGACTGAAAATTTGTTGCAAATTCGTTAATGATTTCAGCTAATTTAGTTTCTCGATCTGGCTTCTCCTTTTTCCATGTTTGCTGAAGTATTCCACTGAAATGTAAATAATGAAGTAAATAAGGATATGAATAAGCACACGTCTAGAAAACATACAATGGTTGTACAACAAATTTAGGTGTTCATCTTTGAAGCACAACAAAGATGTTATTCGAATGTCTTCCTTCCTACCAACGTGCGCTGTGTCATGCAGTTACACCTGTTTTGTAGTAATGAGTTGTATTCTACGAAGAACCTTGCCCTTTTTAGTCGCGCTGCGTGGTATAGCCATGCCTGACCGCTCTTACATTGCTCAAGGAAATCGGTACGAACTTCCTAGCTCTGATTATCACTTTGGTCTAGACTATCTTCCGACTAACTTGGTCCGGACCAAAGGCGGTCTAACTTTTTGGTATTCATAAACGATAAAAAGCCTTGGGCTAAGTAAAGCGGTGGACCAGCACGGAGCTAATGTTACACGACGTAGAGACGTTCTTCTGCGCATGCGCGAGTCCCATAGAGTGCTAAACAAACGACAGTGTACCTACAAGTTTATAAATCTCTGTGGTAGTTTCACAGTTGTTTCTTACTTTCCGGCTTGCTGGAAAGAAGCGAGAGTGGTGTGCATCCTGAAGCCCGGCAAGGATCCGGTCTTTCCGTCTAGCTACCGATCCATAAGTCTTCTCCCAACTGTCTCAAAACTATTTGAGCGGTTGCTCCTATCCCGCCTGACCCCTCTTTTTGAGGAAAGGCAGCTCCTACCCGATCACCAGTTTGGTTTTCGTCATGGACACTCCACGATCCTGCAGCAGCTGCGTCTGGCCGAGAGGACTGCCCTGGGATTCCAGGAAAACCTCAAGACAGTCGCGGTGCTGCTAGACGTAGCCTTTGCCACAACCTGGCACCAAGGCCTACTGTACAAGGCCAACTTACCTCCTCCCTATCTCGCCCTGATTAGTAGTTTCCTCAGAGACCGCACGTTCAGGGTGAGAGTGGAAGGACGGCTGTCATCCATCAGACCCATAGCCGCGGGAGTCCCGGAAGGCAGTGTACTGTTCTCGTTACTCTTTGCGGCCTACATGTCTGACTTCCCCTTAGAACCACAGACTGTTACGTGCCAATATGCTGACGACGTCCTCATAATGGCACGTAACAAAACCCTAAGATATTGTCATCCCCCGCTGCAGCGCCAGCTCCGAGCCATTGGCCGTTGGAGTGAGAGGTGGAGGGTGGTCATTAGCCCCGAGAAGAGCTCAGCTCTTCTTCTGGCTAAGGTCCGAGCTGGGCGACCGGATTGGTCGCTGAGGTTGAGGCAGAGGCAAATCCCTTGGGTTCCCACTGCCAAATACCTTGGCGTCCACCTCGATCGCGGTCTCACCTACGCACCTCACGTCCGGTTCAAAGCCGGACAAGGGAATGCAGCGCTAACGCAGTTATACCCAATCCTCAAATCCATCATGCCAACGCACCTCAAACTACGCCTGTATCGGGCGATTATACTGCCCCTGATTCTGTACGGCTGCGAAGTCTGGGGATCAGCGGCTCCCATCACTATCCGCAGACTACAGCGCGTCCAGAACAGGGTACTGCGCATGAACTACGATACCGGGCGGAGATTCCCGCCCCACATCCTTCATACTTACTCCGGAGTCCCGTACATCGTGGACGTGGTGCGGGAGAGATCCCGCACCATCTACGATAAGCTGGACTCCCATCCAAACATACTGGTGAACACCCTTGGCCGCTACGACCACAGGACTCCTCGCCGCCGACCGAGCTACCGGTTGCCCAAAGATGCTTTGGGTAACTAGAACTGAACAGGGCCACATTCCCCTGACTCCAACCCCCCAAGCCCAGAAATGGGCTTGGTAAGTCCAATACCTAAACACTGTTCCTTTCCCTCTAGCCTGTTAAGCGGACTGTGCTCAGATGCCTCCCAGGCAGGCGGAAGAGTGCAGCCAGCACTGGGCGCATGCCCCCCCCCACGGGGCAACAGCACGCACAAGGCTAGACATACCACTGCCGAAGACAACCGCCTGAGACAAAGATGACTCTTTTGTACTGCCCAGATAAAGACGCAATAAGCGGCTAGGTGCTGGGCAGCAAACACTCCGTCCAGGTAAACCTTGACGACTCGAATCTTCTGCTGGTCTTCTACAGCTGTTTCTTACGGTTACTGCTGCTGTTTGAGGTTCGGTAACAAAGTTTGGTGTACTGTGAATATGGATAATATGAAGAAGCGTGGTATCAGTTGGCCAGAGGAAGACCAATGTTTTCTCTTGTCCAAAAAAAGAATGAACATTATAGAAAATAAATCCGTGTCGACGAATACAAATGTGAGAAAGGAGAAAGCAAGGAGGGAAATTTATAACGAGTTTGCTGATAATGCGGCTTACTGATACAGGTCAGCAGTGTTGTCTTGATATCCTCCTCTTGTATAATACCGAAGTGCTGTTAGGATTTGAGTATCAGACCTCGGTTGTCGTACCTGACGTACAGGTCAGCAGTGTTGTCTTGATATCCTCCTCTTGTATAATACCGAAGTGCTGTTAGGATTTGAGTGTCAGGTCTCGGTTGTCGTACCTGACGTACAGGTCAGCAGTGTTGTCTTGATATCCTCCTCTTGTATAATACCGAAGTGCTGTTAGGATTTGAGTATCAGACCTCGGTTGCCGTCCCTGACGTACAGGTTAGCAGTGTTGTCTTGATATCCTCCTCTTGTATAATACCGAAGTGCTGTTAGGATTTGAGTGTCAGGTCTCGGTTATCGTCCCTGGCGTACAGGTCAGCAGTGTTGTCTTGATATCCTCCTCTTGTATAATACCGAAGTGCTGTTAGGATTTGAGTATCAGACCTCGGTTGTCGTACCTGACGTACAGGTCAGCAGTGTTGTCTTGATATCCTCCTCTTGTATAATACCGAAGTGCTGTTAGGATTTGAGTGTCAGGTCTCGGTTGTCGTACCTGACGTACAGGTCAGCAGTGTTGTCTTGATATCCTCCTCTTGTATAATACCGAAGTGCTGTTAGGATTTGAGTATCAGACCTCGGTTGTCGTCCCTGACGTACAGGTTAGCAGTGTTGTCTTGATATCCTCCTCTTGTATAATACCGAAGTGCTGTTAGGATTTGAGTATCAGACCTCGGTTGTCGTACCTGACGTACAGTTAGCAGTGTTGTCTTGATATCCTCCTCTTGTATAATACCGAAGTGCTGTTAGGATTTGAGTGTCAGACCTCGGTTATCATCCCTGACGTACAGGATAGCACTGTTGTCTTGATATCCTCCTCTTGTATAATACCGAAGTGCTGTTAGGATTTGAGTATCAGACCTCGGTTGTCGTCCCTGACGTACAGTTAGCAGTGTTGTCTTGATATCCTCCTCTTGTATAATACCGAAGTGCTGTTAGGATTTGAGTGTCAGACCTCGGTTATCATCCCTGACGTACAGGATAGCAGTGTTGTCTTGATATCCTCCTCTTGTATAATACCGAAGTGCTGTTAGGATTTGAGTGTCAGACCTCGGTTGTCGTCCCTGACGTACAGGTTAGCAGTGCTGTCTTGATATCCTCTTCTTGTATAATACTGAAGTGCTGTTAGGATTTGAGTGTCACGCCTCGGTTATCGTCCCTGACGTACAGGTTAGCAGTGTTGTCTTGATATCCTCCTCTTGTATAATACCGAAGTGCTGTTATGATTTGAGTGTCAGGTCTCGGTTATCGTCCCTGACGTACAGGTTAGCAGTGCTGTCTTGATATCCTCCTCTGGTATAATACTGAAGTGCTGTTAGGATTTGAGTGTCAGGCCTCGGTTATCGTCCCTGACGTACAGGTCAGCAGTGTGGTCTTGATATCCTCCTCTTGTATAATACCGAAGTACTGTTAGGATTTGAGTGTCAGACCTCGGTTATCGTCCCTGACGTACAGGTTAGCAGTGCTGTCTTGACATCCTCCTCTTGTATAATACCAAAGTGCTGTTAGGATTTGAGTGTCAGACCTCGGTTATCGTCCCTGACGTACAGGTTAGCAGTGTTGTCTTGATATCCTCCTCTTGTATAATACCGAAGTGCTGTTAGGACTTGAGTGTCAGACCTCGGTTACCCTTCCTGACGTACAGGTTAGCAGTGTTGTCTTGATATCCTCTTCTTGTATAATACGGAAGTGCTGTTAGGATTTGAGTGTCACGCCTCGGTTATCGTCTCTGACGTACAGGTTAGCAGTGTTGTCTTGATATCCTCCTCTTGTATAATACCGAAGTGCTGTTAGGATTTGAGTGTCAGACCTCGGTTATCGTCCCTGACGTACAGGATAGCAGTGTTGTCTTGATATCCTCCTCTTGTATAATACCCAAGTGCTGTTAGGACTTGAGTGACAGACCTCGGTTATCGTTCCTGACGTACAGGTCAGCAGTGTTGTCTTGATATCCTCCTCTTGTATAATACCGAAGTTCTGTTAGGATTTGAGTGTCAGACCTCGGTTATCGTCCCTGACGTACAGGTTAGCAGTGTTTTCTTGATATCCTCCTCTTGTATAATACCGAAGTGCTGTTAGGATTTGAGTGTCAGACCTCGGTTATCGTCCCTGACGTACAGGTTAGCAGTGTTTTCTTGATATCCTCCTCTTGTATAATACCGAAGTGCTGTTAGGATTTGAGTGTCAGACCTCGGTTATCGTCCCTGACGTACAGGTTAGCAGTGTTGTCTTGATATCCTACTCTTGTATAATACCGAAGTGCTGTTAGGATTTGAGTGTCAGACCTCGGTTATCGTCCCTGACGTACAGGTCAGCAGTGTTGTCTTGATATCCTCCTCTTGTATAATACCGAAGTGCTGTTAGGATTTGAGTGTCAGACCTCGGTTATCGTCCCTGACGTACAGGTTAGCAGTGTTTTCTTGATATCCTCCTCTTGTATAATACCGAAGTGCTGTTAGGATTTGAGTGTCAGGTCTCGGCTATCGTCCCTGACATACAGGTCAACAGTGTTGTCTTGATATCCTCCTCTTGTATAATACCGAAGTGCTGTTAGGATTTGAGTGTCAGGTCTCGGCTATCGTCCCTAACATACAGGTCAGCAGTGTTGTCTTGACATCCTCCTCTTGTATAATACCGAAGTTCTGTTAGATTTGAGTGTCAGACCTCGGTAATCGTCCCTGACAAACAGGTCGGCAGTGTTGTCTTGATATCCTCCTCTTGTATAAATACCGAAGTGCTGTTAGGATTTGAGTATCAGACCTCAGTTATCGTCCCTGACATACAGGTCAGCAGTGTTGTCTTGATATCCTCCTCTTGTATAATACCGAAGTTCTGTTAGGATTTGAGTGTCAGACCTCGGTAATCGTCCCTGACAAACAGGTCAGCACTGTTGTCTTGATATCCTCCTCTTGTATAATACCGAAGTGCTGTTAGGATTTGAGTGTCAGGCCTCGGTTATCGTCCCTAACGTACAGGTCAGCAGTGTTTTCTTGATATCCTCCTCTTGTATAATACCGAAGTGCTGTTAGGATTTGAGTGTCAGACCTCGGTTATCGTCCCTGACGTACAGGTTAGCAGTGTTTTCTTGATATCCTCGTCTTGTATAATACAGAAGTGCTGTTAGGATTTGAGTGTCAGGTCTGGGTTATCGTCTCTGACGTACAGGTTAGCAGTGTTGTCTTGATATGCTCCTCTTGTATAATACCGAAGAGCTGTTAGGATTTGACTGTCAGACCTCGGTTATCGTCCATGACGTACAGGTTAGCAGTGTTGTCTTGATATCCTCCTCTTGTATAACACCGAAGTGCTGTTAGGATTTGAGTGTCAGGCTTCGGTTATCGTCCCTGACGTACAGGTTAGCAGTGTTGTCTTGATATCCTCCTCTTGTATAATACCGAAGTGCTGTTAGGATTTGAGTGTCAGACCTCGGTTATCGTCCCTGACGTACAGGTTAGCAGTGTTGTCTTGATATCCTCCTCTTGTATAATACCGAAGTGCTGTTAGGAATTGTGTATCAGACCTCGGTTATCGTCCCTGACGTACAGGTCAGCAGTGTTGTCTTGATTTCCTCTTCTGGTATAATACCGAAGTGCTGTTAGGATTTGAGTGTCAGGTCTCGGGTATCGTGCCTGACGTATAGGTCAGCAGTGTTGTCTTGATATCCTCCTCTTGTATAATACCGAAGTGCTGTTAGGATTTGAGTGTCAGGTCTCGGTTATCGTCTCTGACGTTCAGGTCAGGAGCTTTCTGGCTTTCGCTTTGCTAAGTTTAGGTTGTCATACATCGCAATAATTTATATTCTTGGTAGATAAGTTTTCCTCCATCGTCTTATTTCACGAATTCTACGTACCACAGCTACATTCATTACTTCATTGTCGTCCCTGTAGCAAAGATAGTCCGCCTATAATCTACCCCTTGGAGGCGGACCGATATTGCAGCCGGAGCAACGTGTTTGGTACCCGGACTATCGCTAATCCCAGTTTATGAATAAGAAAATCGATGGTCCAGCGTTAGTCCACCGTTAGTAGCAAGTTGGTCCGGACTCAGTCTTATTTAATAGGGTTTTCATTGTGCACATTGGAAAACAGCGGAGTTTCTTCCAAAAATGATTTGTTTGGATTTAGAGTACCTCAAAACTTGCATTTTCAACGTGCATTCTATGCCAAACGTTTTAATGGAATACAGTACTTCCCTAGTTTCTGTGGCTACATAACAGAGACAGTAAACAAACCGTTTATTTGTAAAACCTGTCTTTTTCATCGTGTTAGTATGGTCCTAGTTTTCTCTGATGGTTTATTGGCAGTCGTAGCTTTCAAAGACCATGCTCAGGTTATAGTTAGCGAGAAGGAAGCATCAGTTCGACTCGCGACAATGCCCCTTCGCGTTGTCATTACAGAAACAGTTATTTTAAACCGTGATGTTAGGAGTATGAGCTACAATTGCTACTATTTCGAGTGATAACTCAGAAATATTTCATTTGTTCAAGTTCAAACAATTGACAACTCCCATCATATAGAATTTCATCTCGTAAGAGTTGTTTTACATGCTAACGTAAAAGAATTACCGTAATGGTTTGAGTGTTTGCTCTATGTAAGGATTTTCTGATAACATTAGAGTGTAATGTCAAGCGGAAAGTCCCTTGGCCCTCCTTAATGGGATAAGAATTACATGGGAAGCGTTAACTAGGTTGTGACCTTGACGGTATTGTGAAGGGTCATTGCTGCTTTAGATACCTACACCATTCTGCGGATGTGACAATGGAATGTCTCTCTTACATAACGAAATGATTCTGCCAATTGAAGACGTCGTTAGCAAACACAATCGCACGTCCGAACATATCACAACTAGGCATTTCAAGTCATTCTTACACTTATCCTAAACCTCTGACATTACACTCCCATATTTCTGTATCTAATTTATGTTAATTTCCTTGAATATAAATGGGAATATGGAAATATATTATTGTGTGATAGTAAAGTGTTTTAAACTACTGATCGATATTCCTTTTTTTTAATTTGATTCATTTATACCCCGCCTTTAACTGCAATGGTCATATCAGCGGCCGTTCTCCTTTGGAACATATCGAAGGTGATAACTCGTATTCGTTGGGTTTTAATCATTAGATCAAGTACACATTTATACCCCGCCTTTAACTACAATGGTCATATCGGCCGCTGCTCTCCTTTGGGACATATCGAAGGTGTTAACTCGTATTCGTTGGGTTTTAATCATTAGATCACGTGCACATTTATAACCCGCCTTTAACTACAATGGTCATATCGGCGGCCGTTCTCCTTTGGAACACACCAAAGGTGTTAACTCGTATTCGTTGGGTTTTAATCATTAGAACACGTACACATTTATACCCCGCCTTTAACTACAATGGTAATATCGGTGGCCATTCTCCTTTGGAGCATATCGAAGGTGTTAACTCGTATTCGTTGGTTTTAATCATTAGATCACGCACACATTTAAACCCCGCCTTTAACTACTATGGTCATATCGGCGGCCGTTCTCCTTTGGAACATATCGAAGGTGTTAACTCATATTCGTTGGTTTTAATCATTAGATCACGTACCCATTTATACCCCACCTTTAACTACAATGGTCATATCGGTGGTCATTCTCCTTTGGAACATATCGAAGGTGTTAACTCGTATTCGTTGGTTTTAATCATTAGATCACGCACACATTTAAACCCCGCCTTTAACTACAATGGTCATATCGACGGCCATTCTCCTTTGGAACATATCGATGGTGTTAACTCGTATTCGTTGGTTTAAATCATTAGATCACGTACACATTTATACCCCGCCTTTAACTACAATGGACATATCGGCGGCCGTTCTCCTTTGGAACATATCGAAGGTGTTAACTCGTATTCGTTGGGTTTTAATCATTAGATCACGTACACATTTATACCTCGCCTTTAACTACAATGCTCATATGGGCGGCCGTTCTCCTTTGGAACATATCGAAGGTGTTAACTCGTATTCGTTGGGTTTTAATCATTAGATCACGTACACATTTATACCTCGCCTTTAACTACAATGGTCATATCGGCGGCCGGTCTCCTTTGGAACATATCGAAGGTGTTAACTCGTAATCGTTGGGTTTTAATCATTAGATCACGTTCACATTTATACCCCGCCTTTAACTACAATGGTCATATCGGCGGCAGCTCTACTTTGGAACATATCGAAAGGTGTTAACTCGTAATCGTTGGGTTTTAATAATTAGATCACGTTCACATTTATACCCGGCCTTTAACTACAATGGTCATATCGGCGGCAGTTCTACTTTGGAACATATCGAAAGGTGTTAACTCGTATTCGTTGGGTTTTAATCATTAGATCACGTACACATTTATACCCCACCTTTAACTACAATGGTCATATCGGTGGCCGTTCTCCTTCGGATTATATCGAAGGTGTTAACTCGTATTCGTTGGGTTTTAATCATTAGATCACGTACACATTTATACCCCACCTTTAACTACAATGGTCATATCGACGGCCATTCTCCTTTGGAACATATCGAAAGGTGTTAACTCGTATTCGTTGGGTTTTAATCATTAGATCACGTACACATTTATACCCCGCCTTTAACTACAATGGTCATATCGGCGGCAGTTCTACTTTTGAACATATCGAAGGTGTTAACTCGTATTCGCTGGGTTTTAATCATTAGATCACGTACACATTTATACCCCGCCTTTAACTACAATGGTCATATCGGCGGCCGTTCTCATTTGGAACATATCGAAGGTGTTAACTCGTATTCGTTGGGTTTTAATCATTAGATCACGTACACATTTATACCTCGCCTTTAACTACAATGGTCATATCGGCGGCCGTTCTCCTTTGGAACATATCGAAGGTGTTAACTCGTATTCGTTGGCTTTTAATCATTGGATCACGTACACATTTATACCTCGCCTTTAACTGCAATGGTCATATCGGCGGCCGTTCTCCTTTGGAACATATCGAAGGTGTTAACTCGTATTCGTTGGGTTTTAATCATTAGATCACGTACACATTTATACCCCGCCTTTAACTACAATGGTCATATCGGTGGCCGTTCTCCTTTGGAACATATCGAAGGTGTTAACCCGTATTCGTTAGGTTTTAATCATTAGATCACGTACACATTTATACCCCGCCTTTAACTACAATGGTCATATCGGTGGCGTTCTCCTTTGGAACATATCGAAGGTGTTAACTCGTATTCGTTGGGTTTTAATCATTAGATCACGCACACATTTAAACCCCGCCTTTAACTACAATGGTCATTTCGGCGGCCGTTCTCCTTTGGAACATATCGAAGGTGTTAACTCGTATTCGTTGGGTTTTAATCATTAGATCACGCAAACATTTATACCCCGCCTTTAACTACAATGGTCATATCGGCGGCCGTTCTCCTTTGGAACATATAGAAGGTGTTAACTCGTATTCGTTGGGTTTTAATCATTAGATCACGTACACATTTAAACCCCGCCTTTAACTACTATGGTCATATCGGCGGCCGTTCTCCTTTGGAACATATCGAAGGTGTTAACTCATATTCGTTGGTTTTAATCATTAGATCACGTACCCATTTATACCCCACCTTTAACTACAATGGTCATATCGGTGGTCATTCTCCTTTGGAACATATCGAAGGTGTGAACTCGTATTCGTTGGTTTTAATCATTAGATCACGCACACATTTAAACCCCGCCTTTAACTACAATGGTCATATCGACGGCCATTCTCCTTTGGAACATATCGATGGTGTTAACTCGTATTCGTTGGTTTAAATCATTAGATCATGTACACATTTATACCCCGCCTTTAACTACAATGGACATATCGGCGGCCGTTCTCCTTTGGAACATATCGAAGGTGTTAACTCGTATTCGTTGGGTTTTAATCATTAGATCACGTACACATTTATACCTCGCCTTTAACTACAATGGTCATATCGGCGGCCGTTCTCCTTTGGAACATATCGAAGGTGTTAACTCGTATTCGTTGGGTTTTAATCATTAGATCACGTACACATTTATACCTCGCCTTTAACTACAATGCTCATATGGGCGGCCGTTCTCCTTTGGAACATATCGAAGGTGTTAACTCGTATTCGTTGGGTTTTAATCATTAGATCACGTACACATTTATACCTCGCCTTTAACTACAATGGTCATATCGGCGGCCTGTCTCCTTTGGAACATATCGAAGGTGTTAACTCGTAATCGTTGGGTTTTAATCATTAGATCACGTTCACATTTATACCCCGCCTTTAACTACAATGGTCATATCGGCGGCAGCTCTACTTTGGAACATATCGAAAGGTGTTAACTCGTAATCGTTGGGTTTTAATCATTAGATCACGTTCACATTTATACCCCGCCTTTAACTACAATGGTCATATCGGCGGCAGTTCTACTTTGGAACATATCGAAAGGTGTTAACTCGTATTCGTTGGGTTTTAATCATTAGATCACGTACACATTTATACCCCACCTTTAACTACAATGGTCATATCGGTGGCCGTTCTCCTTCGGATTATATCGAAGGTGTTAACTCGTATTCGTTGGGTTTTAATCATTAGATCACGTACACATTTATACCCCACCTTTAACTACAATGGTCATATCGACGGCCATTCTCCTTTGGAACATATCGAAAGGTGTTAACTCGTATTCGTTGGGTTTTAATCATTAGATCACGTACACATTTATACCCCGCCTTTAACTACAATGGTCATATCGGCGGCAGTTCTACTTTTGAACATATCGAAGGTGTTAACTCGTATTCGCTGGGTTTTAATCATTAGATCACGTACACATTTATACCCCGCCTTTAACTACAATGGTCATATCGGCGGCCGTTCTCATTTGGAACATATCGAAGGTGTTAACTCGTATTCGTTGGGTTTTAATCATTAGATCACGTACACATTTATACCTCGCCTTTAACTACAATGGTCATATCGGCGGCCGTTCTCCTTTGGAACATATCGAAGGTGTTAACTCGTATTCGTTGGCTTTTAATCATTGGATCACGTACACATTTATACCTCGCCTTTAACTGCAATGGTCATATCGGCGGCCGTTCTCCTTTGGAACATATCGAAGGTGTTAACTCGTATTCGTTGGGTTTTAATCATTTGATCACGTACACATTTATACCCCGCCTTTAACTACAATGGTCATATCGGTGGCCGTTCTCCTTTGGAACATATCGAAGGTGTTAACCCGTATTCGTTAGGTTTTAATCATTAGATCACGTACACATTTATACCCCGCCTTTAACTACAATGGTCATATCGGTGGCCGTTCTCCTTTGGAACATATCGAAGGTGTTAACTCGTATTCGTTGGGTTTTAATCATTAGATCACGCACACATTTAAACCCCGCCTTTAACTACAATGGTCATTTCGGCGGCCGTTCTCCTTTGGAACATATCGAAGGTGTTAACTCGTATTCGTTGGGTTTTAATCATTAGATCACGCAAACATTTATACCCCGCCTTTAACTACAATGGTCATATCGGCGGCCGTTCTCCTTTGGAACATATCGAAGGTGTTAACTCGTATTCGTTGGGTTTTAATCATTAGATCACGCAGACATTTATACCCCGCCTTTAACTACAATGGTCATTTCGGCGGCCGTTCTCCTTTGGAACATATCGAAGGTGTTAACTCGTATTCGTTGGGTTTTAATCATTAGATCACGCAGACATTTATACCCCGCCTTTAACTACAATGGTCATATCGACGGCCGTTCTCCTTTGGAACATATCGAAGGTGTTAACTCGTATTCGTTGGGTTTTAATCATTAGATCACGTACACATTTATACCCCGCCTTTAACTACAATGGTCATATCGGCGGCCGTTCTCCTTTGGAACATATCGAAGGTGTTAACTCGTATTCGTTGGGCTTTAATCATTAGATCACGTACACATTTATACCCCGCCTTTAACTACAATGGTCATATCGGCGGCTGTTCTCCTTTGGAACACACCCAAGGTGTTAACTCGTATTCGTTGGGTTTTAATCATTAGATCACGTACACATTTATACCCCGCCTTTAACTACAATGGTCATATCGGCGGCCGTTCTCCTTTGGAACATATCGAAGGTGTTAACTCGTATTCGTTGGGCTTTAATCATTAGATCACGTACACATTTATACCCCGCCTTTAACTACAATGGTCATATCGGCGGCTGTTCTCCTTTGGAACATATCGAAAGTGTTAACTCGTATTCGTTGGGTTTTAATCATTAGATCACGTACACATTTATACCCCGGCTTTAACTACAATGGTCATAACGGCGGCTGTTCTCCTTTGGAACATATCGAAAGTGTTAACTCGTATTCGTTGGGTTTTAATCATTAGATCACGTACACATTTATACCCCGGCTTTAACTACAATGGTCATAACGGCGGCTGTTCTCCTTTGGAACATATCGAAGGTGTTAACTCGTATTCGTTGGGTTTTAATCATTAGATCACGTACACATTTATACCCCGCCTTTAACTACAATGGTCATATAGGCGGCTGTTCTCCTTTGGAACATATCGAAGGTGTTAACTCGTATTCGTTGGGTTTTAATCATTAGATCACGTACACATTTACACTCTCATTCATACTTCCAGACTCTGAGGAAGATGAGGAATTATCTTGCTCGGTGAAAAATCCCCACCCCCGACGCCAGGAATCAAACCCAATGTGTAGTGTATTGTTTAACGCCCGCTTTTACCACATACGGCACCGTAGGCATGACACTGATGATACATGAGATGAAGATGGAGCACCGGTGGAATGAGATGGCGGGGGAAACCGGATATCCTGGAGAAAACCCGCCCTAGCGCCGTGTTGTCCAGCACAAATCTCACTTTGCGGTCGCGTGGGATCGAACCCGGGCCGCCTTGGTGAGAGCGAAGCGGTGTAACCACTGAGCCACGACGCAGCCTGAATCAAACCCAGACCCCTAGCTCGGCAGCAGGTGTGACGGCGTGAGCAAAGCGGTAGTGACGTTACGCATGTTAACGGGGATGAGTGAAAAGAAAAATAGATGTATAGGAGAATCCTTATAAAGTTAAGGGAAAAGTGGATTAGGGCAAAAGAGGCGAATGTCAAGAAGAAATGACACCAAACTGCTCAGGGAAACCAAAGACTTATGCAAGTGTAATGGAAACTGTACAAATAAATATACAAATACCAGATTAATTTCTGCTCAGACTAAAAATGAAAACCGAAGTGTAGGAAAATTCTTAATTCCAAAAACTTAGCATTTAATATAATCTTGAATGTTCTAGCTTTGATGTAAGGCAAAACCCTTAATATTTACGAGAAAAATAGGGCTTTTGTGGAAGATTTTGGAAATATTGATCCTATTTACCCATGTTTACCTTATTCATTTTATTCGCATAGCAAAACATTTGAATGCCCAAAGAAAAAGAAACTCGATTGAGCAGGAATGCATAGAAAAATCAATTTTTGTAAGACTAAATTATAAAGAGTGAAGAGAGAGTCATGTGAATGATCGCATTCCTTTTTTGCACTGTCATGATGCAATTTCGCATTTAGAAGTGTTATGGAGATGCAAGTTTTATTAGAAATAATTATCTCTCAGACACTCATGCAATCGTAGCTTACCTGTAATTACCGATTTATGGAACTTCTTCGCTTAAATTTGCAATTAATTCACTAATAAACAGAACGCCTTTCACCTGACTACACAAAATTGCCTCTGACCTTAAATTCTATTCATTCAAAGAAAAAGTTATAATTTTGGTGTTTGGAAATATAAACGGAAAAAAGCTGGAAATAAGCAATTTATGTGATTACAAAAAAATACTACGAATGACTTGCCAAAGATTTCACTAAAGTTATATTCGTGAGTAGAACGAAACACTATAATACATAGGTCCTTGCTGTAAGTTTCCAGTCTAATGTCCTTGTGGATTATTAGTGATGCGATATGATACAGTCTGGACAGTTTCTGAAAGGTTGGCAAGGTTGGGGTGGAGGTTTCAGGCATTTCCTTTCCCTCAATTATCACTTACTTCCCTTAGGCAATGTTATACAAAAGCTTGCCCCTCTAAATGATCTTCAGTCAAGCTGAACTTAATATTTTGGTTGTGTAAACAATGATCTAAGATCAAACGTAACTGGTGAGTTTTCTCCAGTTATCTTGATTGAACCTAGATCAGCAGAAATGCAGAATTTACACAATAGTTTCTGAGGAGAAATAAGTAGTGTAGCTTTAAATAAATAATAAATAAAGCATTTTTGTGGTTACTTGCATAAATAATTACACTCTTTATTTCACAAATGTATGTTAAAGATGCATTGTTTGTGTTCATAACCTATACATTTTTATTATTTTCAGAATTCAACTGACTCTGATATCTCTGATGATTAGATTTTTCAATTTGAAAGGTCTCCTCGTGTTTTCCAACATAGAGGAAATCCCATCTCAGAACTAAATGAGGCTTAGACTATCAAAGCATGTATTTGAAGAACTGGAGCATAGGCTACATACACAATTAAGAACACAAACACTGAGGAATTATGCACTCAATCCAATATTTATGATCCTGCTGGCATTACGGTTCTATGCAACTCAAAGCTTCCAAATGATGATTGAGGATATATTCAATATAAATAAAGGGACTGTGATTAGAACAATACACAAAGTTACAAGCGAGACTGCAGTTTTAAGATCTCGTTTCATCAGAATGCCTATGGGAAAGGGTGAAATAAGAAGAGTTATGCGAGATTTAAAGTTAGGGGAAAGCATCTTCTCTTTTGCTTGAACTTCAATTTTTATACACAAATATAATAATTTGTAACTTAAAACTTCACTTATCTTCCAGTTTCTGTTTATGTTTTCCAACACACAGTATTGTAAACAGACAAAAATAAAAAGTATATACATTGGGCATATAATGGACATAAAGTCTGCAAAA
This sequence comes from Mantis religiosa, assembly GCA_030765055.1. Lineage (NCBI taxonomy): Eukaryota > Metazoa > Arthropoda > Insecta > Mantodea > Mantidae > Mantis > Mantis religiosa. The sequence goes on from CM060952.1 coordinate 15,682,530, forward strand.
TGATTAACTTCTGATAATGTTTCAATCTGGAGTAAATTCTTATACTGTTTATTTAAAATAACATTATTTCTAGGAAAAATAACCGTAAAGCGAAAGTTGTATTTAGTTTTTATTATGTCTAGATTGGCTACTCTGTGCCCAAGAATTAAAGAAAGTCGAATAGTTCCGATAATTCTCGAATCCTTTCGATACAACATGAAAGCTGCAACATATTTGGCGATGTTGCCGCATTTGTTTTTGTAATCTCAGATCAGTACTGAACGGCGTTCATCTGATCCAAGATCAACATTTTACAACCCACGCGGGCTTGTAAACTTAGTTCAATTTTGATCTCGATTATAAATGAACTGCAGTTAGCGATTTTTATGCAACCGGGCCTAAGAGTTCTGCTCGAGTTCTTTGTGAGACTAATTCTCTCCAATTCCGCTAAAGGAATTCATATATCAAAAAAACATCTTAAAAGTGTAACAATTTAATATAAATGTTACAGTAATTATTGAGAAAGTAAAAAAGTTCAACTAATGTTGCTTATAAAGGGTGATTTGAAATTGGGGTATGGGTGGATTTCCTTGAAAACTTCCGTGTCAAATCCGACTGTCAAATCTCTCGTAACTCAAATTTATTCTCCTCTCCCGTTTGGTAAAAGCCTAAGCAGTATTACTGTCTCGAAGTGTAGTTAGTGAAAACCTGTTCCACTGCTTGGCCAACTATTCATAGGTGATCTGATAAGTCTCCGACCTAATAAAGATAAAAGCCATTTTTTTTTTCAGAATTTTTATGTTTTTATTTCTCAGCATAGTCTCCTTGTAAATCTGCACACTTTTCCCAGCGATGTCCCATCTCTATATCCCGTCCAAACAGTACACGGCGTTATTCCCTGCAAAATAATTGTTCACGAAGGCGATTGCCTCTTCATTTGACGAAAATCTCTGTCCTCCGAGCGCAATCTTCAGATGAGTGAACAGAAAGAAGTCGCTTGAGGCTAGATCTGGTGAGTCAAGCAGTGCAAACCGTAATTCGTGGATTTTCGCCATTGCAACCGCTGAGGTGTGAGACGGTGCGCTGTCTTGGTGAAACAGGATTTTCTTTTTCTCCAAATGTGGCCGTTTTTCCGCAAGTTCTGCCTTCAGCTTGTCAAGTAATGATGTGTAGTATGTTCCACTAATGTTTTTCCTTTTTTGAAGATAATCGAATTAAATAAATCCATGACTACCCACACACAAAAAAGCAGTCGTCATCACTTTTCCAGCTGTAAAATACAGTTTTAGCTTTCTTTGGAGCCGGTTCCCCTTTCCAGTCCACTGTTTGTACTGTATTTTTGTTTCGGGCGTATAATGGTGTATCCAAGTTTCATCTACAGTGATTATTCGACGCCAAAACTCGGATTTATTGCGTCTAAACTGCGCCAACAGAGCATTGGAAATGTTCATTCGAACACATTTTTGATCCAACGTGAGCTAACGCGGCACCCAACGTGCGGACAGTCTTCTGTTGTGTAAAAGGTCACATATTCTTCTGACATGTTCATAGACCGTGCTATCTCTCTCAGTTTAATTCGTCAGGTCGTCTAGCACCATTTGGTGAAATTTGGCGATGTTTTCGTCCGCAGTTGCAGTTTTTGGACGTCCGGAATGTTCATGGTCTACAAAGCTCTTACGGCCATGGTTAAATTCAGCTGCCTAAAATTTCACTGTGGTACGAGCGCTGCGGACCCTTGGCACTCGTGTTACCTCTGACGTTACCAGAGAAATTTCGGGCCGAACATTAGAGCCCCTTCCTGAATGGAAACTGCTTGGATTGGGTTGGACTCGAGGCGGTAGTGTATTCCCGACACCTGCAGGAGATCGGGTACCTGCGGCCAGGCTTCGGCCGCCCGAAGGGGCAGTGGGTTGTCTAAAAAGTTCCGGGTACTAGCCTGTATAGCTAGTAGAAGGTGTGCTGTATCACCAGGTGGCCCCACCAAGGTTATTCGGTAGTCTTCCTTACGGGGTTGACGCATGTAAGTGGCGTATACACTTCCACCTATTTTTAGATAAGGGGGGGGGGGAGCTTTATAGACTCAAAGTATTGGCCCAAGTAAACAGCTCCGGTGCTATTCATCGCTCCCGGGTACGTATAGGCCGGAGTCTTAGGACCCTCCGGTAGACCTTGATTGAACATTTGTGGTGCGCAGTTCCCATACATAGAATCCAACTCATCTTTGGTTTGTGTAGGCGTATTGCCTTTCAAAAACAAATATTTTATGACAGCTCGATATTCGATTTTGTCCATGTTCATAAAAGCACTCACATCAACACCCTCAAGCGACTGTTACATAACAACTGAGCGTCCAAAATGGCTGAAACTTTTGTGAGTAACTGTCAACAAATGGACAGCGAAATTCATTAGCTTTTATTTACGAGTGCTGCCATCTTCATGTTGAGGTCGGAAACTTTAGAGGCGACCCCCGTATCACGCGCGTTTGGCCATAGTATATATGAACTTACCCAGAAGATTAATATGCTTATATTTTACTGGTTTATGTATGGCAACAAACAGTTTTGAGGATACAACAAAATAAATCAACAGAAGATGCAGAATTATTTAAGAAAAGTCAACAAAGGTCTCCCAGTAGCACAGCATTTCTATGTAGGTCGTGGTGGTGGGCTCTTTATGTTGCAAACTTAATCTATGGGAGGTGTATCGGAAGGTGTACCTAGAAAGTTATCAGGTTAACCTTAAAGTTAAGGTTTTCATTTACACTGAAATTTATTATCGTGCGATTCGATTTAATCTGAAATTAATAAAATTGGTTACACCAGGAGGACGATGCAAGTTCGGGGTCCAATAACATTTTCAACATGACACCACTGCCTTAACCACCCTCAACTTGGAGATGCCTGGGATAGACGACACTCTCAAGTAGGCCTCAGGAGAACCGCCGGCGTCTGGGAGAAATCTTAACATACCACAAATTACATTCATCCTGCCACAACGTGCCACCCACCATGCTCGGTCACACAGCAGTATATGGCGCATAACCACCACAACAATCGCCTACGGGCCAAAGAAACCAGGAAACGACTTATGTTCAGGGTGGACAGACCTGTAGGATTCAAACCCAGAACTTACAGAATATCAAGCTCAGAGTCATTTTCCCTGTAACAGATGATTTAGAAATAAAGCGTAAAACAATTGGTTTGAGGTTTGCCAAATATGTTTCATAAACTTGCGACATGGATTGCGGAACTGCAAAAACGGCAACCTGAAGCCAAATTCTGCGGTCACTTTCACAGTGTCGAATTAACCTACAACAATCAAACGGTATTCAAGATGTGTGATTTTTTATTTCAAAAAACCAGTTTACACTGTTACTTGTGCAAGGCAAGTTCGTCGGTATGGCCTCGGCGGTTTAGGAAGGTACTTGAGGGATATCACGTGTGAACCTACTCCAAGGTCCCATTTTTATAGCATACGTGGATACTTTCCAATTAATTTTAACATTCGTGGAGTCAATCAGCCGACTCCTTTCAGGAACCCTCATAAAGGTTTTATAACACAGGCCCTCTTTTCTGATGACGTGCGGCCTATTAACGTGAAATTCTGCAGCTAAACAACTGCAGTTTGGAATTTTGGCACCTGAGGCTTCAGAGGGAGTCAAAAGTGCCTGTCACTGGGTTCTTAACGATCTTCAAGAACAGCCCTCCTCTGGAGCGTAGGTGGTAGCGTGTCTAATTCATGTTCAAGAAGTCCAGGTTCTAATCACGTTAGGTGATATACCCTGACTTCATTTGAACATCATTTCATTCACCGTCCGATAGGACTTAACGCTGGAGGACTTTAATTATAAAAAATGCCTAAGCTTACGTATTACGTTTTAATTAAGATCTTCCAACTTTAAGTCATATCGGAAGATGAGTGAAATGTTGTTCAAATGAGTACAGGATACATAGAGCTTAGAGTTATCAGCCATTCATCTTTCAGCATAAGAGAAAACCTCCAACGTTAAGTCATATCGGACGATGAATGAAATGATGTTCAAATGCGTACAGGGTACATAGAGCTTAGAGTTACCAGACATTCATCTTTCAGGATAAGAGAAAACCTCCAACGTTAAGTCATATCGGACGATGAATGAAATGATGTTCAAATGCGTACAGGGTACATAGAGCTTAGAGTTACCAGACATTCATCTTTCAGGATAAGAGAAAACCTCCAACGTTGAGTCATATCAGACGATGAATGAAATGATGTTCAAATGAGTAGAGGGTACATAGAGCTTAGAGTTACCAGACATTCGTCTTTCAGGATAAGAGAAAACCTCGAACGTTAAGTCATATCGGACGATCAATGAAATGATGTTCAAATGAGTACAAGGTACATAGAGCTTAGAGTTAGCAGACATTCGTCTTTCAGGATAAGAGAAAACCTCGAACGTTAAGTCATATCGGACGATGAATGAAATGATGTTCAAATGAGTACGGAGTACATAGAGCTTAGAGTTACCAGACATTCATCTTTCAGGATAAGAGAAAACCTCCAACGTTAAGTCATATCGGTGGATGAATGAAATGATGTTCAAATGAGTACAGGCTACATAGAGCTTAGAGCTAGCAGCCATTCATCTTTCAGGATAAGGGAAAACCTCCAACGTTAAGTCATATCGGACGATGAATGAAATGATGTTCAAATGAGTACAGGGTACATAGAGCTTAGAGTTACCAGACTTTCATCTTTTAGGATAAGATAAAACCTCCAACGTTATGCCATATAGGACGATGAATGAAACGATGTTCAAATGAGTACAGGGTACATAGAGCTTAGAGTTACCAGACATTCATCTTTCAGGATAAGGGAAAACCTCCAACGTTAACTCATATTGGACGATGAATGAAATGATGTTCAAATGAGTACAGGGTACATAGAGCTTAGAGTTACCAGACATTCATCTTTCAGGATAAGAGAAAACCTCCAACGTTAACTCATATCGGACGATGAATGAAATGATGTTCAAATGAGTACAGGGTACATAGAGCTTAGAGTTACCAGACATTCATCTTTCAGGATAAGAGAAAACCTCCAACGTTAACTCATATCGGACGATGAATGAAATGATGTTCAAATGAGTACAGGGTACATAGAGCTTAGAGCTACCAGACATTCATCTTTCAGGATAAGGGAAAACCTCCAACGTTAACTCATATCGGACGATGAATGAAACGATGTTCAAATGAGTACAGGGTACATAGAGCTTAGAGTTACCAGACATTCATCTTTCAGGATAAGAGAAAACCTCCAACGTTATGTTATATAGGACGATGGATGAAATGATGTTCAAATGAGTACAGGGTACATAGAGCTTAGAGTTACCGGACATTCATCTTTCAGGATAAGAGAAAACCTCCAACGTTAACTCATATCGGACGATGAATGAAATGATGTTCAAATGAGTACAGGGTACATAGAGCTTAGAGTTACCAGACATTCGTCTTTCAGGATAAGAGAAAACCTCCAACGTTAACTCATATCGGACGATGAATGAAACGATGTTCAAATGAGTACAGGGTACATAGAGCTTAGAGTTACCAGACATTCATCTTTCAGGATAAGAGAAAACCTCCAACGTTAACTCATATCGGACGATGAATGAAATGATGTTCAAATGAGTACAGGGTACATAGAGCTTAGAGTTACCGGACATTCATCTTTCAGGATAAGAGAAAACCTCCAACGTTAAGTCATATCGGACGGTGAATGAAATGATGTTCAAATGAGTACAGGGTACATAGAGCTTAGAGTTACCAGACATTCGTCTTTAAGGATAAGAGAAAACCTCCAACGTTAAGTCATATCAGACGATGAATGAAATGATGTTCAAATGAGTATAGGGTACATAGAGCTTAGAGTCACCAGACATTCATCTTTCAGGATAAAGGAAAACCTCCAACGTTAAGTCATATCGGACGATGAATTAAATGATGTTCAAATGAGTACAGGGTACATAGAGCTTAGAGTTACCTGACATTCATCTTTCAGGATAAGATAAAACCTTTAACGTTAAGTCATATCGGACGATGAATGAAGTGATGTACAAATGAGTACAGAGTACATAGAGCTTAGAGTTACCGGACATTCATCCTTGAGGATATGGGAAACCCAGGAAAAAGCCTGATTACCCTGACCGGGATTCAAACTTGGGACTTCTTGAACGTTAGGCAGTGACGCTACCAGCACGCTGCAGTGGTGGACATGCTTTTTATGTGTATATATGTGTATTGTGTTTGTATGTGATTGCTGTTTTTATAGAATTCATGACAGTATAAAGAAATGGAATATTATAAAAGAATTGTTATTAGATAAAGTAAAGTTTTGATTAGTGTCTTCAAATCAGCGTCGTCGTTGTTTTGGTGTTTCGTTCCACAATAGTTGTGTTTCAGTAGATCAACTGATATGGAGCTGTCTCTTTTAAGAGTTTGAGCCCATGACCTTTGGGCATTATTTTTAACAGTATAAATGCCTCGAAAGCAAACAGTGTGTCAGTTAATGAAACACCAGACAGAAAGGTGAATTTCCTTGACTGTGCATTTTTTTTCTGCGGAAGACGTGTACAGTACTTCAATGTTGGACATTGGACATTGCAAATATTGTGAAGAGGTTTTGTCAGAGATGTTCAACTCTATACTTCAGAACTTTTGTAATTGTTAGATACGTATATACAGGTCCTCCTTGTGACAGAACTTTACCACAAGTATATGTTTTGATACCGTCTGAAAAGACAAGTGTTTGGAAATAAATGAGAAGCGAAGTTGTGATAATAATTAGGAATATCTATTTCAAGATTCAACACCTTTCAAGGATGCAATTTGAAGATAAACAAGAAGATTTGAAGATTTATTTGGAAAATGGTTCAATATCATTTATTTTCGCTAAAGTGACCAACAATTTTGATTAATTTCATATATTTAAGATAATATTAAGGAAAATGAAGAACTTATCTTGACTTTCTGGGAACGTTCTCAGAAGTCCTCTTCATTCTCAAATACTTTTATGTCTGATAAACTCCCGACTCTGTAGCGTAGATGGAGCATATCTGCCCACGTTCCTGAGGTCCCGGGTTCGTGTCTCGGTCAGTGTGAGTTACCTGAATAAGGTTTTTCCGGGGTTTTCCCTTATCATTATAGACAAATGTCGGGTATCTCTAACCTCTATGGACCCTGGATTCATCTGAGTATCATTTCACCAATTAACTTAAGTTGGAGGACGTAAATTAAAAAAAAAAATCTGATAAACTGTAAAAAAAAAATAGCTCGCTCAGTATCTGAGTGGTTAGAGGGACCGGGTTCGATCCCAGACGACCGCAAAATGAGATTTGTACAACACGGCGCTTGTAGGTATCTCCTGTTCCCCCGCCATGTCATTCCACTGGTGCTCCAGCTTCATCCACTTCATTTATTGTGAGACAAACCAATCTAACGGGATGGCACATACGGTTTCGTCTGTAGTCCATACTTCGGACGTCCGAGTTTGATTCCCGTCGCCTACCTACCTCACCCATGAGTTTTTCAGGGTTTTCCTGGGTCGCCAGGTGAATGTTGGGTAGGTAATTTCATCTCCCGAATGTCCTATCCCTCCATTTAATTTCCATCATTTCGCATCATCTCTTTCAAGGTAGAAGTGTCGGCGAGAGTCTCGGCGGTGCATGACAGAATTATATAAAGAGCTTCGTCCTTCAGTAGTACAGTCTCCGTTATCTGGGCAGACCTGGTGGGCCATTTCAGTTCCATACGGCTAGTACATACTGCTAGTATATACTAATATATAGCCGTATATTAAGATATAGTTTAACTCTTAATCAGAAGATCTGTGGTTCAAATCCCGGCCGTGACATTGAAGTTTTCAAGTTGACTCTATCTATCAAAAACCTGAGCCGATGTACGGCTAGTGTGAAGAAATGATTAATTTCAATCAATTAGCTTAAATAATAATAGTTAAATGATGAAGCCTGGGACTTAAGTACTTACGATAATAAGTCGCCACAAACGGTGCATCTCGGATACGAGAGGCCCTAGTGTCTACCGGGGAAATATACGAGTCAATTGAAGAATTTAATGTCAGGACGGCACGTTGGCCATGGTAGCTCAATAGATTAGAGTGACTGGACGGAAACCAGGAGATCCGTGGTTCAAATCCTGGCCGTAGCATTGAATTTTTCAAGTTGACTCTATCCAAAACTTTAATAGAAGTTTGACATAGCTCATTTAAACGTCTGCTCTATTGGAGTGCGTGACAGAAAACTCAAAGAAATAACAAGAAAACTTTTATATTGACAGATTGGTTAGTATGTTTAGTGTTTCTTTAGGAAGCATCACATCCTGCAGTCACGTTCAGCCCCAGTCTCCCCTCTCGTCCCTGAACTAAAAGGAAAAGGTAACAAAATGTGGATAGTTGGAACAGAGCTATCATCTACCTGTCGCAGAAGGGGGGGGGGGGGGCTTCATTCCATCAGCCTCCCTCTCGTACACTCAGCACCTCTAAAATTGTGCACTATTGGATTTTAACTGTTATTAATTATTCCATGTGGAGAGTTTACCAAATTTGTAGAGGCGTTCTAACCTCAATATTTATAATACAAGGTTTAAAAGTTATTTTGGTAATTGGAAAGTTTAGGAAAGTAATTCTAAACTCACTTATAACATGTACAGTTGTGTAATTTTGATTTGTATGGCAATTTATTTCATTATTAAGTTTCATATCCCTGTTGAGTTTGTCTTTTGTCCATTCGTTTGTTTTTTGTCTTTGTAATTCGTTGTTTTCAATCTTGTATCACAATGGAGGATAGTTTAACTAAAGACCAACGAATCTGGATTTTGGAATATTACTGGAAGACAGGAAAATGCGAACGGGTTCCAGAGACATGACTGACAATTTAGAGGCTACTCAACAAATTTAATGAGACAGGGTCTATCGGTAATGCACCATAAAGTGGTCGACCAGTCACCGTCACATTGAAGGAAAAGGAAGGGCGGCAATGAATGGGATAAGAATATGCAAACATAATCTAGAAATGACAACCAAGTGGTTAGAAAGAATGTATGAAGTACTAGTTGAATCCAAAATGTTGTACGCAGTGGAGATCTGGGAGGGGGGGTCACATAGGTAAACAAAACGGTAGACCAAAGCTACAGAAGGTTTTGTAAAGACCTACTAGGCTTACCAAGATCAGCATATAGGGAAGTAGCTTTAGTAGAATTAGGAAATACAAGAAGAAATGAAATATTAATGGAAGCAATAATAACATTTTGCTATAGGTGTTTGGCCAAAGAAGAAGGGGAAATTGTGAAAGTATGCATGAGACAGCAAAAAAGATTAAAGAACTCAAATAGTTGATGGGCAGAGACAGGAGGAATTATGAAAAAAAAGGAATGGGAGATATATGGAGTTTACAGGAAAGGAATACAACCGATGTGGACAAATTGGTAAAATGCAGAATAGAAGATATAGAAAGACAGTCTAGAAAATATGAAATCATTACAATTTTACAAACAAATAAAAAGAAATTGGGGACGAGAAGCATGTGTAGATTACTGCAATAGGCAAGAGAGAGAAGAGTTAGCATGGATGAGAACAGGAACAACATTTCTAAGAGGGATAAGAGGTAGGGAAAAGAAAATTTGTGAATTGTGTGGTGGAAAAGAAAGCATAGAACACTATGCGAGGAGAATGCGAGGAGGTTGCAATGTGGAGAAAAACAGATTTGGGAGGAAAAGTTGGAGGAAGTAGAGAAGAGGATAGGAGCTATAAATATGTTAACGGAAAAGGAGGAAAAGAGAGTAAGAAGTATTGGTGAATTCTTGCGGAAAGTAAAAGTAAAATGGACCAGAAATGTAAAGAATATAGAAAAGGAAGATGAGAACTTGGGAGACGATGAATGTTCGTGCAAAAACTGTAACTATCGACGAAAACATCGCCAAAGTTCACCAAATGGTGCTAGACGACCACCGAATTAAAGTGAGAGAGACAGCACAGACTATGAACATGTCAAAACAACATGTTGGTCACATATTAAATCAACATTTAGACATGAGAAAGCTGTCCTCGCATTGGGTGCCGCGTTTGCTCATGTTAGACTCAAAACGTGTTCGAATGAACATTTTCAACGCTCTGGTGGAGCAGTTTAGGCGCAATAAATCCGACTTTTGCCGCTGATTAACTACTGTCGATGGAACTTGGAAATACCATTATACGCCCGAAACAAAAATACAGTCCAAACAGTGGACTGCAAAGGGGAAAGCGACTCCAAAATAAAAAACTTATTTTTTTCGGCTGGGAAAGTGATGGCGACTGTTTTTTTGTGATAGTTATGGAGTTATTTTAACCAATTGTCTTTAAAAAGGGGAAAACAGGAGCATACTACACGTCAGTACTTGACTAGCTGAAAGCAGAACTTGCGGAAAAAGCGGCCACATTTTCAGAAAAATAAAATCCTGTTTGACCAAGACAGTTGTTACAATGGTGAAAATCCACCAATTATGGTTTGAACTGCTTGACTCACCAGATCTAGCCCCAAGTGACTTCTTTTTGTTGCCTCATCTGAAAATTGCGCTCGGAGGACAGAGATTTTCCTCAAATGAAGAGGTAATCACCTTCGTGAATAATTATTTTACAGAGAAAAACGCCGAGTACTATTTGGACGGCTTACAGAGATGGGAGCATCCGTGGGAGAAGTGTGTAGAGTTACAAGTAGACTGTGCGGAAAAAGAAAAGAAAAATTTCTGAATAAAAATGTTTTGTATCTTTATTAGGTCGGAAACTTTTCAGACCACATATGTATTTGCAGTGGAATCCTGAAGTAGTGTACTTCTTGTTGGCTGATTTCCTTGGAACGCGCAATTTCCTTAGTTGTACCAACTTACACTAATTGTTTGTCCTGAAAGAACCAATTTGGCTCACTAATGAGTTGATATTTCATTGACGAAATTGCAACTTATCCTTCCTAGATTATAGACCATTTCTTTATAAATTTTTAATAGTAATAGTCAAGAATTCGGTGTATTGGAAGCCTCGATGTAGGACTTGTAAGACCCAGTGTTGCCTCAAAACTGGAAGAACACGGATACAAGTGGAGAAGATGTTTGACAGTTTCCTGGGATCATTTACATAATTATGGTCTGGAGCAAAGAGAATGCATGAATACCTAAGAGTACAGCGACCTTCCGCTCTGCTATAAAAATGTCTGTCTTTATTGTTTTTAGGCCTGACAATATATAGCGGTTCTCTAGTCCTTCGGTGTGCCACTAATACAGCCTTACGTTCACTGACTTTATTATTATTATTATTATTATTATTATTATTATTATTATTATTATTATTATTATTATTATTATTATTATTATTATTATTATTATTATTATTATTATTATTATTATTATTATTATTATTATTATTATTATTATTATTATTATTATTATTATTATTATTATTATTATTATTATTATTATTATTATTATTATTATTATTATTATTATTATTATTATTATTATTATTATTATTATTATTATTATTATTATTATTATTATTATTATTATTATTATTATTATTATTATTATTATTATTATTATTATTATTATTATTATTATTATTATTATTATTATTATTATTATTATTATTATTATTATTATTATTATTATTATTATTATTATTATTATTATTATTATTATTATTATTATTATTATTATTATTATTATTATTATTATTATTATTATTATTATCATCATCATTATCATTATTATTATCATTTGTCTACTACATACTTATAGTAAGTAAAAAGAGTACATTTAAGTTAATTGATAGAAATTAATCATTACTTTACACTAGTCGTATATAGGCTAAGGTTTGTGATAGAGTGAATATGAAAAACTCAATGCCACGGCTGGGATTTGAACCACGGGTCTCCTGGTTTCCGTTCAGTCGCTCTAATCCATTGAGCTACCATGGCCAACTAGCCGTCATGACATTAAATTCTTCATTTGACTCGTAAATTTCCCCGGTAGACTACTAAGAGTTAAATGATTAAGCCAGGGATTTAAGTACTTTCGATAGTAAGTCAGCACTAACGGTATATGTCGAATGTGAGAGTCCGTAGTGGTTTACCGGGGAAATGTAGGAGTCAAATGGAGAATTTAATGTCATGACGGCACGTTGGCCATGGTAGCTCAATGGGTAAGAGTGACTGGACGGAAACCAGGAGATCCGTGGTTCAAATCCCGACCGTGGCATTGAATTTTTCATGTTGACTGTCAAAAACAGAGAGTACGTATTTTATCCTACCAAAACATGCGTGTTTTGAAACTTCCCGAAACGAACAATGAAAGATTTTTTATATATAGATTTGTGTGTGTTGAATAACACATTTGGTATAAGTTTAACCTCTTCTAAGGATGCAACGGGAAGTTCAAAAAAATGCATCATCCCAAACTAATCTGTGCATCGAAAATGTATCGAAAAGTTTGATTTTCATAAAAGGCTGTAACGTTGTTTGATTAATTTACCATATGTTTAAGATATTTTTGTATAGTTTATAGTAATATTTGGCGTTTTAGTAATGCATGTCTGTGTTAAAAGTAGAAAATTGTTTCGCCCAGTGTTCAAAAGATTTCAACATGTCTGTAATGCCAACTTTGGTTTGTTATGACAATCGTCTTATTCAAGAAGGCCGTGAGTTAAATAATACTTCTATAAAATGGCGGGTCAGTATGGACTATATTGAACCTGTTGACATTTTACAAGCAGCAGAGAGAATTGTTACTCAAAACGTCAATTAACCAATACGACAAGTTCCTGGACTGGTAAACAACATAAAGAATAATTATACTGAAAATATGTTATTAGCGTTCTTTTAAGAAAACGTTAAAATATGAACAAACTACACAATGATAAAGCTGTCTTAATGTAAACAATAACTACGATATTAGTTAGTTACTAACACTCCCCACATGGCAACCTTGGCCTTCGGGGTAACCTCACCCCACCAAGTGATGACCGGACCCATTTCTCAGGTGGAGGCACCCAGAGGGCGGTGTCCATTACCTCCGATGATAGGGTGATAGTGAAGATGGCGGCGGGGTGAGAGGACCTACAGTTTTTACCGTGGACTCCGAACCACGTTGGGCATTGAGGATACTTCACGTGTGCTAGACAGAGGTGAAGGCGTGGATAGGGCCGACTTAAAATCGCCAACCCCAGAGCCGGGAATCGAACTCGGGACCCTTAGAACGTGAGCCGCGAACGAAACCACCGCGCTACCCCGGCGCCCACTACGATATTAGTAAATACTACAAACTTATAGCATTTTTGACACGTACCAGCCTACCTTATGTGGAATGTTGCTGTTTTCTAAGTCATGTTGTCAACATGCAAGACAAATGAGTGTCACGACAGGGAGAAAGGGAAAACAATTTCATATATCTATATATAGTTATAAATATTCAGAACTGTCTAAAATAGTGTACGATGTATACGTTAAAAGAATTTTGTTTTGTTTTGTTCCTATGTCTCGGCCTCGTTTCGGAATCACACCTACTCAAAAAAATATTTTCTTTAACCGTTGGATAATAAATAAGTATTTACAACAAATGAAAGTGCATCTTGAATTTTATGGGAACGGCCTCTGAAATATTTCTCATTCTGAATGACTTATCAATAACACTAAATCGTAGGAAATAAAATGCTAATCTTGTTACAGTGCATATGTTTGGCACTAATCACTTGATATTTGTTTTAATACTTGTTTTGTGTACTGGTCATGGACATGGAATACAAAGCTATCATACGAGGTTTGGCTGATAATTCCCGGGTCTCACAACGAAAACAAAATAGCAGTTTTTCTTTCTCTATATCTCAACATAATCTCCACAAAGGCTAACACATCTGCCATATCGATGTTCTAATTTAATTAAACCATATCTGTAGTATGATTTATTATGGTCCTCAAAACAGCTGTTTACAGCATCAGTGACCTCCTCGTTGTTGTGAAATCTCCGTCCTAAAAGAAATTTTTTGAGGTTCGGGAACAGGTGATAGTCACTGGGTGCTAGATCTAGGAATAGGGTGAATGCTCAAGCAATTCCAACTTTAATTCACACACTTTCGCCATTGAAATGACCGAAGGATAGGCCGGAACATTGTCCTAAAACACAAGACCTTTATCTATGCCAAATGAGATCATCACCCAAATGTTGTAGTAAGCTTGATTAGTAGTAACCAGTGATTACTTTTACACTTTACCAAGTAATTAATAAAAATAATACCCTGTGCTTCCCAGAAAACACTCGCCATAATCTTATTAGCTGATAAAATTGACTTTTGAGTTGGTTCACCTGGCGCAATACACTGTTTTGACTGTGATTTACTTTCTGGAGTGTAGTAATATATCCAAGTTTCATCCATGGTAATATGACATCTCAATAAATTCATTGGGATTTTTACTTTAGAGCTCCAAATTCTTAACAGAAACAGCTTTTCTTTTCAACTCTTGATCAGATATCAACTAACGCGGCACCTAGAACTTGTGAAAGCCTAAAGCATTACTTGAAATACTACCCGCACGTTCTTTTGATATATCAACAGCCTCTGCTACCTCAAACAACTTTAATATGTGTTCTTCCAGTTCTAACGATGAACTTTTTCAATGATCTCTGTAGTTGTGACATCCCCAGGACGTCCAGAGCGAGGCTCATCACTAGTGCTCGTACATTTTAAACTCTACAACCAACCTTTTAATTATTGTATATGAAGGGACAGAATCTTTCAATGATCTCTGGAGTTGTGACTTCCACGGGACGTCCAGAGCGAGGCTCATCACTAGTACTCGTACGTCCCATTTTAAACTCTACAACCCACCTTTTAATTATTGTATATGAAGGGACAGAGTCTTTCAATGATCTCTGGACTTGTGACTTCCACGGGACGTCCAGAGCGAGGCTCATCACTAGTGCTCGTACATTTTAAACTCTACAACCAACCTTTTAATTATTGTATATGAAGGGACAGAGTCTTTCAATGATCTCTGGAGTTGTGACTTCCACGGGACGTCCAGAGCGAGGCTCATCATTAGTACTCGTACGTCCCATTTTAAACTCTACAACCCACCTTTTAATTATTGTATATGAAGGGACAGAGTCCTTCAATGATCTCTGGAGTTGTGACTTCCACGGGACGTCCAGAGCGAGGCTCATCACTAGTACTCGTACGTCCCATTTTAAACTCTACAACCAACCTTTTAATTATTGTATATGAAGGGACAGGGTCTTTCAATGATATCTGTTATTGTGACTTCCACAGGACGTCCAGAGCGAGGCTCATCACTAGTACTCGTACGTCCCATTTTAAACTCTTCAACCAACCTTTTAATTATTGTATATGAAGGGACAGAGTCTTTCAATGATCTCTGTAGTTGTGACTTCCACAGAATGTCCAGAGCGAGGCTCATCACTAGTACTCGTACGTCCCATTTTAAACTCTACAACCAACCTTTTAATTATTGTATATGAAGGGACAGAGTCTTTCAATGATCTCTGTAGTTGTGACTTCCACAGGACGTCCAGAGCGAGGCTCATCACTAGTACTCGTACGTCCCATTTTAAACTCTACAACCCACCTTTTAATTATTGTATATGAAGGGACACAGTCTTTCAATGATCTCTGTAGTTGTGACTTCCACAGGACGTCCAGAGCGAGGCTCATCACTAGTACTCGTACGTCCCATTTTAAACTCTACAACCCACCTTTTAATTATTGTATATGAAGGGACAGTGTCTTTCAATGATCTCTGTAGTTGTGACTTCCACAGAATGTCCAGAGCGAGGCTCATCACTAGTACTCGTACGTCCCATTTTAAACTCTACAACCCACCTTTTAATTATGTATATGAAGGGACAGTGTCTTTCAATGATCTCTGTAGTTGTGACTTCCACAGAATGTCCAGAGCGAGGCTCATCACTAGTACTCGTACGTCCCATTTTAAACTCTACAACCCACCTTTTAATTATTGTATATGAAGGGACAGTGTCTTTCAATGATCTCTGTAGTTGTGACTTCCACAGAATGTCCAGAGCGAGGCTCATCACTAGTAGTCGTACGTCCCATTTTAAACTCTACAACCAACCTTTTAATTATTGTATATGAAGGGACACAGTCTTTCAATGATCTCTGTAGTTGTGACTTCCACAGGACGTCCAGAGCGAGGCTCATCACTAGTACTCGTACGTCCCATTTTAAACTCTACAACCCACCTTTTAATTATTCTATATGAAGGGACACAGTCTTTCAATGATCTCTGGAGTTGTGACTTCCACAGGACGTCCAGAGCGAGGCTCATCATTAGTACTCGTACGTCCCATTTTAAACTCTACAACCAACCTTTTAATTATTGTATATGAAGGGACAGAGTCTTTCAATGATCTCTGTAGTTGTGACTTCCACAGGACGTCCAGAGCGAGGCTCATCACTAGTACTCGTACGTACCATTTTAAACTCTACAAGCAACCGTTTAATCATTGTATAGAAAGGACAGAGTCTTTCAATGTACTGTCCATTTCCTCCTTGAGTTCTTTAGACGTTAAGCATTTCAAATGGAAGTATTTAATCACTGTTTAATGGTTAAACCTATACAGCTCCAGATAAAGTGTGGGAATAGTAATAAATGGTTTTAGAAGGAATATTTAGTACAAGAGTGAGTTAAGAAAGTCATAGCACATCAGGTTCTTGCTTGAGGTTTTGTTGTTTCACAATTGACATCTCCAGGTAGGTAGGTACATGGCTTCACGCTTTATGAAAGTACACAACCTAAATAGCCGGGCCCTTATTAAGACTTCTGTCTGGCTATGTGATGAATAATAATGCAATTTGTTACGTTACTGCACAGTATCATACGTCGGATGCTAATCAAGTGAAAGTGGAAAGTACGCTTGTACCACAATTAACATGATAAAGATCAGTAAAGAGGAGTGAGTCGCTGTCAGATTTGTGACTATTGTGACTGTACGTACTAATCTCTGGCTGACACTTTATTAATGTTGGTACAATTCCAGAACATTACGTGATAGAGCACAGAGCAATTGGACCTCTGCCCTAGTGCTCCCAATTACTCACACTCTCTTGCTGCAAATTAAACGTTTAAACCTATTTTTGACATCATATCTCCCTCAGTCGATCTGGATGTCTGGCCTCTTTGATCTCGAGGTAGCGTGGTGGTCAGCTAGAATTGCTATACCAAACTATATTTTATAATAAAATATTACTTACTAGTTACTTATGTTACTAGTGAGATATGCATCACGAGTGGTAGGTTTGTTAATTTCCACGAGTGTATAAATAAGTCTTGTACCATACAATGTTTTATCCAACACTTACCATAATCATTAAAAAGGCTTAGTATTTTATCAATTAAATTGCAATAAAATTGTAAAATTATTTTTATGTTTATGTTCTGGAATATAGAACTATTTAGATCATGGCTAATACCAATTGATGTTGGCTAGTCGTTTAAGTATTGACAGTTGAATGTAGACATATAGGAACATATTTGTTTATTACTGTAGTTACAGATTTACATTTCAATGTTAAAACTACAATAAATATTATACTTGAAATGTAGGCCTGGTGTTTGTATACAGTATTTAAGGGTATGTATGACTGAATCTTCATGAAAATCGTGAAAATAACGACCTTTTTTATTTTAATTCTATAAAATAATTTAGACATTCCCGAATGTGAAAAATGCATAATTTGCCTCCGGACGCCATTTTTAAATGCTTATTTAAATGTCGGTGGCCTTTAAACTCTGTCAGAGTCACGCCCTCTTTTGCCTACATCCACATTCTTTGTCTGTTTTCCGTTCTTAAATTTTCAATTCAAGAAAAGAAAAATAAGGCTTTCAGACAAAATAGTTCCTAAAATGTTGCCAATATATCAGAGGCTGGCTTCTACAACATTACTAGAGAGGTGCAAAACAGGAAAAACACAGAATGCCAATGAATCTTTGCATCATGTCATATGGAATAAGTGCCCAAAGGAAGTTTTCATATCAAAACAAAAATTGGATCTTGCTGTTATTAAAAGCATCAGTGAGTTTAACATGGGTAGTCTTAAGTCATTGGAGCTGCAGCAAAATATCAGAGGTGAAAGTGTAGTAGACTCAGCAAGGAAAACTTCAGTGCAGCGAGATCAGACTCGTATCCTGCAAAGCAAGAAGCGAAGTTGTGCAGAAGAAAAGCAACATCTAAAGAAGAAAAAGGTGGAAAAAGCAGCAACAGAGGAGAGTAAAAAGAAATCTGAGGGTTCAACCTATCAGCCTGGTGGATTTTAATGTGAGTTATGCAATCAAATCTTTAATCGCTGTTTTCTCAATGTTCATATTTTCAGCATTTTTCTTCCTGTAAAATGCTCCTTGCGATGCAGTTTTTGTACTACATTCATGAAATTCCCTACACAGGTTCAGAATATCATGAGGAATGGAAATTGCCCTAGGTTTTATTGTGACATGTATATAAGCATATATTTTTTAATTTTCAAACACAAAACTTACAGTTTTTTAGACAAAAAAAGAATATTTGTAAATTAAAAATTTTTTGTGACCTAAACTAAAGGAGACACAGAAAAACCCAGAGCAATTTCAAAAATTATGTGTATTATGAACATAGGGTTAAAATATTAGACCAAAATTCAAAATATTTTGTCGCAAGGGACTTTTTTAGTGACGTAACAAAAAACATACAAAATTTATCATAATTTCTAAACTGCTAGAGAAAAATGGTTTAAATTTAGGTTGTAACATGTTTACATTATACTACACCTATGGTGTAAATTTGAAAAAGCTAGCATTATTAGTTCAGAATTTGAAAATTTCAGTCATACATACCCTTAAAGTGACATTTTATCCATCTTTAATATTAAAGTGTTACTTTAGTACGTTATTTTATAATATTAAGCACAACTTTACAAATAAGTGATGCATAAAGTTGATAATATGTTTAAATGACGCAATATTTATATTTTTACCTTACATTCGTGGACATGTAAGCTATATTGTGGCGCAGGAACTATCAAAGAATAATACAGAATTTGATGTTCTTTAAGGAATTCATCCAATGTCAGAGTCCAATTAGGTATGTATGATGCAACAGTTTTTGCTGTCCATTCCCACAGACATACTTGTTATTTGAGTGTCACAAGCGGAAACAAAACCCAATAGCTTCCGGTTGAGAAGGCACCACTAGACTGCAGAGCTGGTCGATTTATCGTTTTGTTTCTTGCTTCATTTCACGCGTTTTAATTTTGCGATACTTAATAGTTTTTTAATGCAAAGTTGTTAGGTTTCTTCTCCTCTCCGTGAAAAGAGAACACAATTTCAAAGCTATTGCATAGCGACCAGTTCTTTAAGGATTTGGTAATGGCTTAAAGTCTACCATATTCCCATGTATCTATAAACATTTATGTATTAAAACCCATTTATCCTGAGATACTTGTAACAAACACCGTTTCTACGGTGTAAGGAAAGAGACTTTAAATCAAAGAGATATTTATTAGGGCAACGAGTGGTACAACGTAAACAAATTTCACTGGTTGCTCTGGTAACGGATGGGATAAAGTAAATAAATGGCAGATAACTACAAATATTCTATAACCTTTTAACAGCAACCTTGGACTTGAGAGTGAACTTGCTGTACATTACAGTAGAAGCTAATACCTCCAAACATTACCAGTATTTGTATAATTGTAAATAGCAACTCCCGGTTCCACATTCATACATAACTTACCATTTTTTATAAGTACGGCGCAGTCCAATGCCTTATTCCTTCTTTAAGTTTTTTTGTAATTTATGTCCTCCAACGTTTAGTCATATCGGACGATGAATGGAATGGGTGAAATGATGTTCAAATGAGTCCGGGGTCCATAGAGCTTAGAGTTACCCGACATTCGTCTTTCAGGATAAGGGAAAACCCCGGGAAAAGACCTTTTCCAGGTAACTCACCCTGACCGAGATTCGAACTCGAGCCTCTAAAACGAGAGGCAGAGGTGCTACCACCACGCTACTGTGGTGGGCCCTTCTTTAAGTTATTACTATCTGTTGTAAAATTATTAACCGAATATTTATCATATATTAGTTTATCGTATCTATACGATAGAATTATGTATTAAGCAAGTAGACAGACCTCTTTGGGTCGTGTTATAAATTGTTCTACTCATGAATAAACTCTCTCTATATCTATTTGTACAACAACTTACTATTCTAGAAGTGGGAATAATCATTTCTTCCACACTAGCCGTGTATAGGCTAAGGTTTGAATGAATAGAATTAGACTGAAAAATTCAATGCCATAGCCGGAATTTGAACCACGGATCTCCCGCTAACGTGTGGTTACTCTAACCATTGAGCTACTCTGTCCAACGTGCCAACATAACATTAAATTTTCCAACTGACTCGTGTTTTTCCCGGTAAACCACTAGGAGTGCTCATAAACACATGAGACAACTACCTTAATGACGACTTACTATGCTGTAAGTACTTTAAGGCCCGGGCTTTATACTTCGGACCACTATTAGGTACAACTGACTCGTGTTTATCCCGGTAAACCACTAGGAGTTCTCATAAACACTTGAGACAACTACCTTAATGACGACTTACTATTCTGTAAGTACTTTAAGACCCGGGCTTTATAGTTCGGACCACTATTAGGTACAACTGACTCGTGTTTATCCCGGTAAACCACTAGGAGTGCTCATAAACACATGAGACAACTACCTTAATGACGACTTACTATTCTGTAAGTACTTTAAGGCCCGGGCTTTATACTTCGGACCACTATTAGGTACAACTGACTCGTGTTTATCCCGGTAAACCACTAGGAGTTCTCATAAACACTTGAGACAACTACCTTAATGACGACTTACTATTCTGTAAGTACTTTAAGACCCGGGCTTTATAGTTCGGACCACTATTAGGTACAACTGACTCGTGTTTATCCCGGTAAACCACTAGGAGTTCTCATAAACACTTGAGACAACTACCTTAATGACGACTTACTATTCTGTAAGTACTTTAAGACCCGGGCTTTATAGTTCGGACCACTATTAGGTACAACTGACTCGTGTTTATCCTGGTGAACCACTAGGAGTTCTCATAAACACATAAGACAACCACCTTAATGACGACCTACTATGCTGTAAGTACTTTAAGGCCCGGGCTTTATAGTTCGGATCACTATTAGGTACAACTGACTCGTGTTTATCCCGGTGAACCACTAGGAGTTCTCATAAACACATAAGACAACCACCTTAATGACGACTTACTATGCTGTAAGTACTTTAAGACTCGGGCTTTATAGTTCGGACCACTATTAGGTACAACTGACTCGTGTTTATCCCGGTAAACCACTAGGAGTTCTCATAAACACACGAGACAACTACCTTAATGGCGACTTACTATGCTGTAAGTACTTTAAGGCCCGGGGTTTATAGTTCGGACCACTATTAGGTACAAGTGACTCGTGTTTATCCCGGTAAACCACTAGGAGTTCTCATAAATACACGAGACAACTACCTTAAAGGCGACTTACTATGCTGTAAGTACTTTAAGGCCCGGGGTTTATAGTTCGGACCACTATTAGGTACAAGTGACTCGTGTTTATCCCGGTGAACCACTAGGAGTTCTCATAAACACATGAGACAACCACCTTAATGACGACTTACTATGCTGTAAGTACTTTAAGGCCCGGGCTTTATAGTTCGGACCACTATTAGGTACAAGTGACTCGTGTTTATCCCGGTAAACCACTAGGAGTTCTCATAAATACACGAGACAACTACCTTAAAGGCGACTTACTATGCTGTAAGTACTTTAAGGCCCGGGGTTTATAGTTCGGACCACTATTAGGTACAAGTGACTCGTGTTTATCCCGGTGAACCACTAGGAGTTCTCATAAACACATGAGACAACCACCTTAATGACGACTTACTATGCTGTAAGTACTTTAAGACCCGGGCTTTATACTTCGGACCACTATTAGGTACAACTGACTCGTGTTTATCCCGGTAAACCACTAGGAGTTCTCATAAACACATGAGACAACCACCTTAATGACGACTTACTATGCTGTAAGTACTTTAAGACCCGGGCTTTATACTTCGGACCATTATTAGGTACAACTGACTCGTGTTTATCCCGGTAAACCAGTAGGAGTTCTCATAAACACACGAGACAACTACCTTAATGGCGACTTACTATGTTGTAAGTACTTTAAGGCCCGGGCTTTATAGTTCGGACCACTATTAGGTACAACTGACTCGTGTTTATCCCGGTAAACCACTAGGAGTTCTCCTAAATACACGAGACAACTACCTTAATGGCGACTTATTATGCTGTAAGTACTTTAAGACCCGGGCTTTATAGTTCGGACCACTATTAGGTACAATTAATGGAAATTAATTGTTCTTTCACACTGGCCGTGTGTAGGACGCACTATGAAAGGGTGGAGCTAGATAGAAAAGTTCAATGCCATAGCCGGGATTTGAAGCACGGATCTTCTGGTCTCCGTCCAGCCGCTCTAACCATTGAGCTACTATGGCCAATGTGCCGACATGACATTAAATTCTCCAACTGACTGGTATGTTTTCCGATAGACCACTAGGAGTTCTCATGTGCTATGAGACACTCACCTTTTGTAGCGACTGACTATGCTGTAAGTACTGAAGTCCCAGGCTTCATAGTTAAACCACTATGTTATTCAGGTAAATTGATGGAAGTAATCATTTCTTCCACAGTGGCCGTGTGTAGGCAAAGGTTTGAATGAGTACAGCCGCTCTGGCTCTACTCATTCTATAATAGAAATGTTTACCTCGATTAATATGGATATTAAGTATGTTTTACGATATCGTGTAGAGAAGTCCCTTGATAGCCCATTGTATATATGTATCAGTATTTTCAGCGGATGTAAGGAAATACAGAACTATGTATCTGTATATGCTTCTTATAGGAATGTAGAACTTAATTACAAATATTCTGGTGCTTACGACAGCCGATAGAAACTCACATGTAAGTACTCGCTTTCTACACAAAGTCACTGGACGTTTTTACAAACCATAATATGAGAGCAAAGAAAGCGTGAAATAATAGCTTTTACCACCTTGTTGCTAACTCTGACGTGTCACCTTACATGTATTTCTCTACCCACTGTCGTTTAGTATTTTATCGTCTATAACTATATATACTATTCTTACGAAGCCGTACTACGTATTAAGGAAATAGAGGACACACTACTTTCCATCCAAAATTTGCTATCGAAATATCAAGTTTCGTGAATATAACACGACACGCGCGTGCTTGTGTGTATGTATGTATGTATGCCTGTGAACAGAAGAACTCCCAAACGAATAATTAAGCCCCGGCATCTTTCAAGTTACCGATATGAAAACAAATGCCGCACTGTAGTTACTCTTTACGTGGAAACTGCGTCGAATATTTTGTTGATGTCAAAAGTAACTCTAACGATATTGATTAAAATACCACTTTTTTAAGATATTTTCATTACAAATAAAATGTTTATCTTTAACTTTCTAGTATGTTCTCTGAAGTCCTCTCCATTCTTTATAACTGTTAAACTGTAATAGTCAATCTGTATGGATTGTTGTTATAAAATATTGGAGATACTGAAATTCTATTGTTTTATGAAATATTCGAGGTACTCAAATTGTGTTTATTGTTTTTATAAAATACTGACAATTGTCAAATATTACCAGTTGTTTTCATTAAATATTGGATGTAGTCGAATAGTATTAATTGTTTTTATAAAATATTGGAGAATTTTTATGAAATATTGGAGATAGAAAAATCGTACGAATTGTTTTATAAAACATTGGAGGCAGCTACATTGTATTTATTGTTTTATAAAATATTGGAGATGGTCAAATACTACCAACTGATTTTATGAAATATTGGAGATAGAAAAATTGTACGAATTGTTTTTATAAAATACTGGAGATAGGGAAAAAGTTGTTTGTTCCATTTTATACCCGGCCCTTAATGCAATGGCCATACCGGCGGCCGTTCTCCTTTCTGGAACATATTGCCTATTGGCGATGATGTTAATTCCTAAACGTTGGATTGCAGATACTTTGGCTTTTTTTATTCATTAGATCACGCACACATTCACACTCTCATTCATACTTCCAGACTCTGGGAAAGTTGGAGAAAAATCCCCACCACCAGCCAGGAATCGAATCCGGGCCCCCTCGTACAGTAAAATTGTATTTGTTGCTTTTGTAATATATTGGAGATGCTTAAATAGTACCGACTGTTTTTGTAAAATATTTGTAGATACTCAAATTGTATTTACTATTTCTATAAAGTATTGGAGATCGTCAAATAGTGCAATTGTTTTTTTATAAAATATCGGAGGTACTCAAATTGTATGAATCTTTTGTATAAAATATTGGAGACCAAAAATTGTACTTATTGCTTTTATAAAATATTGGAGATGGTCAAATAGTACCAATTGTTTTTAGGAATTATTAGAGATATCCAAATTGTATTTATTGTTTATACATTATTGGATATGGCCAATTCGTAATAACCATTTTTATGAAATATTAGCGACTGTAAATATCTATTAATTACTTTATAAAATATGGGAAACCCTCAAATAATATTAATTGTTTTTATAAAACAATGGAGAGAGCTGAATCAAATTTTAGGAGAACATAACCTTTAATTGCAGTTACATCAGATGTTTGGTTATTATCGTTTAAATTATTAAACATTTGTTTAACCAAAAGGCTGGGATAATCATACAAAATTTTACCATCTTTATTAAACAAACTTCTACTGTCTCTTCTCCTTTTTCTTCAATTCATATGTTGGACATCAATTTTATGTTTGTAGTTCGTGAAGTGTCTAGGATTATGCTAGTTTTAGAAGTCTGGTTATTATTATTCATTCGTTGAAAGCAGTTTTCTCCTGCAGCGTTTATTTCTGCATTTAGGAATTTACAGTAAGCTCACTTTCAAAGCAAGTGTTATTTATTTGATCGAATTTTGTATATTTTATAGCTGTATAATAGTAATGTGCATTGACGACACGAATATTACTCATTTTAAGCAAATTTCTGTATTTTTTAAATTTTATGCAACACTTACTTGTTAAGTTGTATTTTAATAATATAAATTAATCTACTAAAGTATCACTAAATATTAATGCTGGATAAAATTTCACTTTAACACTGTATACAATCACTAGGCCGACATTTCAAGTATAATATTTATTGTAGTTTTATCATTGAAATGTAAATGTGTAACTACAGCTACAACTTGTATTCATTCAGTAATTAACAAATATTTCCCTATATGTTCACATTCAACTGTCAATACAGTAAACGACTAGCCAACATCGATTGGTATTAGCTTACAGGAGGCCTTGTTCTAAATAACCCTATATTCCAGAACATAAAAGTACAAATAAGTTTACTATTTTATTATAGTTTAATTAATAAATCTTTTTTATGGTTAGGCTAAGTGTTGGTACGAGACTTATTTATACACTCACGGAAATTAACAAACCTTCCACTCGTGATAGAATATGTCTTGATTCTCTTGTACCGGAAATAAATTTTCTTTTGGTTTTGCTAAGCCGAAGTTGTGGTGCTTTTGTTAGTAACCATGCAGTGATTATGTCTGCCATTGTCTGCTCGTGTTACCCATCAGGGTGGTAGTGCACGCAATGAGGGTCAAAAGAACCGCCCAGCGTTGTGTGTGGGCCCACGGACATATCCATCTCACCCACTGACCTACTCCGTGCTGCGGAAATCTTCCCACAGATTCAGCAAAAGTGGTAGGTTAGGTACGTCATCACGTTCCCGATCGATTCCTGACTGGTATGGTACATTCTTACTTTCTCCATTAGGTGTTCTCCACACAAAAATTATAGCCCGAGTATTAATAGGAAATATACTTTTGTGGCTTTCTGAATTTAAAAAATGTCACTTTTTTAGGAGAATGTAGCTCTTATCTGTATCTGTGCATAGTAATATACTACGTACACAATTTTGGTTTTCAAGTTTAAAATCTTCCACAGAAGCGACACTAAGATTTTCAAGATACCCCACGTAAAAAACTGCCCTTTACGTGGACATTTTTCGTAATTTTTGATCATCTTAAATGATGGTAACCACATTAAAATACCATAAATGACTTCAGAATGACTTTTGTATACAGTCATTTTACAAATGTCTATCTGGATAAACACCAAGTAATAATAAAAAATGTTTATACGTTTAGCTTGTACAAGAATAGAGGGAGCCATGAGTACAAGTTCGTAGAGAAATTAACAAAAGCAACTCTCTGACCGTAGTTTGGCAAAACCAGTGTACATTATGTGGGTATCTCACGGTCAGAAATATGTGTCATGGAGTGGAATGAACCCAATACATACATAGTATTCAAGGTTATCTCGTAACATTGCCTCTCAACTTATAAATCACGTATGAAAAGCTCGCTTGTGTGCACTCACTTGTTTTTCTTATATAAAACACTTTTTGCTCTATCTATTCTATGTTAATCGAGGCAAGGCAGTTGTAAAATGCATTTATTAAATATTTCTTGTAGTTGGAATATGGAAATACGGTAGATTTAAGTGATAAAGGAAACCAAAATTATGACAAACTGCAAGCAGCCGCGTAAATACATCAAAGTCTAGAAACGAACGATTGAAATAGTAAAAGAGTTTAAATATCTTGGAGAATGGATTAACTGGAATACTAAGGAAAATAAAACAATGGAATCCACAAAAATAAACTTGAACTAGCTTTCCAACTAACAAAAGATACTTATAACAACAAATCACTGTCATGGGGACCCAAAATTAAACATTATAATAGAGTGATTAAACCAGATACACTGTATGCATCAGAAACACTTAACATGAATTTGAGAAGCTCGAAAAGAACGGAAAATTAAAAACAAAATTAAAAAATTAAAACGAAAAGAACGGAAAATATTAAGAAAGAGCGTATGAATAACATTTCAATATACATAATAAGATAATATACATCAAGAATGAAGCTCTCTACAAGAAAACTGAAAAACTCTCAGATATTATGCGAAAAAATAGGATAAATTTGTATGGCCATCTTCTCAGAATGAACTATAGCAGATCAACTAAACAAATCTTTGATTTCTTCCGTAACCGTAAAACAAATCCTAACTAGTTTAAGGAAACTGACCTAAAGACTTAGCAGAATAAAAAATCACAGAAAATTGATGACGGGACTGCGAAAGTAATAACTGAAAACGAAAATATAAGGTTCAAACATAAATATACATTAAAATCCAAACACATTATCTCGGTAACAGAAAGGAAAAAAGGATCAGATAGAATGAAGAAATACTGGGAACTAAGAAAAGAACAATGCATAGGGAAATTATATACTCAACATACCCCAAACAGGGTGAAACGAAAAGAAGAGGATAGAAAATTGGTCGCTACAAGGGCATTTTAATAACACTGGGCAACAATGAAAATGTGTGGGGCTTAAAAATAGTGAATTTACATGTATTTCCATCTGCTGAATTAAAAAATCAGCAGAAAAATGATAAATAAGCTCTTGTTTTGAAGATAAAATGACATTTCATATTTTAGAGTGAAGATTTTAAATTTGGGAGAATTTTTTTGGAAGTTGGCACACCTGCCAAATAATATCAGAGAGAAATTTTGTAAATTAAGTGATGCAAAAGTTATGGAAGACATTTTTGTCGGACCACAAATAAGAGAACTTGTAAAGGATCCTGTATTTGACCAAGTTTTGGAGGGGAAAAGAAAGGAAGCTTGGGAAGCCTTCAAGGATGTTGTTCATGGACTTTTAGGCAACAAAAGAGATGACAACTACAAGCATTTGGTGACAGTGCTCCTGCAAAAATACCGTAACCTTGGATACAACATGTCCCTTAAGATCCATTTTCTCCACTCCCACCTAGACTTTTTCCCTCCTAGTTGTGGAGCTGTTAGTGATGAACATGGGGAGAGATTCCATCAGGACATTTCTGTTATGGAACAAAGATATCAGGACTCTTGGAATGAAGTAATACTTGCGGATTACTGTTGGTCTTTGTATAGGGATTCTGCGGAACTCCATCACAAGAGGCAAGCTAAAAGACGACGAAGTCAGTAGGTCACCACATGATTCTCTTCAGACACGACTATCTGCCAAGTATTTTTCCAGCAATTTAGTACTCTTAGCATGTAATTACTAGTTTAAAAAATCAAATGCACTTTCATTGTTGTTAGCATGTTTGTAATTAAAATGTATCCTTTTCTCTTAATCCGTTACTATGTAATACTTCCACCTTGTGTACATCATAGAAACTAGAGCTAATAAAAATTTTCATTGTCATATTTGTTTTTCTCAACCTAAAATTAGTAGGAATTGGCTCATGAAGTGCTCGAAACATTTTTTCCCCCAATGTAATTATTCGTGTTTCCAAATATATGGTGCTGCTAAGGGAAGTTCGTGTTATCATCATGTACTGTCATTTGTTACACGTTGTCAAAACAAATGCAGTGATTGGCTTTTTACTTTTATATGGGAAAACATAGGGAGGAGGAGATATAAGTGAAATTCAATGTTGTTTATGGAAACCTTTCACCTTCTATGACAACAGTTAGATATTGGTATAATGAATTTAATGGTTGAAGATCCGTTTCTGATGAGGAGCACCAAGGATGCCCTACAGATGTGGTTATCGAGGAAGTGATTGAAAAAGTCTACGACATGATTCTCGCTGACCGATGATCGAAGGTTCGTGAAGTGACAAGGGCCATAGGTATATCGACGAAAGCAACAATTCATATTTTGCTTGATAAGTTGAAGATGAGAAGCTGTTGCTGTCGGTGCCGCTTTTGCTCACAATGAATCACAGGCGGGAGAGGCTTTAACTTCGAAGCTGTTTAAGCGAAATACGAAGGACCTTTTTCCTTAAGTTTTCACTGTCAATGAGACCTGGATTCATCATTATACTCCGGAAACCAAGCAACAATCAAAACAACTGATTGCTTCCGGAGAATCTGCTGCAAAGAATGCAAAGGCGGTCCTCATCGGCCGGAAAGGTGATGGCGACGACTTTTCATTACCTCCTTGGACGGGCGATTAATGCGGATCTTTATTCTCAACAACTGGAACGTGTTCATGAAATTTTGAGACGGGGTTACCCAGCATTAGTTAATAGAAATGAGTTCTATTTCACAGGACAATGCCACACACCATACTTCACGAACAACCATGGAAACAGTTCAGGAATTGGGGGGAATCGAACTGCTACCACACTCAGCATACAGCCCTGATCTCACACCATCAGGTTATCATCTTTTTCTATCCATGGCTCATTTTCTTCGTGGAAGAAATTTTGACAGCATTGAAGGGGAGAAGATACCTTAAAAATGGTGATAAAAATATCATTTTTTGCTTATTTTCAAAGTTTGAAGTACGTTTTATATGGATATAAATTTGTTTTGCACCAGAAACTTTTTAAAGGGTCTAAAAGTGCGTTTAAATGACATGCTGCAGAGTAGGTCATGCCCCTTTTTTACTCTCTGGCTGCTCTTAGAACTGACTTTCTCTGATATTTTATATTTAGGGATATTTTCTTCTGTATTTTATACTTTCAGGTATTGGCAAACCTGCTTTTTCTTGCTCTTTTTGGCATCCTATTGTTCTAAACGTGCGTTTTGTTATTGAATGAGGAAAATGGATTGATCGTGTACTTAAGTGTTCAGATAAAGGTCTGGAGGGCCTGTTAGGAAGAGAAAGGCAAATATAAATAACGAAAACCGTGAAAATAACTCAGGACTTGAAAACTGTACAACATCTAGTGGTGATCAAAATGTTAGGTTAGGGAATACAACTCCACATGTTTGTGTTGTTCCAAATAAAACTACTTCTAGCTCTAAAAATGTTTAAAGAAATGGATCAATATCGTGTTACCAAGGCTGATATGGAGGCAGAAGACATCTATAAAAGTGCTAGACAGTAAAGAAGGAACAACAAAAAGAGTAGAGAAGATCATGACAACACTGAGTATGGGGCTGGAATGTTTTAACAGACCTTGAGTACTGCAAAACTTTAAACTCATTTCCATAACCTTTGTTTATGTAAGCCTTATATACCTTTTCTTTGAAACTACCTATCCTAGAGCAATGATATTTTCTCAGACAGTTTCCCTGACACATATTTATAAATTGACCTTTTTTGAACACTTAGACGCTGTTATCAAGGGAACTGATAATTTTCTTTTCTTCAAGTGTACCAAAAGGCATAATTATTAAAAAAAGAGTTACTGCAGTTACAGTTTTAATGCTATATACTCACAAAAATGTCGTTTTGTTGCCAAAATGTGTAAGTATATGTGATAAAACGATCATTGCTGTATTATTCATAGTTCTTCAGTAAAGGTACATTGAAAATGTCAAATGTAACATGTAACAGTGCAAGTGAGTGTCACCGAATTCTTCACATCAAAAACCAGAGACTGACACCATCGTGGGATAATAAACCTCGCTAAACGATGCCTCAATATTTAGGATAATGTCTATTGTGTTGGGCTGGATATCAATTTATATTCATTTATTTGACATTGCTTTGGTTTCCTGTATTTATTAGGTACACACGAGTAAAGCGATGGTACAAGATGTTTGGAGATGCTAATGATAGACCGGAAATACAAATAGCAATGCTACAGTCACAGAGCGTAGTGTGAGAACGTGACAAAAGCGCTACTTCCGATTAAGGAAGTGGAATGTGAAGCAACAGGTGGCAGCAAAGGTCAAGGAAATCCAAACGCCGGCGATCTGTGTACAGCACAAGCGCCCTTACGTGCTGGGAATGTCGCATGTGTCGATACACAAGACCTACCTGTTGCTTATTTCAACGTATTCCATCTTATTAATAAAGTAATTATTATTTAGAGTAGTGTAGCAATCCGACCGAAAAACGATATCGCGATTTCGCGTCAAATATACTTTTGAAGCTCCTTGAAATAAAACATATACATTTTTATTAAAGGTCTATGGGTATGACTGTGTTTCTGTGAACCGTAACTCAAAAATGATATGTCACTTAAATGAACAGGAAAGGTGCAACACGAAAAATTTCAACAAAATCCCCTTCCCAAAATTTTCCAAAAGATTCATCTTTTCAGAAATATTTCATGACAAATAAAACGTATTAATTATCTTGAATTTTCTAGGAATATAATCACATGTGCTTTTAACTCTGCTTGATTTTTCTAACAGATAAATAAGAACTTACTACAAAAAATTACATCTCGATAAAAACACAATTTATCTTCTAGAACTCCCATTATTTCCTTCTCTGTGAAAAAAATAACTAACAAGATATGATTTTTTAACGTCCACCAACGTTAAGTCATATCAGACGATGTATGAAATGTTCAAATGAGTACAGGGTACATAGAGCTTAGAGTTACCAGACACTCATCTTTCGGGATAAGAGAAAATCTCCAACGTTAAGTCATATCGGACGATGAATGAAATGATGTTCATATGAGTACAGGGTACATAGAGCTTAGAGTTACCAGACACTCATCTTTCGGGATAAGAGAAAATCTCCAACGTTAAGTCATATCGGACGATGAATGAAATGATGTTCAAATGAGTACAGGGTACACAGAGCTTAGAGTTATCAGACATTCATCTTTCAGGATAAGAGAAAACCTCCAACGTTAAGTCATATCGGATAATGAATGAAATGATGTTCAAATGAGTACAGGGTACATAGAGCTTAGAGTTACCAGACATTCATCTTTCAGGATAAGAGAAAACCTCCAACGTTAAGTCATATCGGACGAGGAATGAAATGATGTTCAAATAAGTACAGGGTACATAGAGCTTAGAGTTACCAGACATTCATCTTTCAGGATAAGAGAAAACCTACAACGTTAAGTCATATCGGACGATGAATGAAATGATGTTCAAATGAGTACAGAGTACATAGAGCTTAGAGTTACCAGACATTCATCTTTCAGGATAAGAGAAAATCTCCAACGTTAAGTCATATCGGACGATGTATGAAATGATGTTCAAATGAGTACAGAGTACATAGAGCTTAGAGTTAACAGACATTCATCTTTCAGGATAAGAGAAAACCTCCAACGTTAAGTCATATCGGACGATGAATGAAATGATGTTCAAATGAGTACAGGGTACATAGAGCTTAGAGTTAACAGACATTCATCTTTCAGGATAAGAGAAAACCTCCAACGTTAAGTCATATCGGACGATGAATGAAATGATATTCAAATGAGTACAGGGTACATAGAGCTTAGAGTTAACAGACATTCATCTTTCAGGATAAGAGAAAACCTCCAACGTTAAGTCATATCGGACGATGAATGAAATGATGTTCAAATGAGTACAGGGTACACAGAGCTTAGAGTTACCAGACATTCATCTTTCAGGATAAGAGAAAACCTCCAACGTTAAGTCATATCGGATAATGAATGAAATGATGTTCAAATGAGTACAGGGTACATAGAGCTTAGAGTTACCAGACATTCAACTTTCAGGATAAGAGAAAACCTCCTACGTTAAGTCATATCGGACGATGAATGAAATGATGTTCAAATGAGTACAGGGTACATAGAGCTTAGAGTTACCAGACAGTCATCTTTCAGGATAACAGAAAACCTCCAACGTTAAGTCATATCGGACGATGAATGAAATGATGTTCAAATAAGTACAGGGTACATAGAGCTTAGAGTTACCAGACATTCATCTTTCAGGATAAGAGAAAACCTCCAACGTTAAGTCATATCGGACGGTGAATTAAATGTTGAAATGAGTGCAGGGTACATAGAGCTTAGAGTTACCAGACATTCATCTTTCAGGATAAGAGAAAACCTACAACGTTAAGTCATATCGGACGATGAATGAAATGATGTTCAAATGAGTACAGGGTACATAGAGCTTAGAGTTACCAGGCATTCATCTTTCAGGATAAGGGAAAACCACCAACGTTAAGTCATATCGGGCGATGAATAAAATGATGTTCAGATAAGTACAGGGTACATAGAGCTTAGAGTTACCAGACAGTCATCTTTCAGGATAACAGAAAACCTCCAACGTTAAGTCATATCGGACGATGAATGAAATGATGTTCAAATAAGTACAGGGTACATAGAGCTTAGAGTTACCAGACATTCATCTTTCAGGATAAGAGAAAACCTCCAACGTTAAGTCATATCGGACGGTGAATTAAATGTTGAAATGAGTGCAGGGTACATAGAGCTTAGAGTTACCAGACATTCATCTTTCAGGATAAGAGAAAACCTACAACGTTAAGTCATATCGGACGATGAATGAAATGATGTTCAAATGAGTACAGGGTACATAGAGCTTAGAGTTACCAGGCATTCATCTTTCAGGATAAGGGAAAACCACCAACGTTAAGTCATATCGGGCGATGAATAAAATGATGCCTTTATGAACTTTGGAATGAAGGTATGAAAATAGGACTTGGAGGGCGACGATGTGTAATAGGACGAACTGGTTCACTGGCAATTCTAATATGTCGCTGACTAGCACAACGTAAGTCGCTCACACATAGAGGTGCCTTGTCAATCACAACTATCAACCGCCAGGTGGAAACATACCAACCGCCGAATGCAAACCTCACACATTTTATCTCGCTCGGCAATTACACACTTACCTGTTTCCACCTACTAGAAAGTTGCAAACTTGTATGTAATATGAACTGGTTGTTATACTGCTAAAAATTATTGCTTTTTATTCACTTTCAGTTTTTAATCTGGGACATTTGTCTGTACTTTTCTCAGCAACTTTATACTACAACTGCCACAGTTTGGAGTCAGTTAGTTCATTCCAGTTGTACCAACCTGTGTAATAAACAGAACATCTTTATATGGTTTAAGTATAACATGAAGGTTTTGTTGGGATTTACAAATAATGGCCGACTGCCTTAATCCAGATAAATATAAAGTGTTACCGCAGTTCAACTGTTATTGTGGTAAAGTCATAAAACCTGTACACCATTGCTAACTCTGAATACCGCGGTTTCGCAGCACTTGGTTTTCTATCTTCTCTGAAACAATTGAATGTGTTATTCAGAAAGCAGTGATTAAAGTTTTACACTCACTTGTTTGTTACAAATTTCTAAATTATTAGCTCTTTACTTATTTTTTATAGTGAAACGCAATGATTACGAACATGATTTCTCATATATATCTACTCTCGAATATCTATAACACAATATACTGTAATGAAGTTTGTATTTGCAGTTACTGTACACGTTTCCGAAACTGTAAAGCCTAAAAATGCTAATAAAAACATACAAATTGTCTGGATAAAATATTACACTTATACATAGACAGGTGAATATACGAAGTGAGAAAACAGGAGACTTTAAAAGTCGAATTGTATGTTATGAGAATTGAACCCTCGTCCTGCAGTACGCCATGCTGAAACTACTCTTTTTTTCTAGAATGTTAAGAGTAATTCAAAGTGTTTACTACCTTCGCTTTCTCTTTAACGCTGGTTTTCTTGTTTTGGGGGGTCTGAGGTTCAAGTATCACGTTATTAGAGGTCATAGTTGGTTAATATACACTTTATTCTGATTCCAAGACAACACTTTGAATTCCGTTCGTTATTTAAACAAGCTAAATATTTATTTATGCATAAAAAGACAAAATTCTGATGTTATATTTGCCATAGAACTGTGTAGGTGTTGACTATTTCATATTCTTAGTTCTTTGACCGTCTTTATAATTTCCACCGGATTTTTTACGTTAAGTCAGATGATGTCTATATGATAAGCTGTCACAAAACCTGACATAATAAGTAATGTTTTTCTTTTTATTTTGGTGTTTTGGAGAATTTATTGATTTGCTTTTGTTTGGCAATGCTATTTACAGGATGCCATGGCTAGTGTTACGTCCATTGCGCGCATGTATCAGTTTTCAGTTGTTAATAAACAATCACAAAATTGTTCTTTTTAAAAACACGACGTCACTTTTGAGACAGTATTTGTACAAAGATCCTAGGCACTGATGAAAAGCCATGGTTATAGAATGAAGTCACAATTAAGTCCACCTTTTCATGAAGAACTGCAGCGGAACTGTACCCCAGCTTTTCTTGATCCGCCTAGAATCTTCCCGAATTAAAAACAGTGTACCTAATCTGATGAGTAACAAATACAACAAAATTACATCGTATTTACGGAAATATAATACGCATCCCAAATTTGAAAGTTTAAAACATAATGAAACGTTTTGGAGAACGTAATTCACATCACTAGTAGCATTCATTTAATTTATTACACAAATATAAATATTTGTAACAAAAGCTTCTCTTATCTTAAGAAAATGATGTTAATTGTTCTTTCTAATTGAGACCCACTTCACAAACAAATTGCTTGCATCAACACACTTCGTCATCAAGGATACAGGTTACCATGTTACTATGATTTTCAGTATTACCAAAATCTGAAAACGAAACAAATTAAAACAGAATCAACTGATGGTATTTCAAAATTCATTGCGCGATGTTTATTTTTAAAACAAATATATTTTACCAAACCATTAAATATATCGGACCATTTATTTTAATAATCTAACTTCTGGATTTATTTCATGGTTAAATGACCAAAAATTATCTGCTACGCCCGATTTATCAGTTTGTTTATGCTTAATGTTACGAAAATGTTCTTTCATTCTGGTTTCAAAATTATGTTTTTTTTTTTTTATCCAATACAAACCTGATCACAATCCAAACAATTAAATTGATAAATAACAGATTTTTTTATTATTAGGAATTTTATATTTTTTAGAGAAATGTAGTAAATTTGTAATACTATATTTATTTGGAGGAACTAAAGCTTCACCAACTTCTTTAAAAAAATGAAAATGTTTATTAACCCAAGCATGGTAAGTAAATCTCTACGTAATCATTCGTTTCATTTGTTTTTACTCTACAACGTTGGATTTAAACGTACATAACGTTTCCGAGTGTACCTCGCCTATTGTTGGTAATACAATCAACCACTCCTTGCTAAAATGAACAATTATTATTACTGCCAGTATTCTATTAACTTTCTGCTAAATTTAGTTGTAGAAAAGTCCTTTTTTGTTGCAAAGTTACTCTAAGTTACATTGGAAGCTCTTCTGGCTTTCTGTTAGCTTTTTAATTGGCATAAAAAGTCACTTTTCATCTGAAAGTATTTGGTTCTCTGTTTTCCTTCTATTTCCTCTAACACTCCTTGTAGCAACAGTTCAACGATAAAATATGTAACGCAATCCAATAACAACAATGTATTGTGACGTGGACTAGGAATGGTAAACTTGAATGTGCTTAACTGTGAACTGAGAGACACTCGAATGTAATGTGTACCACACTCTGAACACTAAGTTGGAGAAAGGAGAGTGTATTAGCTTTCTTTCAAGCTTGTGGTATACTTTTTATTGCAAATAAACAAAATCTTGTCATAAATGTTTACACACTGTTTCCATTTTATGCAGTTAATTGTTTTTAATAAAATAACCTTTTAGTATTGATATACTAAAACATTTTGTTAAATTCTCCAAGCAAGAGAATTTTTTTTTTTTTTAATTTAAACTTAGTGGCTTTTTTGGTTAAAAAGAGTAAGTTTACAAAACTAGGTCAGTAGATTACAAATTACGTTATAAGAATTAGGTATATCTGTTTAGTATGTAAGGATTGTTTTGTAAAGAACTACTAGGGTTGCCAACATCAGCACCCAGAGAAGTGGCATTACTAGAGCTAGGTAATACAAAAAGGAGGGGAATAATAATAGAGAGAATATTGAAAGTCTGGTATAAGTGTATTAAAGGTCAGAAAGGGGAATTATTGAATCTGTGCATGAAACAGCAGAAAAGCATTAAGAACACAAACAGTTGATGGTCGGAATTGGAAAGAATGATATCGAAGATAGGCATGGGAGATCTATGGAGAATAGAGGAGACAAATTATAGCGATTTTTGGAAGGAAGTGAGAAACAGAGTACAAAACATAGATAGACAGGAGGTATGGAAAAGTAAGAATGAATAAATCAGTGAATGAATTATTTATCTTGCATATTCCAAAATTTTACAATTTACAACTTTAGGCTACATTCATTTGTCTTTACCTTGTTGCTACCTTGTCTTACATGATACCCTGGTCTTCTGCTCTGCCAGGTAGCTCTTAACCTCCATACCTCCTTGTTACTTAATTAGTCCCTTTCTTCCCCCTCATCTTCCTTTCTTATATTCTTTACATTTCTTGCCCATTATTCTTTTACTTTCTGCAAGAACTCACCAATACTTCTTACTTTCTTCTCCTCCCTGCCCGTTAATATTTTATAGCTACTATCCTCTTCTCTACTTTCTCCCATTTTTCCTCCCAAATCTTTTTTCTCCACATTGTAACCTCCTCGTATTCTGTTACATAGTGTTCTATGCTTTCTTTTCCCCCACACAATTCACAAATTTCCTTTTCCCTACCTCTTATCCCTCTTAGAAATATTGTTCCTGTTCTCATCCAAGCTAGCCCTTCTCTCTTATCTATTGCAGTAATCTACATATGCTTCTCGTCCCCAATTTCTTTTTATCTGCTTGTAAAATTGTAACATATTTTCTAGACTTTCCCATATTTCCTGTCTGTCTATATCTTCTATTCTGCATTTTACCAAATTACCCACGTTGCTTGTATTTCTTTCCTCTAATCTCCATATATCTCCCATTTCTAATTTTTCCATAATTCCCCCTTTCTCTGCCCACCAACTATTTGAGCTTTCTAATATTTTTTGCTGTCTCGTGCATAATTTCATAATTTCCCCTTCTTTGGCCAAACACCTATACCAAAATTTTATTATTCTTTCCATTAATGTTCCATTTCTTCTAGTCGTTCCTAATTCTACTAAAGCTACTTCCCTAGTTGCTGATTTTGGTAAGACTAGAAGCTCTTCACAAAACCTTCTGCAGTTTTGCTCCACCGTAGAAGATAAGAAAACTTTGAAATTTTATAAGCAATTAAAGACAGAATGTGCTAGAAAACAAACATATAGATCAATGTGACAAACCTGGAAGAGAAGGCATAGCATGGATGAGAGTAGAAATAATATATCTAAAAGGGTTGAGAAGTAATGAGGTAGGGATATGTGAATTTTGTGGAGATGAAGAGAGCACTGTTCATTACCTGATAGAATGTAAGGAGTTAACAAATTACAGGAGAAAAATATGGGATAAGAAATGAGAGTGTGAGTAAAGAGGTAGTGGCATTACGCATGCTAACGGGGATGGGAGAAAATAATGGAAACTGTACAAATAAATATACAAATATCAGATTAATTTCTGCTCTGACTAAAAATGAAAACCGAAGTGTAGGAAAATTCTTAATTCCAGGGGAGCTGAGTCAGCAAGTAAATCTTAGGGTCAACCATTTCATGTATTTGTACAAGATGTGTAATAAGTGCATGTACCATCTTAAAGACATTTTAGTGAAACTGTAATAGAAATTGTAAAAATAAATATATAAATATAAAAAATATGTAAGCCTTTTTAGTTTTACGTTCTGATAAATTTTCAATTGTTGAAGCATTATGCGAAATGAATGGCCAGTGTTACCAAACCACTGCTGTTACATGGGAAATTCTAACCTAACTTTGTTTAGTAAACATTTCCTGCATTCTGTGTTACAATTGAATATTAAAGTCTTGCAAGGAGGCGTGTAGGCGTTTAAATTGCCGAAAACTAAGAAACCAATGTCAAACTTAAAGGAATAAGGATAATGGATGAGTAAACAATAAAAGTTCGGATTTGGCATCCTTTTTTTTTAATATTCACCTATGCATTGCCTTAGAAGCCAATTACTGTAAAATCGACGCACATTTTACCGATATTTTGGCAATTAACGAAGTAGTTCTTTGGAATTGTTTATTTTTTCGACATTAAGAGTAATTTACAAACGTATTTACATAGACAGATTCAGCAGTTGTAGAAAATACGTGTTTACATTAACTAAAGAGTGGAGACAAAGCGTGATTAAATGACCCCAGTTCTCTTGAACAACGAACGCCAGCCAAGTCAAGTGAGTGGCTTGAATTTCGGGAAGTAGTCTTCAACTGGCTAGCCGTCGCACGACCTGCTTTTGAGCCACTAACCTACATGACGTGGATCACTACACTGCCGCATCTCAACTCTCCTATATCTGTTGTATTGCCTTCAAAGAATACACTTCTACAAATTAACATTATCAATGATTATTCCTATATTTATATACTTGTTGTTAATTCAACATAAAAACGTTAGTTACATCTTCATTTTGTTGAAGGATGCTCTAGCGATATGAAATTGTATGATCTTTGGTTGATCTCGAGGGAAAACAAGAGACAATCGTCGAGAAAAACAGAAGTACTTGACAATTTACACCAATAATTTGCCAAAAACTAACATTATGTATTTTAAAGACGCATTTTATGTAGTATTTTATAGTATTTTTGTGTAGTATTATATATATCAGTTATAAAAACTCATCCAGAATGTAAAACTTCAAAGAACACTAACATTTAAGATATAGTTTTAGTTAATTGATGGAAATTAATCATTTCCCCACACTAGCCGTATATACGATAAGGTTTTTGATAGAGTCAACATGAAAAGTTCAATGCCATGGCCGGCATTTGAACCACGGATCTCCTGGTCTCCATCCAATTGTTCTTACCCTTTGAGCTACCACGGCCAACGTGCCGTCGTGACATTAAATTCTCCATTTGGCGCATATATTTCCCCGGTAAACCACTAGGGGCTCTCCCATTCGAGATCCACCGTTTGTGATGACTTACTATCGTAAGTACTTAAGTCCCAGGCTGCATCATTTAACTCTTATTATTTTAGTTAGTTGATGGAAGTGAATCATTTCTTTACACTAGCGGTATATAGGCTAAGGTTTTTGATAGATAGAGTCAACATGAAAAATTCAATGCCATGGCCGGGATTTGAACCATGGATCTGCTGGTTTCCGTCCAGTCGCTCTTAACCTTTGAACTACCCGGCCATGGCGTATTTTTCACGTTGACTCTATCTATTCAAGATTAATTTGTCATCAATCAATGTAACTTAATTATTTCCCACTAGCGCTGTGTAAGAGGCAACACGTGGTCTAGGGTAACAGCTGAGGTCTCCGATTCAAACCCACCGGAGAACAAAGGATTTTTTCAGGCGTAAAAATCTTTAATATGCCTTCCTTCGTAAAGGAAGTAAAGTCGGTGGTTCCTTGTGGTAGAAGTCTGATAAAGAAGCATATGAACAAGATTGTCTTCCATACCCAGTATGCAATAGGACGATAAGAACCACAACAATCAAAGGGTCCCCATAAATAAAAACAATTTTACTAGACCTAAATTACTTCCACCATAATGTAAATCGCTATTTAAGTATATCTGCTATATTTGTGATTTCCTAGTAGTTTACTGAGAAAAATGGAGCCATCTGGAGAATTTAATATCGTGCTAGCATGTTGCAATGGTAGATCAGTGGTTAGAACAATCGGACGGAAACTGGAATATCCATGGTTCAAATCCAGGGTATGGCATTGAAGTTCTCAACCTGATTCTCCCTTTACAAACCTTGCCCTAGAAAGATTGTAATTCTAGCGTTAGCCAAATAGGCAATTAGCTAAGGCTACATAAAATTAGTACTGCTTACGCTAACGTTTCTTAACAAAATAGACAAATAAAACAAATGCCAAGCTGCAGTCATGATTCACAACTGTACCTCACTAATTGTGCAACTATGCTGATGGCCGACGTCTTCGTTTGTTCTCACTACAACGCTTCTTCATTCGCATTTGTTGTGTGTAGTATATGATGGCAAGTTTGAGATTTTCCCGCCTCTATCGTGGGGGTAGTGTCTTTGTCGCGTTCAAAAGATGCAGAGTTCTAAGCTCGATCAGGGTGATAAGGTTAATTCCGAGATCTTCTCTTAACGCAAAAAATTTAAGCTCTATGTACCCTGTACACATTTGAACATCATTTCATTCATCGTCCGATTTTACTTAACGTTGAAGGCTTTCCCTTATCCTAAAAGATGAATGTCTGGTAACTCTAAGCTCGATGTACCCTGTACACATTTGAACATCATTTCATTCATCGTCCGATTTTACTTAACGTTGGAGGTTTTCCCTTATCCTAAAAGATGAATG
Organism: Mantis religiosa; assembly: GCA_030765055.1. NCBI lineage: Eukaryota > Metazoa > Arthropoda > Insecta > Mantodea > Mantidae > Mantis > Mantis religiosa. Next base: position 15,723,778 of record CM060952.1, read on the forward strand.
TCTGGTAACTCTAAGCTCGATGTACCCTGTACACATTTGAACATCATTTCATTCATCGTCCGATTTTACTTAACGTTGAAGGCTTTCCCTTGTCCTAAAAGATGAATGTCTGGTAACTCTAAGCTCTATGTACCCTGTACTCATTTGAACATCATTTCATTTATCGTCCGATATGACTTAACGTTGGAGGTTTTCTCTTATACTGAAAGATGAATGCCAGGTAACTCTAAGCTCTATATACACTGTACTCATTTGAACATCATTTCATTCATCGTCCGATATGACTTAACGTTGGAGGTTTTCTCTTATCCTGAAAGATGAATGTCTGGTAACTCTAAGCTCTATGTACCCTGTACTCATTTGAACATGATTTCATTCATCATCCGATATGACTTAACGTTGGAGGTTTTCTCTTATCCTGAAAGATGAATGTCTGGTAACTCTAAGCTCTATGTACCCTGTACTCATTTGAACATGATTTCATTCATCATCCGATATGACTTAACTTTGGAGGTTTTCTCTTATCCTGAAAGATGAATGTCTGGTAACTCTAAGCTCTATGTACGCTGTACTCATTTGAACATCATTTCATTCATCGTCTGATATGACTTAATGTTGGAGGTGTTCTCTTATCCTGAAAGATGAATGTCTGGTAACTCTAAGCTCTATGTACTCTGTACTCATTTGAACATCATTTCATTCATCGTCTGATATGACTTAACCTTGGAGGTTTTCCCTTATCCTGAAAGATGAATGGTAACTGTAAGCTCTATGAACCCTGGGTTCATTTGAGCATCATTTCATTTAACGTCTGATTTGACAACGTTGGTGGACGGAACTTAAGGAAAAATGTTTGAGATTTTCATTAAAATACTATATACTTAACACATTTTCACGAGAAATATAAGATATTTTCAACTTTTTGGGAATAGCCGTTGAAGTTACTTTCATTCCGAATGACCTTTGTATAACTGGTAAACTGTAAGAGGTCCAGAAAATATTAATTTTGTGTGACAGGATATTGATCGGTAACCTAATCTGTATGTCGAAAGCAATGATTTGAAAGTTAATCTGAATAGAGATGGCCTGAAAGTTAATCAAAGCCGCGCATTGCATCACTCACCTGTTTTCTCTAACAAGACAGTCGCTTCTGTGGAAGTAATTACTGATAGCGCCACCGTCGCAGTGATTGCATGTGAAAGTGACTTGCGTGTGGGTTAAGTGCCCTCCCTAAAGTTATCATGGGGACCAAACTCCTAAAACCACAAAATAGCTTTCGTTCTTTTATATTTCTCTGACGTTTTGGCCACAATCTCGTAAAATCCGAAGGGCGGTTCAGAGCATTATTCTTTGTAGAATCGCTGCAGGTATCCAACACATTCCTACGGTAGAGGAAGTTTGTATTACAACCCAAAATTTCATACTATTTTCGCGTAAATATATGATTTAAGATGCTTGATTAAAAAAACTGATTTTAGGAAAGGGTTTGTGGGTGCAGGAATGACAAATGTTTACAAGGATTAGAAGTAGGTAAGATTTTATTTTGCAACTGTGATTCCGAAACGAGGCTGCAGACCGACACCTACGAAACTTTTAGCCCCTACATCATACACTATTTTAGACAGTGCTGAATATTTATAGATATATAATGGATTATACATAAATATATTATATTGTTTTACCTTTTTCGTTTTAACTCATTAAAAAAATTGTGTATGCTTAAGACCACACGATAGAAGTGAAAACTTAAAAACTATTCATTATAAATTATTCTTAAAACTTATTTTAAAATAAAATTAATGTTGACAGCAATTGTCACGCAAAGAGGCCAGTTGTGAGCTAAACATTTCATGACTTATGCTAAGTTTGCTCGCAAATTAAAATACTCTGAAATACGAGCGCTGTTCAATAAAGAATGATCATAATTCCTCTCACTAAAATTCAATATTATTATATTCTGTTACCTTAATGTGAAACAAACATGCCGTAGTAGTTTCATTGTTGGTACTCCTGGTTCCTGTATGTGAGAACCAGGCAAGTTCAGACATGTTCAGTATCGCCTACCGCTGTTATGGAGGTGACTTGCAAGGAACAATATGCGGCTTTGAAATTCTGCTTTCGTCTCAACAAATCTTCAGTTGAGGCCTATACAATGTTACAGGAGGTCTATGGAGAGTCTGCTCTTACCTACAGCACTTTAAAATGTTTAAAGAGGGAAGACAATTTCAAAGGAAGGTGGATCCGGTGCTCCAGTTACTGCTCTTACGGAAGAAAACATCAACACTGCTGCTGCCATTGTGAGAGAGGATCGACGAATTACCTTAAGATCACTTTCTGAAATACTGAACATTTCATTGGGTGCCACCCACACGTTGGTGACAGAAAGATTGCACATGAGACGTGTTTGTGCGTGATGGCTTCCAAGAATGTTGATTCCCGAACGAAAGTATATTTGCATTAAAGTTGATGTTAGAGGAAGATCCGGAATTTCTTTCATACGTAATCACTGCTGATGAAACTTGGCTACATCATTTTGATCCTGTGAGCAATCAGCAAAGCTCAGTGTGGGAATCTCCTTCATCACCAACCCCCAAAAAAGCAAAAGTGGTTGCTTCTGCTGGGAAAGTTATGGTCATCTCATTCTCTGATATTCATGGAATGGTTTATCAGCATGTTGTACCTGCACACACATCAGTAACTGCACAATACCACAGGTATGTCCTGAAAACATTGCAAGTCCATATCATGCACAAAAGACCACATTTCCGTGAAGCAGGCTGGATGCTCCACCACGATAATGCGCGGTCGCATATTGCCAATGTTGTTGCTGAATATCTTGCAAAAATCAACGTGAAGTGCATCCCTCACCCATGTGACTGTTTTCTATTCCCTGACTTGAATAAATGCCTTCGTGGGAGGCATTATCCATCATCAAAAGCAGTGGGAGAAGGCCGCGGAGGCGATTTTGAAGGATCTCTCAAAAATAGTTTCCAGCATGTGTTTCAAGACTGGCAGAAACGCTGGGACAAATACATCGCTTTCAGGAGAGACTATTTTGAGAAGGACCATCAAAATTATGAGGACTAGTGAAGATAGTTTGTCATAAAAAATTGTGATCATTCATTATTGAGGAGCCCTCGTAATCGATGGAGCACAATTTTCCTACTGCACAGTTTACTAATCCATCCGATACATCGATGTTAGTTGTAAACATATATTTATCCACTACGAATATTATTTCATAAGGTAATCCTGCCGTATCAATTGTCGATATGACGAGGTAAAGCTAATGTTGGTACTCCAGATATTTTTGCTCTTGACAGTACCGGGACACTCGTTCGTAATGTATAAACAGCACAATACTTTACCAAGATGTGTTCATTTTTGTTGCTTTTTCGAAATAAGTGAAGGGTTATTAGAGCCACTTCTGTAATAGGATTTTCTACTTGACTTAATTCAGGAAAGCTATTAAAATACTACACCAGTAGTGTGTGCTGTAACATCTGTGGCTAAATCTCTAAGCCAGAATCATTAATATTTACAAGTGAAATCGAATTATGAAACTCTAAAGTTGACTTATCTTTTATATTCTTAAAACTTTAAATAAGGCTTTCTAACGATAATTCTATTTCGAGGTAACGAAATACTGAACTAACAGTTACATATTCTCAATCAAAATTAGCGTTCTCATCTTATTTATAGTTTTTGTTAGCTGAGAGTTTCGATGTTGGCTAGACGTTTACTGTATTGACAGTTGAATGTGGACATATAGGAAAATATTTGTTAATTACTGACTGAATACAAGTTGTAGCTGTAGTTACAGATTTACATTTAAGCGTTAAAACTACAATAAATATTATACTTGAAATGTAGACCTAGTGACTGTATACAGTCGTTAAAGTGAAATTTTGTACATCCCAAATATATAAGTATTACTTCAGTGCGTTAATTTACATATTTTAAGTACCTTTACGTAAAATAGAATGGTTTACTTGTTTATATGGTATTTCTTTTGTTTTGTTGTTTATGTTTGTAGTCATAACACTATATGAAAGTGCATAAACATGTATTAAACAAAAGCCCATCATTAAACAACGTTTAAAATGGAAGAGCGCTTACAATTATCTGCCCAGAATGGCGAAGTGTACTCAATCAGTTAAGTTGGGTAGTTCAAGTGATTCTGACACAGCCTTCATGCAACAGAGTATGAAGTCAGTGCCTATTGGTTTATTACCTGTAACACTACTTAAAGCTGTAGAACCTGAATGTGAATCTAGGTTAAATGCAAGTAACTTTGAAAGGAAAATGTTGAGACGTTGTCCTCACATGACTTTCGCTATCCGGTCTTCAGCAAACTATTCCTATAAAGCTTCTTTACCTTTCTGCTTCACATTAATGGAGTTAAACATTGGTAGAATAGATTTTATTACCTATTTCTTTGTAGACGCTTTGAGTATATGGAAATACAGTGATACTCAAAACTCTTAAACAGCTGTTTGCTGTATGATCATTATAAAATTACGCTCTCTTTGCCTACTCTTTTCATTTGAGAAAAGTGTAAGTAACTTTTGTAAATTTCAAACCAATAACAGGGAAATCTCTGAAATAGTTTACTATTTAAAATGACAAATTTTGAGTTGTACAGTTTTTTTATTACTGCATTATACGAGTATATACCTACATTTTACAGTAAGGTTTTTATAGTCAGATTTTGTCTGTTGAGGTTTACCAGTTATAAAAAAGTAATCCCGAAGAAAGAGGACCTCTGAGAACATTCCCAGAAAATCAAAGATACATAGGTGGTCCGAAAAGTTTCCGACCTAATAAAGATACAAGTTAATTTTTTTTTTTTTTTTTTTTTTTTAGAATTTTTTATCTTCACTTCTCACGGCGATGTTCCCATCTCTGTTACCCGTCCAAATATTACTCGGCGTTTTTCTCTGCAAAATAATTGTTCACGAAGGTGATTGCCTCTCCAAGCGCAATTTTCAGATGAGGGAACAAAAAGAAGTCGCTTGGGACTAGATCTGGTGAGTCAAGCAGTTCATACCGTATTTAGTGAATTTTCGCCATTGCAACCGCTGAGGTGAGACGGTGCGTTGTCTTGATGAAACAGGATTTCCTTTTTCTGCAAATGTGGCCGTTTCTCCACATGTTCTGCCTTCAGCTTGTCATGTAATGATACATTTTATGCTCCTGTAATGCTTCTTACTTTATGAAGATAATCTATTAAAATAATTCCATGTCGCCATCACTTTCCCAGCCGAAAAAAGCAGTTTTTGCATTTTTATGGCCGGTTCCCTCTTTGCAGTCCACTGTTTTGACTGTATTTCTGTTTAGGGCGTATAATGGGGTATCCAAGATTCATCTACAGTAATTAATCGACGCTAAAACTCGGATTTATTGCGCCTAAACTGCGCCAGCAGAGCGTTGAAAATGTTCATTCGAATACGTTTTTGGTCTAATGTGAACAAACGCGGCAAACAACACGCGGGCAGCTCTGTTATGTCTAAATGTTGATTTAATATGTGACAAACACGTTCTTTTGACATTTTCATGGGCTCTGCTATTTCTCTCGCTTTAATTCGGCTGTTATCTAGCACCATATAGTGAACTTTGGCGATCTTTTAGTCGGTAGTTGCAATTTTTGGAAGTCCCGAAAGTTCATCGACTCCCAAACTCTTACGGCCACGTTTAAATTCAGCTGCCCAAAATTTCACTGTGCTAAATGATGGTGCAGAGTCCCCATACACAGAATCCAATTCATCTTTGATTTGCGTAGGCGTATTGCCTTTCAAAAACAAATATTTAATGACAGATCGATACTCGATTTTGTCTTTTTTTTTTTTATAAAACACTCACATCAACTCACTGATACCACTGTTACTTAACAACTGAACGTCTAAAATGGCTGCAACTTTGGTGAGTAACAGTCAACAGATGAACAGCGAAATCACTAGCTTTTATTTACGAGTGCTGCCATCATGTTGAGTCATGTTGAGGGCAGAAACTTTTCATACCATCCTCGTATATATTTCTTTTATCACAAAAATATCTTAAAACAGATGAAAACCGTTATTATATTTTTGAGTTACTCTGTTTACCTGCACATACATTTTTCTGAAGTTGCCTCATAACAGTTCTTTTTGGTGATATCTCGTTATAAAATTTCTGGGTGACATTTAGTGACTTCTCAGTGTACTAGATACCTGGACACACGGGTGTAAGTGATAGAGGTTTATTTATATGAGTCCCATCTCCATTTGCTTTTAGGCAGCACTTTAGTCAGATGATAACATAAGTAAAGCCTTTCGTGTGCTGTTTATCTTTAGTGAACATAACCTCTCTTCACTCCTGTCACATCAACCAAGCTTTAGGCTTGCAAGAAAAGGATTAACGACGTCAGAGTTGAAATAAAAAAAGAAAATCAAAAACAAATACATTGTAACACTTCAAATGTTTTCAGTTTTATAACACAGTCGCCCTACGTATATAATTGTCATGCTTACCAGACTGTAATATATATATCAAGGAATTTTTCTACTGCAATTTCTTTATTATTCTCTTCGTAAATTCCATTAATGTATATTTAATTATACAATTATTTTCGCACTTTATGCCAGTTACCCATTGTTGACAAAATATCTGAGGAACATTATAATACACATGTTCAAATGAGTACAGGATATACAGAGTTTAGACTTACCAGACATTCATCTTTCAGGATAAGAGAAAACCTCCAGCGTTAAGTCATATCGGACGATAAATGGAATGATGTTCAAATGAGTACAGGTACATAGAGCTTAGAGTTACCAGACATTCATCTTTCAGGATAAGAGAAAACCTCCAACGTTAAGTCATATCGGACGATGGATGAAATGTTGTTCAAATAAGTACAGGGTACATAGAGCTTAGAGTTACCAGACATTCATCTTTCAGGATAAGAGGAAACCTCCAACGTTAAGTGATATCGGGCGATGAATGAAATGATGTTCAAATGAGTACAGGGTACATAGAGCTTAGAGTTAACAGACATTCATCTTTCAGGATAAGAGAAAACCTCCAACGATAAGTCATAACGGACGATGAATGAAATTGATGTCCAAATAAGTACAGGGTACATAGAGCTTAGAGTTACCAGACATTCATCTTCCAGGATAAGAGAAAACCTCCAACGTTAAGTCATAACGGACGATGAATGAAATGATGTTCAAATGAGTACATGGTATATAGAGCTTAGAGCTACTAGACGTTCATCTTTCAGGATAAGAGAGAACCTCCAAAGTTGAGTCATATCGGACGATGAAAGAAATGATGTTCAAATGAGTACAGGGTACATAGAGCTTAGAGCTACCAGACATTCATCTTCCAGGATAAGAGAAAACCTCCAAAGTTGAGTCATATTGGACGATGAAAGAAATGATGTTCAAATGAGTACAGGGTACATAGAGCTTAGAGCTACCAGACATTCATCTTCCAGGATAAGAGAAAACCTCCAACGTTAAGTCATAACGGACGATGAATGAAATGATGTTCAAATGAGTACAGGGTACATAGAGCTTAGAGCTACTAGACGTTCATCTTTCAGGATAAGAGAGAACCTCCAAAGTTGAGTCATATCGGACGATGAAAGAAATGATGTTCAAATGAGTACAGGGTACATAGAGCTTAGAGCTACCAGACATTCATCTTTCAGGATAAGAGAGAACCTCCATCGTTAAGTCATAACGGACGATGAATGAAATGATGTCCAAATGAGTACATGGTATATAGAGCTTAGAGCTACTAGACGTTCATCTTTCTGGATAAGGGAAAACCCGGAAAGAAACTTAACTCTCTGGCCGTGATTCGAACTGAGTACTTTTTGTACGCAAGGCAGCGCAATCACATAAGCTACAGAGTCAGGCAAACTACTGTTGTAGTGACAGAATGAAGTTTTAAGTGTTAAGTGACTAGGAGGGGATCCGTCCCCTTCAGCTGCCGTGGTGCGAATGCTGCGGACCCTTAGCACTCGTGGTACCTCTGACGTTACTAGAGGAACTTGGGCCGAACATTCGAGCCCCTCCTGTAGGGGAGTTGTTCGGATTGGTTTGGACTCGAGGGGCGGCGTGTTCCCAATACCCGTGGGAGATCGTGTATGTCTCCGGACGGAGTTAAGGGAAGCCATATATTCCCACGTACTGGCCTGCATAGCTAGTAGAAGGTGTGCTAGATCACCAGGCAGCCCCACCGATGTTGATTGTTAGGCTTCCCCTTTGAGGTTGGCGCGCGTATGTGGCGTATCCAGTTCCATCCCGTCTTGTGTTTTGGGACCACATGGGAGGCTTGTTGGTGTCTAGGTCTTGTCTTATGGAAAGCCCAATGAGGCGCCGGGCACCCTTCGGGGACAGCTCAGTAACTCCCTGGTCTTGAAAGGGAGGTCGGTCTCACTTTGTGAAGGTTGCTAGTCTGTTAATTTTAAATTTTTAGTGCCATTTGCACTATTGTTGTTTTGTCCATTATCAGATTGAGTTTAGAAAGAGTTGATGACATAAGTAAATGTATATTTTAACTTGTATTTTAATTATGTTGTTTAGACAAGTCATTCATATGTCTGCGTATAAGTAAAGTCAATTTTGCGAGATCGTGATTTGATCTACGCCGGTAGCACTTTCTCGTCAGGGTGGACCTCATATCGCTTTCCTTTTCACACCCTTCTTAACCATTTCAGAGTTGTAGTATCAGACGACGATGTTCCCCGGGTTGTGTCTCATTTCCTGGCGTCGTTCCGGTCAGGCCTCAGCTCCGCTGGGGTGACGGACTTGTAAGGGTAGTGTCGGCTGTCTTCATGTCACGTCTCTACCGCCATCCTTCACTCTTGGGGGTATGACTACTTACCTATGCCTCAATAACACGAGGTACCCTCCTTTATCCACATGGAGCCACGTGAACGTGTACATTGACCCTGCTAGTCACTGTATGATGACCAAGCTTGTCTCTAATGACGTCACTCTACCTCCTTCGTTTTGTGCATGCGGCATTTCCCCTCCACTCACTCAGGTAACCAAGTATTTACTGTCCACCAACGCAAAGTATGTCCTTGTGAGGAATGTGCCACGCAGTACCACCATGACAAACTGTGATAAAAACAGCGAATATGTGTGACAGAAAACGCATGCTACACATGGGGCAGAGCCGTTGAAAAGAAACGTGCACCCTATTAACTCTACACTAAAACCGGGAACATTTATTTACAAAAGTAGAAGATGACAGAAAGTTTTTGAATGGTCTATAACTGAACTGACATGGGGTATCATAAATCTATTCAGGGAGGGTGTGGGGACCTTCTCCAACCCGCTGCATTTCAGGCCCCGGAGACTTTCTTTGCTGTGGTGTACTATAGATCAGGGGAACACCTTGGAGTGCTTTTGGACACTCGACTGACCTGGCGTGCTCATATCGATCGTCTTATATCACTGGCCTCCGGGCGACTTTCAAAACTCTCACCTCTGTTGCATCGCCGTTCCAGCCTCGGCCTACAGTCTTCATTGTTACTCTACAAATCACTCGTTCGTCCGCTTATTACATATGCCTGCCAAGTGGGGGGGCCGCACACACATGTCATCTGCGTCGTCTTCTGGTCATACAGAATCGCTTCATGCGCATCGCTACCAACGCTCCATGGTTCATCCGTAATCAGCAGCTCCATCACGAACTAGGACTGTTACCTGTTCACGACTACATTCGCAGAATCGCTCGTCGTTTCTTTTCCACGCTGCAAGAAGTTCCAGGAGCTGTGCATTATAACATCACCGTCCGCACGCGCCAGCCCTCACGCTTGAAGAGGAGACTACCACGGGACCTGCTTCTAAGTGATACATCTGATTCGAGTGATTCTAGTGCTTGATGTCTGTCTTACATCTTCAATATTGACATAATTTCTCAGAGAGTATTATTGGAGTTCTAACTTAATGTAGTTAGGCGGCGGCCTGTTAGCGTACCCCTGAGTGTTATTGTTCTTATTGTACTGTTACCTTCTTTTCACTCTGATCTGTAAAGCATTGTACTGCTGATCGATCAATAAAAAATTATAAAAAAAAGATCAGGGGAAGACAGGTAGTGGCAGTGTGACGTCAGCCCCATGAGCTGTAACTCCCAAACGAAAGGCAGGTTAGCGTGTGATGTCACCGCGCTGATTTCTACTGCCCAAGAGGAAGGATGTGTTGCAGTTCCGACAGCGTAGGAAAGACTGGAATCGTATCGCGTATTAATAATATGTACAAATTATATCTTGGCCGTTGTAATATTAATGCTGGCTGCTTTAATTACACAATTGGTCACGATTACATTTTGGCTCTCTGCTATGAGGAAATATATAAAACTTCAACTCGTAGTTTATGTAAAGGTCAGGCAGGTTATAAAGTAAATAAAACAAAACATAAAGTAATTTTCTCTGCAAAGTAGAGGAGACCCATTAAGAACAGAATTACGTGGACATTTTCCGACAGTTTCTGTTTCGTTTTTCTTTAACTAGTTTATCAATGTCAGGACGTAATGTCTGGGAAATTTGTAATCGAAGGTTCCACGTCAGATTATGATCCGACAAGGTACTTTGGGGTTTGGACTTAGCTAATTTCATAATGTTCACACACATATGTCGAGCCAAACATACACAACGTCCGTGCGGCAAGTGAATACAACCTCGGAAATGTGGCTTGGGGGACATTCTTGTAAAAATCAGCCAAGTCTTTCTTGTGTGTATATTTGTCCTTCAATAAATCGTCACGTTGTAAATTTAACAGTTCCATTAGTTACGTGGCTGGTACATTCTTGTCATCGAGTGTGCTACACCTGACTGAACCCTCAGATTCTGTACTCACAGTCTAAACGGCTCCTGCCTGACGTCACACGCACTGCAGGTCTCACTCCCGGCTGAAATACGTCACAACTCTCGAAACTGTCCCCCTCTGTTGTAGATAGACTGCTTTTGCCTCCCATGAATCCATCATCGGCGCCGTGGATAGACTGCTAGTCTGTTACCCAGGTGGCCCAGGATCGACCCCAGGACAGCGCATGTGAGATTTGTGGTTAGTTTCTCCGGGTCCTCCCCGCCATTTATTGTCCCTCTCCTTTCATCCATTGTACTGACATTTATCATCCACTTCTTAACTCTCATATCACATATCTACTAATCCTCGTGCTTGATATTGTCTCCATACGATGAGGGTAAAAATTCATGAAATACGTCATACTTCGGTGAACATCAGGTGGAGGTAAATCTGCACTCCCCTATTTCGAATAACGTTGGACATAATTTATATAAAATTTCGCTGGAATAACAATAATAGTGTATCCTGTCCCTACAACAGAACTAGTCTGTGAATGGCAGAGAACAGTGCTAATTAAATACACATTCCAGCGCTCTAGATGGGAATAGAACCACGAACCTCTGTGCTGAATCCAGAGTACCTATACTGCTTACAGCGGGAGAATAAATTAGATGTAAACAAAACCACGTGAACGTTGATCGTAGCACGCCTTTTTCACAATTTCCATGATGCCTCCGCCGTGTAAATAGTCCCTTGAAAAAGTACTGCTACTGAGGTGTGGAGTCTTGAGTTCGTTTTGCTAAAGCACAGAAGTGCGTACTATAAAAAAAAACATAAACTAATAGATAGTTAAGTTAGTTTGTAATTAAAGTAAATCATGCTGCGCGCGCATATTGAAGGAACTTTGTAAAACGCGGGCATTTTATTATTTAGACGAGACGTGGGTTAATGAGGGACACACGACAAGCAAAGTATGAACTGACACCACAGTTAAATAAAACAAAACAACATGCATTTCGATCTGGTTTAAGTGCAGGACTTAAAATCCTATGAGGAGGAGTAAGCGTCTTATAGTTTTGCACATAGAAAGTGATGATGGCTTTGCTGAGGGTGGCGACCTTCTGTTCGACGTCAAAACAACGGGAGACTATCATAAAGAAATGAATGACGACGTTTTCAGACCCTGGTTTGAAAAGATTCTCCCCAAATTACAGCCGAATTGTGATGGAAAATGCCCCCTACTACAGTGTGAGGTTAGAACACAGAGTAAAAATATAATTTTCTACCAGTGTCGTGATAAGGCGGAGTTGCTGACGATGGTCAAGTCTCGTGCTAAAGAGTACGAAAAATACGCAAGTAGCAGTTAATTTTTATGTGTGATACTTAGCTCAAAAATGTGCCTTTATTGTCGAAAATTTATATTAATATTATACTTAACGAAGCGATTAAGAGGTTGGCTTGAATAAATACGTGTTCTTGGTGTTGAAAATGTATATTCATATTATTAATACATATTAATAGTATACTTAACGAAGCGATTAAGCTGTTGGCTTGAATAAATACGCGTTCTTTGCGTTGAAAATGCATATTGTGACTTTGTGGGTTCGTGGAATAAAAAGTCCAATTGCACCACTCAAAAATGTTCTTTATTTCCACCGACTTACAGCTAAACTCTTGCCAATTACACAGAATTACTTGCTGCACACAATTACAATTCACCAGTTCGTCCGTTACAATTTCACTGTACTCGCGGTTACGTAAGCTCCGGTACACCTTCACAGTTACGTACAGTCTTCCGTTGCACGATCTTCTCGTACATTAACACGTCACTGACTAACTCTTACACCAAGAACTGACTGTCTCCTCACTCACTAACTGACAAAACCAACTCAACTCTGTCCGTCTGTAACCCTCTTTTATATAGGAATATCGCCAACTTCTCCGCTTTTCTGGTTCCCAGGCGAAGATTCCAGTAAACGAAAGATCGAGAATCAGGTATAGGAGAAACAGACGGCACAGTCATGTTTTTCCCCCGACCACAGCCTGTCACCACTATAAGACAAATGAGGGGGAGGTGTGGCTAACACGGTCCTCCCCTGCCTTCCGTTCCCAGCTGGTTCCACGGGGTGTTCCAGCGCTCGCGTTACACTGCTCCCTCCTCAAAGCTGTTCGCCCCGAACAGCCCCATCGTAGCGTGCGAGGCGGTCCAGGTGTACCACCAGCATCTGCTCGGAGTCTCAGCCAGAAGTAGTGCTGCCGTAGTTTGTGAATCATTCGGTTCGCTCCCAGGTGTCCTCCTGAAGTACCGGCGTGCACTTCCACCAAGACTTCCGGGACCTTGCTCCGGGGAAGTACCAACTGTTCCCTCTGCGCCTTCCCATCGGGTGACTCCCATACCTGGAACAGCACGCCCTCTCTGGTCTTCAACGAGTCCCATTGGGCCCAGTACGACTTGTAGGTGGCGCTCCTCAGTGCGATGTCCTCCCAGGTTGGTCTCGTCCCTGCGTCCACTTCCGTCAAGAGTGGCCCCAAGTCTGCGTCCGCCAGCTGCTCCCTCCTCAGGCCTGCGCTATCCCAGCCTTCAGCAGGCACTGCCACAACTACTCGGACTGCTGCGGCACGCTCCTTCTCTTCCACTCTTGTGCGCTCATGGCCGTCCTGGATCTGCGGTAGGACACCTCCAATGTAATGGTCGCTAGCGTCGGTGTCCACAATGAAGGCGCCACCCGGTTGTGGGAAACCCAAAATTGGAGCACTGCACAGGGTCCCCTTCGGGTGCTGGAAAGCGTCTTCGGCGTCCTCCGTCCACACATAAGGCCGGTTTTCCTCCGTCAGGCGGGTGAGGGGTTTTGCGATGTTGTCGGCCTTTTCCTCTAAATCATTAAGGCGGTCGTTCGTGACGTCATCCCTCACGCCGGCCAACCGTTCCTCAAATTTCGCGGCGAGGGCCTCGTTCGCAACCTTCATTTCTTCCATCTTCTCCGTGAGGTTATCGTTGGCCGTCTTCATTTGTTTCAACTCGGCGGTGAGGTTGTTGTTTGCCGCTTCTATTTTTGCAGCGAGGTTTTCATTTGCCGTCTTCATTTCCGAGATTAGTTCGGCCTTGATTTCCATCATCTTCTCCAAAAAAATTTCCAATGCCGCGTCCATGGTTGTAATGTTCGGTGATGTTATCTTCCCGCTTCCTGACACCAGTGTGACTTTGTGGGTTCGTGGAATAAAAAGTCCAATTGCACCACTCAAAAATGTTCTTTATTTCCACCGACTTACAGCTAAACTCTTGCCAATTACACAGAATTACTTGCTGCACACAATTACAATTCACCAGTTCGTCCGCTACAATTTCACTGTACTCGCGGTTACGTAAGCTCCGGTACACCTTCACAGTTACGTACAGTCTTCCGTTGCACGATCTTCTCGTATATTAACACGTCACTGACTAACTCTTACAGCAAGAACTGACTGTCTCCTCACTCACTAACTGACAAAACCAACTCAACTCTGTCCGTCTGTAACCCTCTTTTATATAGGAATATCGCCGACTTCTCCGCTTTTCTGGTTCCCAGGCGAAGATTCCAGTAAACGAAAGATCGAGAATCAGGTATAGGAGAAACAGACGGCACAGTCATGTTTTTCCCCCGACCACAGCCTGTCACCACTATAAGACAAATGAGGGGGAGGTGTGGCTAACACGGTCCTCCCCTGCCTTCCGTTCCCAGCTGGTTCCACAGGGTGTTCCAGCGCTCGCGTTACAATATTCATATTATTAATACATATTAATATTATACTTATGGAAGCGATTAATCGGTTGGCTTGAATAAATGCGTGTTCTTTGTGTTGAAAATGTATATTTATATTATTAATACATATTAATATTATACTTAACGAAGCGATTAAGCGGTTGGCTTGAATAAATACGTGTTCTTTGTGTTGAAAATGCATATTCATATTATTAATACATATTAATATTATACTTATGGAAGCGATTAATCGGTTGGCTTGAATAAATGCGTGTTCTTTGTGTTGAAAATGTATATTTATATTATTAATACATATTAATAGTATACTTAACGAAGCGATTAAGCTGTTGGCTTGAATAAATACGCGTTCTTTGTGTTGAAAATGCATATTCATATTATTAATACATATTAATATTATACTTATGGAAGCGATTAATCGGTTGGCTTGAATAAATGCGTGTTCTTTGTGTTGAAAATGTATATTCATATTATTAATACATATTAATAGTATACTTAACGAAGCGATTAAGCTGTTGGCTTGAATAAATACGCGTTCTTTGTGTTGAAAATGCATATTCATATTATTAATACATATTAATATTATACTTATGGAAGCGATTAATCGGTTGGCTTGAATAAATGCGTGTTCTTTGTGTTGAAAATGTATATTTATATTATTAATACATATTAATATTATACTTAACGAAGCGATTAAGCTGTTGGCTTGAATAAATACGTGTTCTTTGTGTTAAAAATGCATATTCATATTATTAATACATATTAATATTATACTTAACGAAGCGGTAACAGTACTGTCATTCCGAACGCACGTGGACGCGGGGCGATACGTACTTTAGTCTCTCGTTGGATATACATAGTTTAAGGTGATTTTCGTCAATTATACACATCTTCAATATGACCTGTAGCTCTGAACTACTTTATATTTTAAATGGAGCCAGTATACAATGCAAATTAATTCTTTTTGTTTACTGTTTTGTTTTTACTGGAGAATAACGCCTGAAAGTATTACTTTGTATTCTATATTAACTGTTTCTTTTCCTTTTTCAGGTTAGTACTGGTTGCACTACCGGAGTTATCAACAAGAGCTTGGAATCAAGAAAGCATAAATGATATGATAAGGTAGCTCAAATAAATAACTTACAATAAGAACAGAAATAATGAAAGAGATAGCTTTAAAGGCAAGAACATAGGTTGGTGGTGGGTGTAAACTGTAAACAAATTCTGAACTGATACTAAAAATTACATAGACAATGCAGTTTAACATTTCAACAACTCAAATCACTACCATACGAAAGAGATGTTATTAATTTCAAACCCCAAAACTCATTATTTTTTATTTGTTATTATAAATTTATTTTAAGAATGTTTAAGAAGAAATCATTAAAAATGTTGGAACTGTTTGTGGCGTGAACGAAATCAATCAATGAGTAAAAGAAAGACGTGTAATATACAGTAGGTTATGAATGTGAAATATGTGTAGAGACCTTTGTCGTTAAGGCAACGCGAATCAATAATCCTGGTTCCTCTTCAAAAGAGACGTGGAGTGTTAAGATGTGTTTGTCAAATATACATATAAAACTAATTCAGTAATTATTTCTTCTTCTCAAAAACGACGCTAAAGAGATAAAACTTGTTATTCTCTTCTACCAAAAGACGCCAAGGAAACAATATGTATTTTAACTGATTTTAAAAAGTATTAAATGGCTTTGTTCTTCTCAATAAGGGAGTAGCAATTACCTTGAAGATCCGTTTCTATTCTTCAACAAAGTAATGAAACAAAAAAGTATACTATAGTCAAGTCAATTATGGAGTCTTGCTGTGACTTACGCCAGCAAGCCAATGATGTTACAAAACATGGCTGGCAGCTCTCGTACTTTTAACATTATATTGACTTGGGCATAGTTACACTTCCTTGTACTGAACTGTCTTATTTATGCAAACAAAAATACGCGAATTTACATACTTAAATAGCGTTCACAATTATCTTACTAGGACTTTGAAGGAGGCCTAAATTTTTCAAGATACAAAACAGTTATAGAACTGTTTCATTAAAGGTATTTAACATTTTGCATGAAACTCGTTGCGAAGTGTCTTAATTTATAATCCAAGAATAGTTATTTCTGGTAGTACTTATTCAAGAGGTCGCCGAGTGGAAGGTTTGCTAATTTCCACGAGTGTGTAAATAAGTCTTGTGTCATACAATGTTTTATCCAACAATTGCCCTAATCATTAAAAAGGCTTACTACTTTTTAAATAAACTATTATAAAACAGAAGACTTAATTGTAATGTTATGTTCTGGAATATAGGGTTATTTACACCAAGGCCGACTGCTGGCTAATAGCAATCGATGTTGGCTAGTTGTTTTAATTGTTGCTATAGTTTTAATAACAACTTTCGACAACCAATTCTGTCATTAATTCATACGAATTAAGAAAAATAATGTTAATTAGGACTTTGTTGAAAGAAGAGGAGGTATCTATACCAGATAAGAAAGAAAAAAGAATAATATCTAAAAAAATGGTTCACTCTTTAATGACGTACTGGAGGTAAATTCTGCTTTAACTAAATTTATATTTTACGGGGGTGGTATGAAAAGTTTCCGACCTCAACATGTAGATGGCAGCACTCGTAAATAAAAAAGAAGAATAAAAAATTCCATTGTTCATCTGTTGACAGTTACTCACCAAACTTTCAACCATTTTTTTTATTTATTTATTTTATCCATCGATCAGCAATTATGCTTTACAGATGTTTGGTATAAGATATATAGGAACAGGACACATAACAATGGAGGTAGCCATGAACGACTCCTCTAACTAAATATGGAGGATAACTGTAACACAATTGAGAACTTAAAGTCTGATGGCATTAATCACGTGTCTGAGTCATCTGTGCTGGAGACGTCACTCAGGAGAAGATCTTGGGGCAGTCTGCGCTTCAGGCGAGTTGGCTGGCGAGTGCGACAGCCGAGACGGTAGGTAACAGCTCCAGGGACCTCCTGGAGATTGTAAAAGAATGGACGTGCCAGGCGTCGGATGTATTGGTGAACGGGTAGAAGACCAAACTCATGGTGCAGCTGCTGGTTTCGGATGAACCATGGAGCGTTTGTAACTGTGCGAAGCACCCTGTTTTGTAGTACCTGCAGTCGGCGGAGATTAGTCTTACTGGTGCCACCCCAGACTGGAGCTGCATAGGTAAAAATGGGACGGACTAGAGATGTGTAAAGAAGCAGGGAGGATTCATAACCAAGTGAAGTGCGCCTGTTGAGTAGAGGGTACAGTTTTGATAGCCGGGCAAACGCAAGCGTGACAGACCGACAGATGTGGGCGTTCCAAGTAAGTCGAGTGTCCAGTAACACCCCAAGGTATTTCACTGGCACATTGCTTGGTAACCATGAGAGCGGTTCCCCCAGCAGCCGTAGTGAAGGAGGATCCCTATAAGGTCGTAAAGAGAAGATCTTAACCTCTGTCTTGTTAGTATTGAGGGAAATGCGCCAGTGAGAGAACCAATGAGCTAATTGATCTAGGGCAATTTGCAGTTTCTGAATGGCATGAAGAATATTGGCGTGAGAATAATAGAGAGCATCAACCATTTTCGACGCTCAGTTGTTATGTAACAGTCGTTTGAGTGAGTTGGTGTGAGTGTTTTTATAAAATGGATAAAATCGAGTATCGAGCTGTCATTAAATATTTGTTTCCCAAAGGCAATACGCCTACGGAAATCTAAGATGAGTTGGATTCTATGTATGGGGACTCTGAATCATCATTTACCACAGTGAAATTTTGGGTAGTTGAATTTAAAAGTGGCCGTAAGAGCTTGGGACACGATGAACGTTCAGGACGTCCAAAACTGCAGCTACCGACGAAAACATCGCCAAAGTTCACCAAATAGTGCTAGACGGTTGCCGAATTCAAGTGAGAGAGATAGCAGAGGCTATAAGCATGTCAAAAGAACGTGTTTGTCACATATTAATTCAACATTTAGACATGAGAAAGCTGTCCGCGCGTTGGGTGTCACGTGCTCACGTTGGACCAGAAACGTGTTCGAATGAACATTTGTAAAGCTCTGTTGGCGCAGTTTAGGCGCAATAAATCCGAGTTTTAGCACCGATTAATTACTGTAGATGAAACTTGGATACACTATTATACGCCGGAAACAAAAATACAGTTCAAACAATTGACTGCAAATGGGGAACCGGCTCTAAAAAGTGCAACAACTGTTTTTTTTTTATCGGCTGAGAAAGCGATAGCGACTGCTTTTTTGGGATAGTCATTGAGTTATTTTAATCTATTATCTTCAAAAAGTAAAAACCATTACAGGAGCATACTACACATCATTACTTGACAAGCTACAGGCAGAACTTGCAGGAAAACGGCCACATATGCAGAAGAAGAAAATCCTGTATCAACAAGACAATTCATCGTTTCATACCTCAGCGGTTGCAATGGCGAAAATTCACGAATTACGCTTTGAACTGCTTTACTCACCAGATCTAGCCTCAAGCGACTGCTTTTTGTTCCCTCATCTGAAAATTGTGCTCGGAGGACAGAAATTTTCGTCAAATGAAGAGGCAATCACCTTCGTGAACAATTATTTTGTAGAGAAAAACGCCGAGTACTATTTGGACGGGTTACAGAGATGGGAACATCCCTGTGAGAAGTGTGTAGAGTTACAAGGAGACTATGTTGAAAAACGCCGAGTACTATTTGGACGGGTTACAGAGATGGGAGCATCGCTGGGAGAAGTGTGTAGAGTTACAAGGAGACTATGTTGAAAAACGCCGAGTACTATTTGGACGGGTTACAAAGATGGGAGCATCGCTGGGAGAAGTGTATAGAGTTACAAGGAGACTATGTTGAAAAACGCCGAGTACTATTTGGACGGGTTACAGAGATGGGAGCATCGCTGGGAGAAGTGTGTAGAGTTACAAGGAGACTATGTTGAAAAACGCCGAGTACTATTTGCACGGGTTACAGAGATGGGAGCATCGCTGGGAGAAGTGTATAGCGTTACAAGGAGACTATGTTGAAAAACGCCGAGTACTACTTGGACGTGTTACAGAGATAGGAGCATCGCTGAGAGAGGTGTGTAGAGTTACAAGGAGACTATGTTGAAAAACGCCGAGTACTATTTGGACGGGTTACAGAGATGGAAGCATCGCTGGGAGAAGTGTATAGAGTTACAAGGAGACTATGTTGAAAAACGCCGAGTACTATTTGGACGTGTTACAGAGATAGGAGCATCGCTGAGAGAGGTGTGTAGAGTTACAAGGAGACTATGTTGAAAAACGCCGAGTACTATTTGGACGGGTTACAGAGATGGAAGCATCGCTGGGAGAAGTGTGTAGAGTTACAAGGAGACTATGTTGGAAAACAGCGAGTACTATTTGTACGGGTTACAGAGATGGAAGCATCCTGGGAGAAGTGTGTGAAGTTACAAGAGACTATGGTGAAAAACGCCGAGTGCTATTTGGACGTGTTACAGAGATAGGAGCATCGCTGAGAGAGGTGTGTAGAGTTACAAGGAGACTATGTTGAAAAACGCCGAGTACTATTTGGACGGGTTACAGAGATGGAAGCATCGCTGGGAGAAGTGTGTAGAGTTACAAGGAGACTATGTTGGAAAACAGCGAGTACTATTTGGACGGGTTACAGAGATGGAAGCATCCTGGGAGAAGTGTGTGAAGTTACAAGAGACTATGGTGAAAAACGCCGAGTGCTATTTGGACGTGTTACAGAGATAGGAGCATCGCTGAGAGAGGTGTATAGAGTTACAAGGAGACTATGTTGAAAAACGCCGAGTACTATTTGGACGTGTTACAGAGATAGGAGCATCGCTGAGAGAAGTGTGTAGAGTTACAAGGAGACTATGTTGAAAAACGTCGAGTACTATTTGGACGTGTTACAGAGGTGGGAACATCGCTGAGAGAAGTGTGTAGAGTTACAAGGAGACTATGTTGAAAAACGCCGAGTACTATTTGGACGTGTTACAGAGATAGGAGCATCGCTGAGAGAAGTGTATAGAGTTACAAGGAGACTATGTTGAAAAACGCCGAGTACTATTTGGACGGGTTACAGAGATGGAAGCATCGCTGGGAGAAGTGTGTAGAGTTACAAGGAGACTATGTTGGAAAACAGCGAGTACTATTTGGACGGGTTACAGAGATGGAAGCATCCTGGGAGAAGTGTGTGAAGTTACAAGAGACTATGGTGAAAAACGCCGAGTGCTATTTGGACGTGTTACAGAGATAGGAGCATCGCTGAGAGAGGTGTATAGAGTTACAAGGAGACTATGTTGAAAAACGCCGAGTACTATTTGGACGTGTTACAGAGATAGGAGCATCGCTGAGAGAAGTGTGTAGAGTTACAAGGAGACTATGTTGAAAAACGTCGAGTACTATTTGGACGTGTTACAGAGGTGGGAACATCGCTGAGAGAAGTGTGTAGAGTTACAAGGAGACTATGTTGAAAAACGCCGAGTACTATTTGGACGTGTTACAGAGATAGGAGCATCGCTGAGAGAAGTGTATAGAGTTACAAGGAGACTATGTTGAAAAACGCCGAGTACTATTTGGACGGGTTACAGAGATGGAAGCATCGCTGGGAGAAGTGTGTAGAGTTACAAGGAGACTATGTTGGAAAACAGCGAGTACTATTTGGACGGGTTACAGAGATGGAAGCATCCTGGGAGAAGTGTGTGAAGTTACAAGAGACTATGGTGAAAAACGCCGAGTGCTATTTGGACGTGTTACAGAGATAGGAGCATCGCTGAGAGAGGTGTATAGAGTTACAAGGAGACTATGTTGAAAAACGCCGAGTACTATTTGGACGTGTTACAGAGATAGGAGCATCGCTGAGAGAAGTGTGTAGAGTTACAAGGAGACTATGTTGAAAAACGTCGAGTACTATTTGGACGTGTTACAGAGGTGGGAAAATCGCTGAGAGAAGTGTGTAGAGTTACAAGGAGACTATGTTGAAAAACGCCGAGTACTATTTGGACGTGTTACAGAGATAGGAGCATCGCTGAGAGAAGTGTAAGGAGTTACAAGGAGACTATGTTGAAAAACGCCGAGTACTATTTGGACGTGTTACAGAGATAGGAGCATCGCTGAGAGAAGTGTATAGAGTTACAAGGAGACTATGTTGAAAAACGCCGAGTACTATTTGGACGGGTTACAGAGATGAGAGCATCGCTGGGAGACGTGTGTAGAGTTACAAGGAGACTATGTTGAAAAATGCCGAGTACTATTTGGACGTGTTACAGAGGTGGGAACATCGCTGAGAGAGGTGTATAGAGTTACAAGGAGACTATGTTGAAAAACGCCGAGTACTATTTGGACGTGTTACAGAGATGAGAGCATCGCTGGGAGAAGTGTGTAGAGTTACAAGGAGACTATGTTGAAAAATGCCGAGTACTATTTGGACGTGTTACAGAGATGAGAGCATCGCTGGGAGAAGTGTGTAGAGTTACAAGGAGACTATGTTGAAAAACGCCGAGTACTATTTCGACGGGTTACAGAGATGGAAGCATCGCTGGGAGAAGTGTGTAGAGTTACAAGGAGACTATGTTGAAAAACGCCGAGTACTATTTGGACGGGTTACAGAGATGGAAGCATCGCTGGGAGAAGTGTGTAGAGTTACAAGGAGACTATGTTGAAAAACGCCGAGTACTATTTGGACGGGTTACAGAGATGGAAGCATCGCTGGGAGAAGTGTGTAGAGTTGCTTAGAAAGTTTTCAGACCACCCAAGTAAATGAATAAGATTTTGTCTATCTCTTACAGTTTACCAGTAATACAAAAGTCATTATAAAGGAAGAGCACTTTTGAAGACTCCTAGAAAATTCAACAGAAATATTTCAAATGTCGTGAAAATGAACATACTGCATTTTAATCACAACTATTAGAGTGACTTTTAGGATAGCGAAATTTTGGAAACATTTTTCACGTAAAAGATAATTCGAGAGGGGGATTTCCTTCAAAATAACGTGGCAATTTATACTGAAAACAGATGACAGCACAGGATGGGGCCCCAACGACTACAGACTGAAATTCCCCAGTGGCCGCTTGTACATCTCCTGGGGGGTTTGCGACCCGGAGGTCAGTGATATACCGAGAGCAAATTCCCGTGAAAACTCCCGCTTTAGTCAGGTCTATCATTAACTTCATTAGTGCCCTTGTTGTAAAAGGCTTCCGCGTCTTGTTGGTAGATATGAGGAAATGGTTTGGTACAAAATGGTTGGAAACTGCAAGGAAGACCTTGTGGCACACTTTCCTGGCTGGGGGAACAACCCATCTGACCTTGTTAGTCACGCTACCCTACTTGCTACTCGACCTTGACGGCTTAACATAGTACTGTCATTCTCTTTCACTTTATCGCAATCATATCGTCTTCTCTACACACTCTTCTAATGTTTTAAGGGCTGGTACTTTATGATGGCTGTTATCCCTGCATGGCCAAGAGATATGAAAACCAAAGAGAAAATATAACCTCCCATTGAGTAAATGTACTGAACAAAAATAAACCAATAACAAAGTATATCTCGGAAATGGTGAATTACACAAAAATATCATAAATTCCTTTAACTAAACCTATATTTTTGTGCAGTATGGTGTTGTCTATCTCTTACGGTTTACCAGTAATACAACTGTTGTTCCATTTGAAGAGAAAATCAGAGGCGATTCCCAGAACATCCAAGATACTGCAACAATAACAGAAAAGACGAAGTTATCTCAAACTCCTTTATTGTTACCAATATCGTTAACCCATTAATAACGTATAATCACTTTCTCTCTTACACAAATACACAGCTTCAACACGCCTGTTTAATATTTATTTGAATTGTTTGTAATAATCTCTCTGAGATACATACAGGTTTATCTCCTACACGGAGCTATACGTGAACTACTTCACTGTCTGCCGACTCTTCACCACGGAGCTTAGACTCACACTGACACTCAAGCTGGAAACACAATAAACAAACTCTAAAACTCACTGTACATCCCCACTTTCCCTCCGAATCAGTTCTTATATAGTTCTGCCGATCGAATTACCATCTAGAACGGCCTCGAACATATCTGTGCAATAACTTATAGCTCGCTTCCGGCTGGGTGACGTCATCTAGTGTCAGCCCTATGGAAGGCAGGTCTCTCCAGCCAGTAAGCGACAGAAGCGGAGCAATTCCTTTACTCCCGCCGACCCGCGACGGCGGCAAACTGACAATATGTAGACGTGTATTTGCATTTTGTCATTATATCTTAAATATGGCATCTTAATCAAAATTGACTGACATATTTTGTTTATCCTCTCCGTATGGAGGACATACGATAACGCCTGAGGTCAAATATCTGTCGAAGAGCGGACGGACTTAGGATCAGAGGATAGCTGAACAAACAAAAGCCTGGTATGAGAATGGGGAAGAAGATAAGGGTATGATGGTGAAGTGGATGAAAGTAAAGGTGGTTGTGAAGCAGTTAGTGGGATGAATGGCAGGGAAAACGGAGAAAGCAGCCCAGGCTCTGCTTTGTCTACTATACGAATACGCTATCAACGTCTTAACTCTCCAAGACCTTAGAGTTAGCTTTGAGGAGAGAAAATGTAACTTTATTTAATGATTAGTTTGAGTTGTTGTGGGGGGACGCAATCTTAAATGTCAAATTTGCTATTTTGTCAACCTTTTGTAGTAGGATAGCGATATCTTTAGGAGGGAATTCGGTACGTAGGTCACCATGCTGGGCTAATTGTTCCTATGCCCCCAAGTGGGACACCCCCGGGAGGAAGGATGAGGTGAAGGAGACAGAGGGCGGCCGACCTAATGAGCCACAACAGTACAGAGGGCAGGGTCCCTACAGTTTACTTGGATAGAGACTTACCCCGACAGGCCAGAACAACTAACTCGCCCCCCAAAGGCGGGACGGCAACGAAACCAGCAACCGAGCCCTAATGGTCCCAGACAGGCGATCCGAGCCCCAAATGTCCCTGGCTGGCGGCCCCGAAATGGTTCCAGCAGAGGAGCGGAGACCGGCAACCGACCTACCGGAAGAGGAAGTACAGATGTATTTTTTTATCTTGAAAAGTGTAGAGCGATGCGCAGTGGTATCTAGACGAGTCTAGTTGCAACTGGAGGGGAGGGCGGGTCAGTTGCGAGCAAGTAAACACGTGCAGAGCTACTCCGTAACACTACAGCTTGTTTCGAAATGTGCTTGTCTCCTGGTTCCAAGAGAGCATTTATAAATGACGCCTCCTAGCAGCACATTAGGAAATAAAGTGCTACATTTAAAAACACGAGAAGTAATAACCAATATCCATAGATTTATAAAAAAGGAACAATGGTTTGGGTCAGCTATAAAAATCTGGGGAAGGGTATCTGAGGCAACAGTTGTGTCTGAAAGCAGTTTAGGTGAGTTATTAAGGAAAGAAAAGCCATTGGTGCTAGAGCAACAACGTCCTTCTCTATGCCCAGTAAACAAAGATTAAGAACATGCACAAAATCTAATTTGGATGTTTTAATTCAGAAGTAGTTAGGTGAACTATGAATAATTTTTAAAGCACAGAAAAACAAAGACTAACTTTGAAGAAAGTACTTATAAAGCTAAAAATTCTACTGACTTCCAAGGCAGTGTCTGCACATTAAGAAGAGTTCTTTTGAAGCGAGGATTATTTGAAAAAAAAAAAAAAAAAAAAAAAGACTGACAGACAAATTTTAATCGAACATCGCACCATACGTGCAAAAAGGCTTAAGTATTTACGAAATATTCGGAGATATCGAAGTGAAGTTTATATAGTTTATATGGATGAAACTTATATAAATACAGCACATACTAGACCATATGCCTGGATTGAAGTACGTTACAGGGACTCTGCAGCGATATTGAAAGGCCGGCAGTTGTTTATCATACCTGCTGGAGGAGAACAGGGTTTTGTTCCCAACGCCTATGTACTATTTAAGATCCAACAAAAGCGTGGAGATTACTACCATAGTAAGCATTAAAACTTCGTTTATAAGAGCTGCAAAACTGGCTTCGAGAAGGAAATTTGTTTTTAGACACCTTATGCACCGCCCTCCCCTCTCGTAATCGTACGCGTGTGACGCATTGTGGCGATAGGTGCACTATCCCCACCACAGTTGCTACTCATCCCTACCGCGCAGGATTCCTGTCAAGATAAAATAATACATCTGTAGTTTATCTCAGAGCATATCATCCTGCCATGCACCGCCAAGACACCGGCCGACACTTTTACCCTGAAAGAGACCACCAGATGAGAGATGATGTGAAATGATAATGGAGATGAAATGGAGGGAGAGGAAATTCGGGGGATGTAATTAACCTACCCAGCATTCGCCTAGCGACCTGGGAAAACCACGAAAAACCAATGGGTCAGGTAGGTTGGCCACGGGAATCGAACCCGGGCCTCTCGAATGCGGGCCACAGACGAAACCGTCTGAGCCATCCCGCTCGGTGTGACTTCGATACTCACGATACTTGCATGGATCAACATCGAGATCATACTTCCGAAAATTCGCTCGGTACTTTTTCGATACTTCGGTGAAGACTCTGCAATTTTTATTTTAAAATCACAAATTCTTACTGTCGCAAGTAGAACTTTGTAAAACTCGAGAAATTATCAGGAATATTGTATATGTACAGTAACATTATACAAGAAAATAATCGTGTGTCAACTGTCAGTTAACAGTTCCCAAGAACAAATGACTACATATCTCCTGTCACCTCCTCTTTCTAGTGTACTGGATTACTGGAAAACAAATTCTAGGACTGAAAAAAATAACAGCTGAACATTTATGTATTCTACCTGCAACTGTTTTCTCTGAAAGACTATTTAGTACAGCAGAAGTCATACGTGACAGAAAAAGAAATAGACTTGACCCCGAAACAGTGAACATACTAGTATTTTTGAACGAAAACTTATAAAATTGGACTGCTTTACTCTTAAAATGTCTAATATAGTTCTTAAAAATAAGAAAATTAAATATGTGCACCTATTTAATTTTATTGTCATTACACAGTTCTACCAACATTCTATTTTGTATTGAAACTAGAAATAGAAATGATGTATCGACTACCGACGTATCGAGTGTGGTGAAAAATATCGAGACGGTATCGAGAATCGAGTATCGATAAAAACTGGTATCCACCCAGGGCAAATTTTTAGTTGTACTTTTTAAACACACAATACACGTAGATCATTTTCTAAAAGTACATTCTCTCTGTATTCACGAAGTGCCCAAATACAGTGTGATCCATGTAAACCTGAACCATTTCAATAAGCCATAACCTTTGAACCAATAACTTTAGCAAATTTGGGAGAGTATAATACACAATTGGGAGATTACATTACACTATTTACATCTCAGAGAAAATGTTGGAAGTGTCCTCCACCAGCACCTATACATGTTTGTACTCGTCTCACCATATTCTCTGAAGTTTTACGGAGAGTATCCTCGCCAATGTTACTTATTTCGGTTCGAATGGATTCCTTGAGAACATCAATTGTCCGTGGCCTATTCTTGTACACTCTATTTTTAGATACCCTCACAATAAAAGCTCCGGTGAGCTTAGGTCAGGGGATCTGGGGGGGGGGGGCACAGACCTGAGATTATTCGATTATCAAAGAAACTGCTCACATGTTTCTTGGTGTCATTAGATGTATGGCACTTTGCCCTATCTTGCTGTGAAAAACCTCTCAATTCGATACCATCTTGCTGCTCCACAAATGTCTTGAAAATACCCATATAAACTCAGTGTCTATAGTCGTATCAAAGAAAATGGGACTAACGATCCACAGATGCTGTGGAGGACACTTCTGACATTTTCTCTGAGATGTAAATAGTATAATGTAATCTCCCAATTGTGTTTTATATTCTCCCAAAGTTACACACATATCCTTCGAGGGCTGTTCGATAAAAAATGATCATATTTTATTTTTTGACAACGTACCTTTACTCATCCTCACAATTTTGATGGGCCTTCTCAAAATAGTCTCCCCTGAATGTGATGCACTATCCCAGTGCTCCTGCCAGTCATCAAAGACATGCTGGAAACCATTTTTTGAGAAATCCTTCAAAATCGCCTCCGCAGCCTTCACCACTGCTTCTGATGATGGATAATGCCTCCCACGAAGGCGTTTCTTCAAGTTAGGGAATCGGAAAAAGTCACACGATGCTGAATCCGGACTCTAGGGAGGGTGAGGGATGCCCTTCACGTTGATTTTTGCAAGATATTCAGCAACAACATTGGCAATATGCGGCCGCGCAATATCGTGGTGCAGCATCCAGCCTGCTTCACAGAAATGTGGTCTCTTGCGCCTGATATGGACTCGCAATGTTTTCAGGATATCCCTGTAGTATTGTCCAGTTACTGATGTGTGTGCAGGTACCACATGCTGATAAACCATTCCATGAATATGAAAGAATGAGATGAGCATAACTTTCCCAGCAGAAGCAACCACTTTTGCTTTTTTGGGGGTTGGTGATGAAGGAAATATGCACACTGAGTTTTGCTGATTGCTCTCACGATCAAAATGATGTAGCCAAGTTTCATTAGCAGTGATTACGTTAGAAAGAAGCTCCGGATCTTCCTCTAACATCAACTTTAACTGCATGCAGACCTGTATGCGAATGTCATTTTCTTTGGGAATCAACAGTCTTGGATCCCATCGCGCAGAAACACGTCTCATGTGTAATGTTTCTGTCACCAACGTGTGGGTGGCACCCAATGAAATGTTCAGTATTTCAGAAAGTGATCTTAAGGTAATTCGTCGATCCTCTCTCACAATGACAGCAGCAGTGTTGATGTTTTCTTCCGTAAGTGTAGTAACTGGAACACAGGGTCCACCTTCCTTTGAAATTGATTGTCTCCCTCTTTAAACATTTTAAATCACCTTCCAGCTGTGCTGTAGGGAAGAACAGACTCTCCATAGACCTCCTGTAACATTGTATAGGCCTCAACTGAAGATTTGTTGAGACGAAAGCAGATTTTCAAAGCCGCATATTGTTCCTCGCATGTTGCCTCCATTACAGCGGTAGGCGATACTGAACATGTCTGAACTTGCATGGTTCTCACAGGCGGGAACCAGGAATACCAACAATGAAACTACTACGGCGTGTTTGTTTCACATTAAACTAACAGAATATAATAAGTTTGAGTTTTACTGCGACAAATTATGACCGTAAAAAGATTATGATGATTCTTTATTAAACAGCCCTCGTATACCTGCTCTGGAAATCTTACAAAATTCTACGATTAACTAGAGATATCATTTCTTTGAATGTTTCTTCCTTAGCCATTAGCC
Source organism: Mantis religiosa (assembly GCA_030765055.1). Classification (NCBI taxonomy): domain Eukaryota; kingdom Metazoa; phylum Arthropoda; class Insecta; order Mantodea; family Mantidae; genus Mantis; species Mantis religiosa. The sequence goes on from CM060952.1 coordinate 15,752,656, forward strand.
GTAAGTGTTTATTGTGAAATAAGTTGTTACTGCCATCAAGGTCTTTGATTGCGTTCCTTCAGTTGTTAGGTTAAAAGATGATTGTGTAACCTTATTACATGCACATCTTAGCCTCTCCATTTTATCATGCACCGTGAACACCACTTGCAACAGTAGAATAACGGAATACTAAATTGGCCAGCGGCCGGTAATGAAACAAAAGAAGCTCGAATGTTGTCGTCATCAACAAGCGAAGCAGGTTACATTTGCCAACAGGATCACCACGTGTGTCCCCTGTTTGCAACATCGCTTCTTGGCGTGAACTGTCGCACACTAATATAGTTATATAGACGAGAGGAGCCTATTATGGAATACCAATACATTTCTAATAAATAAAAGTCACCAAATCATCACGAGTACCTACTATAACTAATTGTGATGAACTTTCACTTGTTAAAAACTGCTATTCATGTTGCTGTTATAAATTAATTGTATTTAGAAAAAAAAATTACAAATGATAATGCAAATTTGCTTTCGAAAGAGAATTACAGACCGTCTATTAATCTTTTATGAGTTCATTTAGGGTCTCTGACTATTTTTTAATTTTCTGGCGTGTGCAGAATAGAGAAGAATATCTGACGACGAATGAAATGATGTTCAAATGAGTACAGGGTACCTAGAGCTTAGAGTTACCATACATTCATCTTTCAGGATAAGAGATAACCTCCAACGTTAAATCATATCGCACGATGAATGAAATGATGTTCAAATGAGTACATGGTACATAGAGCTTAGAGTTACCAGACATTCATCTTTCAGGATAAGAGAAAACCTCCAACGTTAAGTCATATCGGACGATAAATGAAATGATGTACAAATGAGTACAGGGTACATGGAGCTTAGAGTTAACAGACATTCATCTTTCAGCATAAGAGAAAACCTCCAACGTTAGGTCATATCGGAAGATGCATGAAATGTTCAAATGAGTACAGGTTACATAGAGCTTAGAGTTACCAGACATTCATCTTTCAGGATAAGAGAAAACCTCCAACGTTAAGTCATATCGGACGATGAATGAAATAATGTTCAAATGAGTACAGCGTACATAGAGCTTAGAGTTAGCAGACATTCATCTTTCAGGATAAGAGAAAACCGCCAACGTTAAGTCATATCGGACGATGAATGAAATGATGTTCAAATGAGTACAGGGTACATAGAGCTTACAGTTACCAGACATTAATCTTTCAGGATAAGAGGAAACCTCCAACGTTAAGTCATATCGGACGATGAATGAAATGATGTTTAAATGAGTACGGGGTACATAGAGCTTAGAGTTACCAGACAATCATATTTCACGATAAGGAAAAAGCTCCAACGTTAAGTCATATCGGACGATGAATGAAATGATGTTCAAATGAGTACAGGGTACATAGAGCTTGGAGTTACCAATCATATTTCACGATAAGGGAAAACCTCCAACGTTAAGTCATATCGGACGACGAATGAAATGATGTTCAAATGAGTACAAGGTACATAGAGCTTAGAGTTACCAGATATAAGTTCCAGGATAAGGGAAAATCCGAGTCGAGAAAGAATGAAAAAAGGAAGAAGAGGACCAAAAGGAAAAAAAAAAACTTATCACCCTGACCGAGATTTGAACTCGGCAGCCTTTGAAGGTAAGACAGTCAGGCTACCACCACACCACATCACAGAAGGGACATCGTAAGACAGAGAGTAATGTTTTGTAAACTATTTTGTACCAGAATGAGTAGAGAAAGTGGTGTAAGAGTAACACGTATAACCGAAGCGTTCAGACGGGGAGGCTGTGCTTGACAAAGAGGAGCGGGACCTGATGACGGAGTCCTTGCCCAAGAAGGTGGAGGTCATCACGACCAAACCCTTGAACATGAACTCCACCACTTCATTCACCTTCATACTTTCAACACTCAAATCTCGTCTTTGTATCACCTTCTGTTGACATTATTACGTCAGTGTTAACGCCGTCCATTTGTACGAAGTGCTACGGTCAGCCACGATAGTGTATTGTTTTGTTGGAACGAGAAAGTTAACTACCTGAGACAGCTGACTGTGTAATACGATTGTGTTTTGTCAGTCTAAGTGAGAAATCGAACTTCTTTTATTGAATGGAGGTTTCTAAATGATTCATTTCTTGCAATTTGTTATTTTTTAAGTACCTTTAAGATAAATTTATAAGGAATTAGTATTGAAATTGCTCCAGGAACTTTTACAATAAGAAAATGCCGACTTTCTTACATCCATAATCCTCATTGTTTTGATAGTTACTTAATCAGTTTTGCCATCGGGCAAAAATAAATACCGCTACAGCAGCGTCAAAGGGGATTAAGGTAAGGCTGAGATTCAAATGTTTGTTATTCACGTCCACGAACGTTTAATCATATCGGAATCTGAATGATTGTGGTTGAATGATTCTCAAATGAGCCCAGCGTGGTACCATGAAATCTTTGTGGAAAGAAGCAATTCATATGTGGAAAATGTATGTGAGATACATAAAGATATGTATATAGAAGAGTAGAAATGTGTTATTTTGCTCTCATTATTACACAATGCACTGAAATTGAATGTTCCATTCCGATTCGTCCGCTATGACAGTCCTACTGCGGGCGATTAGGATTTTTTTCAGCTCGGAATAAAAATAAAAAACTCAAGTACACAGAAAATACTTGATCGAAAAAATTAGCTTTGACAAAATCTAGAATGTCCAGGCTTCAATATAAGGTGAAAGCTTTCATATTTATATGAGAGTATAAGGACATAAGGACTCCGTCTGCAAGACCCACAATATATCAAATATATATCATGAACTTGTAGTGGTTTTCTCAGGGTTATTTCCCGCCACAGTTGTCTCCTTACGGTTAGGTGTATTACTTTCATAACTAACTCCAGATACCTGATAGTTTTCTTTTCGTATTTAATACTTGTTAGTTGTTGCTACTTGATAAGGCTGCTATAAGCACAAAAAAGCAACAAAAGCAACTGCATTTTTTCAAAATAATTTATATGCAAATGTTTATGAAAACAAAGGCCTACACATATATTTGTATTTATTTTAAATATTTAAGCAACCTTAAAACAGAATAGGTTTAATAGGTAGAAATTAAAATATAGACTAAAAAGTAATATAAACTAAAGAACTAAAATAGAATATAAAAATACAAATTCTTTTAGGAAAAAATAACAGTAATAAAGACTTAACGCCTAAAGAAATCAAGGAGGAAATGGACAGTACATGGAAATGGACGTACGAGTACTAGTGATGAGCCTCGCTCTGGAAGTTCTGTGGAAGTCACAACTCCAGAATTCATTTAAAGCCTCTGTCTCTTCATATACAATGATTAAAAGGTTGGTTGTAGAGTTTAAAATGGGACGTACGAGCCCTAGTGATAAGCCTCGCTCTGGACGTTCTGTGGAAGTCACAACTCCAGAAATCATTAAAAGACTCTGTCTCTTCATATACAATGATTAAAAGGTTGGTTGTAGAGTTTAAAATGGGACGTACGAGTACTAGTGATGAGTCTCGCTCCGGACGTCCTGAGGAAGTCAAAACTCCAGAGATCATTGAAAGACTCTGTCCCTTCATATACAATAATAACAGGTTGGTTGTAGAGTTTAAAATGGGACGTACGAGCACTAGTGATGAGCCTCGCACTGGACGTCCTGTGGAAGTCACAACTACAGAGACCATTGAAGGACTCTGTCCCTTCATATACAATAATTAAAAGGTGGGTTGTAGAGTTTAAAATGGGACGTACGAGTACTAGTGATGAGCCTCGCTCTGAACGTCCTGTGGAAGTCACAACTACAGAGATCAGTGAAAGACTCTGTCCCTTCATATACAATGATTAAAAGGTGGGTTGTAGGGTTTAAAATGGGACGTACGAGCACTAGTGATGAGCCTCGCTCTGGAGGTCCTGTGGAATTCACAACTCCAGAGATCATTGAAAGACTGTCACTTCATAAACAATAATTGAAAGGTTGGTTGTAGAGTTTAAAATGGGACGTACGAGTACTAGTGATGAGCCTCGCTCTGAACGTCCTGTGGAAGTCACAACTACGGAGATCATTGAAGGACTCTGTCCCTTCATATACAATAATTAAAAGGTGGGTTGTAGAGTTTAAAATGGGACGTACGAGTACTAGTGATGAGCCTCACTCTGGACGTCCTGTGGAAGTCACAACTGCAGAGATCTTTGAAAGACTCTGTCCCTTCATATACAATAATTAAAAGGTTGGTTGTAGAGTTTAAAATGGGACGTACGAGTACTAGTGATGAGTCTCGCTCCGGACGTCCTGAGGAAGTCACAACTCCAGAGATCATTGAAAGACTCTGTCCCTTCATATACAATAATAACAGGTTGGTTGTAGAGTTTAAAATGGGACGTACGAGCACTAGTGATGAGCCTCGCTCTGAACGTCCTGTGGAAGTCACAACTACAGAGACCATTGAAGGACTCTGTCCCTTCATATACAATAATTAAAAGGTGGGTTGTAGAATTTAAAATGGGACGTACGAGTACTAGTGATGAGCCTCGCTCTGAACGTCCTGTGGAAGTCACAACTACAGAGATCATTGAAAGACTCTGTCCCTTCATATACAATGATTAAAAGGTGGGTTGTAGAGTTTAAAATGGGACGTACGAGCACTAGTGATGAGCCTCGCTCTGGAGGTCCTGTGGAATTCACAACTCCAGAGATCATTGAAAGACTCTGTCCCTTCATATACAATAATTGAAAGGTTGGTTGTAGAGTTTAAAATGGGACGTACGAGTACTAGTGATGAGCCTCGCTCTGGACGTCCTGTGGAAGTCAGAACTCCAGAGATCATTGAAAGATTCTGTCCCTTCATATACAATAATTGAAAGGTGGGTTGTAGAGTTTAAAATGGGACGTACGAGTACTAGTGATGAGCCTCGCTCTGGACGTCCTGTGGAAGTCACAACTACAGAGATCATTGAAAGACTCGGTCCCTTCATATACAATAATTAAAATGTTGGTTGTAGAGTTTAAAATGGGACGTACGAGTACTAGTGATGAGCCTCGCACTGGACGTCCTGTGGAAGTCACAACTACAGAGATCATTGAAAACAGTGATCGTTTAGTACTGGAAGACCTCAGATTAAAGTTTTTTGAGATAGCAAAGGTGTAAACTTATCTAAAGAACGTGCAGGTAATATTTTAATTAATTTATTGGGCTTTCACAAGATCTGGGTGTCGCGTTTGTTGACACTTGATCAAAATTTGCAATGGAAAACTTTTTCTGTTAAGAATTTGAAGCTCTAACGTAAAAATGCCAGTGAATTTTTGAGATGGCTTATTACCATGGATGAAACTTGGATACATCACTACACTCAGAAAGTAAATCACAGTCAACACAGTGGATGGCGCCAGGTGTACCAACTTCTAAAAGGATGAGTGGTCTGCTCTGCGTGGAAAGAAGCTGAGATCGGTGAAGGAACTCCCGATTCGTTGAGCGACCTTGCGCATTGGCACTGTTATTTTACCCACAGTTTTTCATTGAATTGGACCCCGGTTCCAGTTTGCCCGCTGTGCTGTTCGGAACTGTCGGTACGACAGTAATCTTTATATTGTTTTAGACTATAACTTCCCCGCAGGTCTCTCCAGCTGCCGGACAGCTTGACGGAGATCCTCGCGGATGACGAGGCGGCGGTGGGCAAGGTTTTAGCCTTCGTTTTAGATGTAAATTTTAGAATTTAGGCCGAAGGACTTACGGTATTTTAACCTTTTTTTAAAACCTTTTTATTGTTTTAACTTGGGCGCCGGGTAGCGCGGTGGTTTCGTTCGCGGCTCCCGTTCTAAGGGTCCCGAGTTCGATTCCCGGCTCTGGGGTTGGCGATTTTAAGTCGGCCCTATCCACGCCTTCACCTCTGTCTAGCACACGTGAAGTATCCCCTATGCCCAACGTGGTTCGGAGTCCACGGTAAAAACTGTAGGTCCTCTCACCTCACCGCCATCTTCACTATCACCCTATCATCGGAGGTAATGGACACCGCCCTCTGGGTGCCTCCACCTGAGAAATGGGTCCGGTCATCACTTGGTGGGATGAGGTTACCCCGAAGGCCAAGGTTACCATGTGGGGAGTGTTAGTAACTAACTAACTAACTTGTTTTAACTTCCGTTGTAGTCTTTGCCACATCGCAAGCACTTGGAACTTTTTAGTCTTTTTTTTTTAACCTTTTCTGGTTTTATGGTTTTAAGATTTTGGTCTTTGCCTCATGGCTATGTGGGTGTTTTATTTTGAGTATATTTGTCTTATGGTCTTTTAGTGTTTTATACTTTTATTTAGTTTCTTTTTTTGTAAGTCAATTGTTTTTAAGGGCGCTGATGACCCATTTGATCGCCCTTAAACACCATCTCTCTCTGCCATGCACCGCCGAGACTCCCGCCGACACTTCTAGCCTTAAAGAGAGTACCAAATGAGAGGTAATGTGAAATGATAAAGATATGGAGGGATAGGAAATTTGGGGGATGTAATTAACGTACCCATCATTCATCTAGAGACCCGGGAAAACCCCCAAAAAACATAGGTCAGGTAGATCGGCCACGGGAATCGAACCCGGGCCTCCCGAATATGGGTCTCAGATGAAACCCTCTGAGCCAACCCACTCGGTGGATATTGAGGAGCTCTCCAAACATCTTTTTCGATTAAACCTTATTATAGAATTTTTTCGCGAATTTTCATATTTCCCTTACTTACCCTACACGAACTTATAGATGTGCATTGTAAAATCTCAATCTAATTATCTTAAATAGCTTCTGACATAATGGGTAATTAATTTAGCAAATCTAATATTGACGAGATATGACTTCTATTTAAACATGGCGTAGTTAAGAGCAGTGTATCTTATGTGGGATTACCACCAGTTTGCGAAGAGGCGTACTACGAGGACAGAGTGACTTCTGGAGCAAAAAAGAAAAATAACTGTTGAGTGACAGAATGTAGGTCAATTACTTTCTCGAAGCCGACACCTCTTGCAATCTGGCCTTTCGCTCTTTACCGTGTAGCTGACTGCCAACCCATCCGCCATGTCTCCTGCAGTTCTCTTCATTGGCAAACCGCAACACACGGACAAAACGTTACTACACACAACCTGTGTCAAATACAATTTTACCCATTAGTAAGATATTCTTTCTTATTGGTTTGAATTGACCAGTATTTATACTTTTCTCAAGTAGAAGGAAGGAAGTTGTTATTCCTTTTGAATTATTATTTCCTGGCATTAGAAAGATAATGCAATATCAAAACCATCGCAATTCAGCCAGTACCTAAAAAACTTGACTGCTGTACCCCCATATTCCCTTTCTACCTTTAAGAAAAGTGTAATGGAAGTATTTCTACAAAACGCTTAATTCCGTTAAGATGGAGTAGATAAGAATAAAACTTTGTAACAATATTACGAGGGTGGGTCAAAAAGTAATACATCCTTTTTTTCCCTTAAATAAGTAAGTTATGTGGAAACTTTGAATTTGGTGCAATTCCTTGCACCTTCTTCTCCAATCCCCTATGGAAATAACTTCCTAAGTCAACAGGTGGCAGCACTGAATCCTCTTCCAAAATGGCTGACATTGACATTCGTATTACACAGCGTTCTGTAATTGAATTTTTGACTGCGGAAGGTGAAACGCCAATTGGCATTCACGAAAGGCTAAAAAATGTATATGGTGATGCAACGGTAGATGTCAGCACTGTAAGACGATGGGTTCGTCGCTGTAACGAAGCTGAAGGGCAAACACCATTGGCAGATGAAAAGCGAAGCGGCAGTTACTGCATGCAACATTCAGCGAGTCGATGACATCATTCGTGGTGATCGCCGGGTAACAACAGGTGAATTGTGTCGCATTACCTGCCTCAGTAAAGGCAGTGTGATGACGATTATTCAACAACTGGGTTCCTCAAAAGTTTGTCACGTTGGGTACCGTCCAAAACAAAGAAACAAGGAAAACAATAGCCTCCGAACACTTGCAGTGCTTCAATTTGGAGGGAGAGGAGTGTCTGGAAAAAAATTGTTACTGGAGACGAAACGTGGGTTCCTTTTTTGAACCTGAATCAAAAGGGCAGTCAATGGAATAGCATCACACAACGTCACCGAAGAAAAAAAATTCAAATCTCAACGGTCGGCAGGGAAAGTTATGGTGACAGTGTTTTGGAATGCAGAGGGTGTGCTTATTATTGATTTTTTTGGAGCAGGGATGCACAATAAATTCTGTCCAATACGTCACAACTCTCAAAAAGCTGAAAGCACGTCTTCGCCGAGTTCGCCCAACAAAAACTATGGCGGATGTTCTTCTATTGCATGGCAATGCAAGACCACACACCAGCCGTTACACCACTGCAGAAATTGAGAAATTGGGATGGCACCATCAGACTTCCATCTGTTCGGGCCACTAAAGGAAGCTCATCGTGGGATTCATTTTGAAGATGAGGAGGCTGTGAAAACGTCCATGCGTCAACGGCTTAGGAAACAAGACCGTGTGTTTTACCACACTGGAATACATGCCCTAGTTAAAAGGTGGACCAAAACTGTGGAAAAGGACGGAGATTATATTGAATAGTGACAAATTAATCGCCAATGTTGTAGTTTTCAAGCTATGTAAATTGGGTTCAATTTTCTTGGCAATTAAATGAGAAAAAAATAGGAGGCATTACTTTTTGACCTCCCTCTTATTTACCAGTGAGTTGACAAAATCATGTGAGTGTAATATATACACCACCCCTGAAAAGTTTAAAGATTTAGTTACGAGATGCTCCTATTTTTTTCAGGTCTGGGACCTCTAACAGTTGTTTTGATTTATATTTTAAAAAAGGTTTGAAAAATGTAAAAATTTATAAAAGCAAAACAAACAAAACTGTCTAAAAAATATATGTAATGTTGTGATTGGTCGTAGTAATAATTATATTACGTAATGTAGTGACGTAGTAGTAAATCAGCCAATCATATAAAAGTAATACATGGGTAGCGATAGTAACGAAGGATTAAATAATCTTGGTGTAGAAACCGAAAGAAAATTCGTCTTTCTTTCTGGACGCCGAACAAATCGGACGATTTTTAAATTGCTCGAAAATATTTAAGTGTTAGTTCAATTTGAAGTATTATATTGATTAAGATCACAGTATAAAGTTTTGTGATAAGAACTGTAATGGATTTGTTGTTAAAATAAATAAACAAAAGATTGATTTCTTATAGAAATTCAAATTAAAAATCTTAATGATATCTTCACTTGTTGCCATTCTTGTAACTTAGAGTTTTCATTGCTCGTAAGTAAGAATATAACAAAAGAATACTAAAAGTTAGCCGAGGCAGAATTAAGGGATTTCCTGATAACTTCGCGGAACATCTTCTTCATCAAGTCATAATATTTTGGACGAAGGTAAGATCGACGAAGTTAGTGCAACGACGGGAAAAGAGATACCAGCACGAATCCTGTTACATATGTCGCCACAATTTGGGGGCTCATAGCATCTTCAACATCGCTCCATCTTCAACATCGCTCCATCCCCTCAGCAGCAAAAACTTCTGTTTCAACATAATTTTCACAAGGCAGGGCTTATTGTTCCTCGTCCTCAATCATCGGATGTGTAGCAGAATAGGAATCCCGCCACAGACCAGATAGGACTTTATGTTGTTAAAAAAACAACAAACAAACAAACAAACGTGGATTCTTTGTGAATGAGTGACAGAGATGGCAGCACTGTACAATTCATAGAACTCTAGTTTCAGTGACCAAGGTTAGGACTGTTTTTGATACTTAAAATGGCGACGTTTTCATTGCAAGAACAGCGTGTAATCATTCGTTTTCTCCATTTTAGTGGTTTGACACCTATTGAAATTCATCGCCAGTTGAGTGAGGCATGTGGTGGTGGTACCATGGTTGTGTCTAATGTACGTTCCTGGGTGTGACAGTTCAATGAAGGCAGAACATCGTGTGACAACAAACCAAGACAGTTGAGTGAGGCATGTGGTGCTGGTACCATGGATGTGTCTAATGTACGTTCCTGGGTGCGACAGTTCAATGAAGGCAGAACATCGTGTGACAACAAACCAAGACAGTTGAGTGACGCATGTAGTGATGGTATCATGGATGTGTCTAATGTACGTTCCTGGGTGTGACAGTTCAATGAAGGCAGAACATCGTGTGACAACAAACCAAGACAGTTGAGTGAGGCATGTAGTGATGGTACCATGGATGTGTCTAATGTGCGTTCCTGGGTGCGACAGTTCAATGAAGGCAGAACATCGTGTGACAACAAACCAAGACAGTTGAGTGAGGCATGTAGTGATGGTAACATGGATGTGTCTAATGTACGTTCCTGGGTGAGACAGTTCAATGAAGGCAGAACATCGTGTGACAACAAACCAAGAGAGTTGAGTGAGGTATGTGGTGATAGTACTCTGGATGTGTCTAATGTGCGTTCCTGGGTGTGACATTTCAAAGAAGGCAGAACATCGTGTGACAACAAACCAAGACAGTTGTGTGAGGCATGTGGTGATGGTACCATGGATGTGTCTAATGTACGTTCCTGGTTGCGACAGTTCAATGAAGGCACAACATCGTGTGAGAACAAACCAAGACAGTTGAGTGAGGCATGTGGTGATAGTACCATGGATGTGTCTAATGTACGTTCCTGGGTGCGACAGTTTAATGAAGGCAGAACATCATGTGACAACAAACCAAGACAGTTGAGTGAGGTATGTGGTGATAGTACCATGGATGTGTCTAATGTACGTTCCTGGTTGCGGCAGTTCAATGAAGGCAGAACATCGTGTGACAACAAACCAAGACAGTTGTGTGAGGTATGTGGTGATAGTACCATGGATGTGTCTAATGTACGTTCCTGGGTGCGACAGTTCAATGAAGGCAGAACATCGTGTGACAACAAACCAAGACAGTTGAGTGAGGCATGTAGTGATGGTACCATGGATGTGTCTAATGTGCGTTCCTGGGTGCGACAGTTCAATGAAGGCAGAACATCGTGTGACAACAAACCAAGACAGTTGAGTGAGGCATGTAGTGATGGTAACATGGATGTGTCTAATGTACGTTCCTGGGTGAGACAGTTCAATGAAGGCAGAACATCGTGTGACAACAAACCAAGACAGTTGAGTGAGGTATGTGGTGATAGTACTCTGGATGTGTCTAATGTGCGTTCCTGGGTGTGACATTTCAAAGAAGGCAGAACATCGTGTGACAACAAACCAAGACAGTTGTGTGAGGCATGTGGTGATGGTACCATGGATGTGTCTAATGTACGTTCCTGGTTGCGACAGTTCAATGAAGGCACAACATCGTGTGAGAACAAACCAAGACAGTTGAGTGAGGCATGTGGTGATAGTACCATGGATGTGTCTAATGTACGTTCCTGGTTGCGGCAGTTCAATGAAGGCACAACATCGTGTGAGAACAAACCAAGACAGTTGTGTGAGGTATGTGGTGATAGTACCATGGATGTGTCTAATGTACGTTCCTGGTTGCGACAGTTCAATGAAGGCACAACATCGTGTGAGAACAAACCAAGACAGTTGAGTGAGGCATGTGGTGACGGTGCCATGGATGTGTCTAATGTACGTTCCTGGTTGCGACAGTTCAATGAAGGCAGAACATCGTGTGAGAACAAACCAAGACAGTTGAGTGAGGCATGTGGTGATGGTACCATGGATGTGTCTAATGTGGGTTCCTGGGTGCCACAGTTCAATGAAGACAGAACATCGTGTGACAACAAACGAAGACAGTTGAGTGAGACATGTGGTGATGGTATCATGGATGTGTCTAATGTACGTTCCTGGATGAGACAGTTCAATGAAGGCAGAACATCGTGTGACAACAAACCAAGACAGTTGAGTGAGGTATATGGTGATGGTACCATGGATGTGTCTAATGTACGTTCCTGGGTGTGACAGTTCAATGAAGGCAGAACATCATGTGACAACAAACCAAGACAGTTGAGTGAGGCATGTGGTGATTGTACCATGGATGTGTCTAATATACGTTCCTGGGTGTGACAGTTCAATGAAGGCAGAACATCGTGTGACAACAAACCAAGACAGTTGAGTGAGGCATGTAGTAATGGTACCATGGATGTGTCTAATGTACGTTCCTGGGTGCGACAGTTCAATGAAGGCAGAACATCGTGTGACAACAAACCAAGACAGTTAAAGTGAGGCATGTAGTAATGGTACCATGGATGTATCTAATGTACGTTCCTGGGTGCGACAGTTCAATGAAGGCAGAGCATCGTGTGACAACAAACCAAGACAGTTGAGTGAGGTATGTAGTAATGGTACCATGGATGTGTCTAATGTACGTTCCTGGGTACGACAGTTCAATGAAGGCAGAGCATCGTGTGACAACAAACCAGGACAGTTAAGTGAGGCATGTAGTAATGGTACCACGGATGTGTCTAATGTACGTTCCTGGGTACGACAGTTCAATGAAGGCAGAACATCGTGTGACAACAAACCAAGACAGTTGAGTGAGGCATGTAGTGATGGTAACATGGATGTGTCTAATGTACGTTCCTGGGTGCGACAGTTCAATGAAGGCAGAGCATCGTGTGACAACAAACCAAGACAGTTAAGTGAGGCATGTAGTAATGGTACCATGGATGTATCTAATGTACGTTCCTGGGTGCGACAGTTCAATGAAGGCAGAACATCGTGTGACAACAAACCAAGACAGTTAAAGTGAGGCATGTAGTAATGGTACCATGGATGTGTCTAATGTACGTTCCTGGGTGCGACAGTTCAATGAAGGCAGAGCATCGTGTGACAACAAACCAAGACAGTTAAAGTGAGGCATGTAGTAATGGTACCATGGATGTATCTAATGTACGTTCCTGGGTGCGACAGTTCAATGAAGGCAGAGCATCGTGTGACAACAAACCAAGACAGTTAAAGTGAGGCATGTAGTAATGGTACCATGGATGTATCTAATGTACGTTCCTGGGTGCGACAGTTCAATGAAGGCAGAGCATCGTGTGACAACAAACCAAGACAGTTAAGTGAGGCATGTAGTAATGGTACCATGGATGTGTCTAATGTACGTTCCTGGGTACGACAGTTCAATGAAGACAGAACATCGTGTGACAACAAACCAAGACAGTTAAGTGAGGCATGTAATAATGGTACCATGGATGTGTCTAATGTACGTTCCTGGGTACGACAGTTCAATGAAGACAGAAGATCGTGTGACAACAAACCAAGACAGTTGAGTGAGGCGTGTGGTGATGGTACCATGGATGTGTCTAATGTACGTTCCTGGGTTCAGTAGTACGACTTGTATGCCTGGCGCTATATCTTTGCCACCTCGCGTGTTCTCGTGCTTGATTTAGCCTTTTAAGACAGTTTTAATCATTTGGTGGGCGTTTTAATATTATTACATAAATGGTAAAATCTCTTATGCATGTTAATTGAGATGTACGGGTCGTATTTAAACCAAAAATGTAAATAAACTGTTGTATAGTATTGTGTCCGTTTTGACTGTACGGGTCCATGATGGATGAGACGTATCTGTAATTTTTTCCTAATTTTTGACAGCCAACCCCTCCTCCAAGTACAACAATCTGACATTTTCTTCTTAGCTTACGTTATTAGTGTAGTCATATCATAGGTCCATTTTTTCCGAGGCGTTTACTGAATTACTTTGCCATGTATACTCTAATAAAAAGTTTGAAAAATCGGCTGGAAACCGGAATTCGCTCTCAGTAAAGGAGTCATGTTTTTCAGGTGAACTTTAGCGAGCAGTACGTTTTGTCCCTTATACCGCTATTTCTCTGAATTTTGTGCATTCCTCTCTCTAAGAACGTCAAGCAATACAGTTTAGTAAGCACAAAATTGGACTAAGACTCACATTCTGTTTGATAAGTGGCCTACCTTCCAAAAATATAAGGCGCGGCAGACTCACCTCGTATTTTTCAAATTCATGTTGTTCACTTTTCCACTCATACATCCAGACATAAAATATTCCGACCACTGCTGACAATATAACAGTTCTGTTGTTATGTTGTTAATCACATAAACAGAGCTGTGTTAAAAATCTTCTGTAAGCAAGTATCTTATCAAGAATATAAACATCTTACTGATATTGTGTTGACAATATCAAATATATATTAATTTGTCTGCTACTGGTCATTGCCCTCTCTTACAAAAACGACTTTCTAAATGTATTCACAAAATTAAAAAAAGAACTCCAAGGTTAATTACAGTTGCCCTAGCATGCTCCCTAAGGCCAACTAAACAGAAGCGTCGCTTGTAGAGAGTCACTTGTTTACTACCAACTTCCTTTGATTTTGTCCCCATTCCCTTTGAACAAAAAACGTTCAGCTGTTTTGTCTCCACCTGGCGATACATTTCATTACCAAATCTCACGCTGGAAAGGAGAAACCGTGATAATGCCAGTAGTATTTGCAAATCATCGATAAATCTGCAAGTCACAAAGTGACGTATGTGTTAAAAGTATTTGGAAATGATCAGTAATATTGGCCAGCACTATTTCACAAGTTAGATTAAGTGATTTATCGCAAATCGTGATTATTATTAAAATATTTACATATATTTACCTGCAATGTACAGGCGTTATTCAAAAACAAATTGTAATCGTGATATCGTATTTCGTTTATTTGTTCAGGGAAACGACCATTTGGTATTATTCACTGCCATCTGACGTGAGAAACTAAAAGTAGGTACGCGTTATAATAAAATTGCAACAACAAAACGTAGAGGTTGTAATTTTATTACTTAAGACACGAATTAAAATGGAATTACTGAATACTTGTAACGGTAAGTTTTAGTTGGAACTTTTGATATAAATATCCAGTTGGAAATTCTTGTTTTCTGATCTGATTATTAGTGGGCAATGTAATGACAATGTAAACAAATGAACAGTTGCTAGGGGAAGAAAATCAATAAGCTTGTTTCGTGATAATGGAAAAATGTCTCACGGTGAATATAAAAGTTTTGGATAGTAACATAAAATCAATAATCTTCATAAGGATATGTTCTGTAATCTTGATGGTGGTAAGACGATGTGGGTAAGATAAAAAGTTTTAATAGTGAAGAATGGACGTGCAGGAGTGAGCGATTTTATGTAATTAACGGAAACTATTTATTAAGTAAGTAAGGATTTATCGATATGCTGGAATTAACCTCCAATGACTGACTAGGAAAGAAAGTTCGAGTAAAATTCAATACAGATATATACGATCAAATTCTATATTTATCGCAATTGCATTACCTTACCTGATATTCCTCAGTAATTATTATTAACTCTTTATATACATTGTACATATTTTTGTCGAGGAAAGAAAGCCCGCTTTAAAATTCAAACCAGACAACACAATTGGTGACCTGGAGAAACTGATAGCCGAACAAACTGACACGAGATGGGAAAATATTGTGTTATAAAAGTGGTACACAATATCTAAAGGATTTATTCAATCTACAATGAATTGAAATTTGTTGGATATGGTGCCCGCCGCGGGGCACGAATAAAGAGTGTAGCTGGATAGAAACCTGGTTACAAACCTGTATGAATTAGCAGTAATTTGTTCATTGTTAGATACGTTTTATGTGCATATAGGTATGTCTAAGTACAAGACATGTTGTTTTTTAAAGTAAATACACTGGTGAAATTGGACGAACATACAGTGACTGTCATGATTTTTCGGACAAGGTGGTTTGTACATGTAACATGCTTGTTTTTAAGAAAAAGTTGGTAAACAGTTCAAATTCTTAATTCTATGCACTTCATAGGTACCGCAGTAATACAGTAGTGATTTATAAATGCACAATACCTTTTAATTGGTTGAGATACGGAAATTTGCTCGTGAATATTTTTCGGACGAGGAATGGTTGGCAACTCAAGGCACGCTTTTCACTTTTTTTTTTAGTTATTCCATTTATACCCCGCCTTTAACTACAATGGTCATATCGGCAGCCGTTCTCCTTTGGAACATATCGAAGGTGTTAACTCGTATTCGTTGGGTTTAAATCATTAGACCACGTACACATTTATACCCCGCCTTTAACTACAATGGTCATATCGGCAGCCGTTCTCCTTTGGAACATATCGAAGCTGTTATCTCGTATTCGTTGCTTTTTAATCATTACATCACGCACACATTCACACTCTCATTCATACTTCCAGACTCTGGGGAAGATGGGGAATTATCTTGGCCGGAGAAAAATCCCCATCCCCACCGCCAGGAATCGAACCCGGCAGGCAGGTGCTCTACCGACTGAGCTACGGGGCCAGCCTCTTTTCACTTGTTATGCGCTGTACGGGGAGGTCCTAATCAGTGCCTTACTCTCGTACAAAGCAGACATAAACATTCACGAGTGAAATTGGGCGCATAGGAAAGTACAGTACAATTGAGCAATGAGAATTAGTAAAATCCCATCATAAAAAGGGAAAAACATTTGACAAATAGCAGATTTGTTGAACATGAAGAAAGGTACCATAAAGGCATTATCTCCGATATAGATATCAAAATACGAGGAATGAAAATTTGCCACAGACAGGTCGTCCGAAGGTCCTTAATAGGAGAGAAGAAGGACAGTAAAAAGAAAAGTGAAAAATAACCCACGTCTTACTGCAATTGTTATTGCTGTTCAGACTACGAGTGCATTTGGAAAGAGGATCAGTACAAGCACAATCCGGAGGATGTTATACAGAGAACGTTATCATGGACGAACTGTAAGAAAAGAGTCCTATGCCAACAAAATTAATAAACGGCAAAAATTTACTAGGGAGCACCTCAGCAAAGATGGTGCGAAACAGTAATTTTCTGCAACGAGTCAAAATACGAAATTTCTGGCTCAAACGGGCTATTTATAAATTGGAGACAGCCTAATAAAGAATATGAAGAGAGAAATATGCCGGCGATAGTAAAACTGGAGGAGACATGTTATGGTTTGGGGCTGTATGTCAGCTGAAAGAGTAGGTGAGGTAGTTTGTATAGATGGACACATGAATCACCGCCAGTATCTTCAGATTTTATAAGATAACCTGAAGAAAGGTGCAGTAAATATGGCAATAGGAAACTTTTAAATTTTATCAGCACAATGATCCAAAACATACGGTCCATAATGTACGGCTGTGATTGTTGTACACCTGTCTTAAAGTCGTGAATTTCCCCCACAGAGTCACGTCATCAATCCGATTGAGAATCTATGGAATATACTCGAAAAGGACGTACGAAAACTTCCCATTAATTCTAAAGCTGATGTGAGGAGGCGACTACAAGAGCAGTGGAACAAATTGCCCCGTTCTACTACAAGCAAACTGGTAGAGAGCATACCGAGAAGGCTGACTGAAAGCTACGGAAGAAGAGAAGAATCACCAAGTATTAACATTCCTACATGGCCTCCATTCTTTCTATTTGCTTTGTACTTATATTTTTTTTGTTCGAATAATTTTGAATAGGAAATTTTGTATTACTACAATTACATTCATAAGTATTATATTTTATGCTTCATGAAATGAAACTTTATTTTCGTTATCTTTTGTTTTCTTTGTCTTTTTTTTATTTCTTTTTTGTTGTTGTAATTTAGGTCCTCTAACGTTAAGTCATATCGGACGATGAATGAATTGGGTGAAATGATGCTCAAATGAGTACAGGGTCCATGGAGCTTAGAGCTAACAGACATTAGTCTTTCAGGATAAGGGAAAACACCGGAAAGAAGCTTATCCAGGTAACTCACCCTGACCGAGATTCGAACTCGGGACCTCTTGAACGTGAAGCAGATATGCTACCACCACGCTACCGAGGCGGGTTTATCTGTATGTGTAACTGTACGATCTAAAGTGAGAAGAATGGAATAAAATAGTTTTTTTTTTTTTTTTAATCTTTTCTTGTTAAACATATAACAGCTATACCTGTTTTAAAAAATCTGACAGTCACTGTATGAAGAAAGTGCTAAATTTGATCTTTACTGTACGTTTTTCTACATAATCTCCATTTGGCAGCTTTGATTTACTAATGTCATCAATGGTTTATTACTCTGTACGGCACTTGGAGCCACCGAATAAAAAAAAATAGTAAAAGAAAAGTGGTTGTGTGGCGCACGCAACGGTGCGTTCATCTGTTTGTGGTTTGTGAATAATCGGTTAAACACGAAAAGTGCTCTTTATGTGGAAAAAATTATTAGAAATTTTCACTTTCTCAAAAAATGCTACAATAATTTTGATTAACTTGCTAAATGTTTAAGATATTCATGACAAATGAAATGAATATCTTGAATTGTATAGGAACAGCCTCAGAAGTGCTGAATGACTTTTGTATAACTAGTAAACCATAAAACATAGGTAAAGTTTTGCTATACAAAAACATAGATGTCACGTAATTCATTTTTGTTGGTCCATTTCCGAAATAACCCTTATTATTTGTTTGAATTTAAATACGTTATTTTATTCTGATTAAATAAAGCGAAATTTCAAATTTATCAGAGAGTAACCACCTTTTAAAAAACGCGACATTCCATTAAGCCTACTTTAATCCCTAAGTACCCACAATTTTTGCAAATGCTTATCTCGATCATCATGAAACAAACAAATGAGTAGAGAAAGTGCGTATGAGATTAGCGATGCGCATATGTTTTTGTATTGTTAGTGAAGACATGTGAATGACAAGGCGTAGCGCTCCCTACATGCCATTAGCCCAAATGCAAGCTAACAGAGGACACTGCCATTAGTTGGTTCCGCGTATTCATGACGACACTCTCGTTGCGCAGTTAACTTCGTCATCAGGTGTCAACTCAATTCTAAATTATGAACTATAGCACTCATAAAACTTTCCTTACTCACTCCTTTACCTACGAATTTCTCAAAAAGGGTTTTATTTACGTACCCCTTAATCCAATAAAATTTCAGTTGTATTTAGACTTTTGAAGAGCCTGTACATTTTGGATTTTAACTTCATTTCCTTTCTAAAATCAGCAGAAAAAAAAACAAATAGTGACTTCCCACTCGAGGAAACCATAAGTACTAGAAAACTGAAACCAATAAACACTCGGAAAAGGTTAATGGCACACAACTATATTATATAAACTGTGTACTTTAATAAGATATACATTTTTGAGGTAGTAATATTTTGTCTATCTGGTACCGGTTACCATATCAGGATATACTAAGAATATTCATGATTTCATACATTTTTAGGTACATTGGTGGAAGATTCGTGCGTTTCCTTGATGACAGTAAATCTACAATGTCATTACCATGAATATTTGAGTCTGTTGAGAAGGCTCATTAGTTGCTTCGTTAAACAAATGTGTGGACTGCGAGGGATTTCTCTACAGTGGGATCGTTTGGTTCGAGATATCACTTCCTAATGATGTTTGCGAGTGTTGAACCTCAGTGTTGCGCAACAAGGCCTTTCACCTGGTGTGGTTTCTTTGTGCTTCCCTATTTCACATTTCTGGTACTATCTATTCCACCCAACAATTAAATATTCCATGGAAAGTACACGTTTCATCCATCCTCGAATCCAAAACAAGCACTTTTAGAAAAACATCCATTGTTAACCTCAAAAAAATTGACATAATTTGTGTGCTATAAACAATATCTACATTTTTTGTGTAGTAATATTGTGTCTGTCTCTTGTGCTTTACGAGTTATACAAAATTAATTCAAAATGATGAGGAATTTCGAGGTTATTCTTAGAAATTTTAACATGTATATTTGATTTGTTATGTACATATCTTAAACATGGTGTACTGTAATTCAAATCTTTGGAACCAGTTCTAAGAAAATAAGTTTTCAAAGTTCGGCTTGCTAATTTACAATTACTGCTAAATGAATGGAAAGAAGAATTAACTAGGAAAGGTTTAGAATTAAACATACAAAAGTAAAACCATGTATATATGAAGGAAAGAAGAAAAAGTTAAAATTAAATGTATTGATGAAATCTTAGAACAGGTAGACAGCTATGAATACCTGGGTACAATTATAAATAAGGATGGAAAAATAGAGCAGGAAATTTTAAACAGAATAAGAAAGGACAATTCGGTCTACTATCAGGTTAATAATACTATTGTGGGGAAAAAGGAAATAACAAAAGATACAAAAATTATAGTATTTAAAACAATAATACTACCTCGGTGTATCTCGGAGGCGAGAGCCCCTAGTGGTCTACTGGGAAAATATACGAGTCAACTGGAGAATTTAATGTCAGGAGGGAACGTTGGCCATGGTAGCTCAAAGGTTAAGAGCGACTGGACGGAAACCAGGAGATCCGTGGTTCAAATCCCGGCCATGGCATTGAACAAATTTCCATCAGTTAACTAAAATAATACTACCAATTCTATTATATGGAGCAGAGAGTTGGACTCTCTTACAGAAACAAGAAAGCAAAATAACAGCTATGGAAATGAGATATTTAAGACGAGCTGTGGGGAAGACAATGATTAGAAATGTAACAATAAGGGAAGAGCTGGGTACACACTCCGTTAAAGAAATATTGGGAAAAAAAGACAACTTAAATGGTATGGACATGTACTCCGCATGTCAGAAGAAAGAAAACCCAAACAATATTTAGAAGCAAGACCAGAAGGTAAAAGAATTAGGGGAATACCACGCATGTTGTATCAGGAATACATTGAGAAGTTGGGGAAGGATAGAGGGAAAACCATGACAGAAATGAAGAAAATGATAATGGACCGAGAAAAGTGGAGGAAATTGATAGAAGAGGCTTGTACTCCACGCTTAACAGCACAAAGGAGTTAGAGAAAGAAGAAGAAGAAGTTCGGCTTGCAGAGATCTTTTCTTTTATTTTGTATTGCATCTTTAGAAGTTGAGCACCTCTTCGTTTTTAGTTATGTTAGAAGGCGCTCACACACACACACACACACACACACACACACACACACACACACACACACACACACACACACACACACACACACACACACACACAAACAGATCCTGTATATACAGTAAGTAAAAGGTTCAGCGTCCATTTTCAATTAGCGATGTATTTCATAAACAATGGCAAATCCCACGCTATTAAGGAAAAACCGTGGTAATGGCGCTAATGTTTGCAAATCATCAATAAATCTGTAAGTCACAGAGTGACGAATGTATCTACAGAATTTGGAAATGAGCACTAATGTTCGCTAATACTATTTTACTATTTCACAAGTAAGATGAACTAATGTACCGAAAATTGTTATTGTAATTATTGTATATTGTTTCGAAACGATACCGAACAAATATAGCCGTTGTGTAGTTTATAACTTAACTAGTCCGAATTTCGGCGTAGCAGCTTCCAGTCCTGTTAGGTATAATTTTATGTAGCATTAAATATTACATGATTTTGTGATTAGGCAGTACAGGAACCACTGGTGTGTGAAACACAAATGTTGTTATTGGTACACACCGGCCACGAAAACAAAATCATTACTCCTTGCTCTTTATCAGTGACCCTAGCCTACCTTTCAGGCGATGGGGTAAAGGGCAGTTATATGTGAAAAAGTCGACTAATAACTCGGACAGTTGTAGGTTGCTCATTTTGCTATAATCTTAATTGTACAGTACCTTCTAACAGTTACTGTAAAATCAACAGCTTCCTTTTAAGTTACAAATGCTTTATTTAATATTGTTAAATACAGTGAAATAAAATGCTTGTCTCATTGGATAAGGCATTTAGTTTTGCTTAAATTTATCTACAATTCTATGATATTGTTCTCTGTTCTGTTTATCATTTAATGCTTCCATTCTCAATCTCACTAACATTACTTTCCCTCTAAAAGGTTTAACTTGAATATGTCCACCAGCTTATTTGCCATCATCGACTGTTATAATGGAATTTTGGAACACGTTAAACACCCATAAACAAATAACTAAAGAATAGCTTCTTTATTGCGGTTTGACAAGCCAAAGAGATTCTTAATAGTAGCAAGTTAACGTGGAATATGACGTATGTTTACAAATACCTACACCAGGCGGTACGGTGTATCACCTACCTGCGAACTTCTATAGCGTGAGGCACACGGCGTTGTTCCTGTAACTGCCTAATCTAGACTCATTCTAGAGCGTTTTTAATACGTCTATATTAGGGTAAAAACTATCTATATGCATCACATAGAAGCTGAGCAGCTACTTCTATGTATTCGTTCGATAACGTTTTGAACACCCTGTATATATACTGCAATGCGTCGGCGTTGTTTGAAAACGAATTGCAATCATGTTTTCTTACTTCAACTGTAGGTATGATTAGCGAAATACTATTTAATATTATCCGCTGCCATCTGACGTGAGAAACTTAAATTAGGTATGATAATTGTAAAAAATGCAATAATCACACTTATAGGCTGTCATTTTGTTTTTATAACAAAAATGAATTAAAACGCAATTATTGAATCCGATTACCAAATGTGTATAGATTTGAAGGAATTTATTCATTGCTAGATACGTTTTATGTGCATATATACGCAGTTCAGTTTGATATCTTAAAACAGTTTGTAAGAAGAAATAAGCAGATGTACGCTTTAACTGTCACTTCAATGAGTGATGACAATGTAAGGTTAAATCGTGAGAGAACAACAATAGCAGACCTTCACCTTGAACCTTTACTGTTGGTTTGACAATGAGACCATGGTCGCTATATGTATTAAACAAATCACATTCAGAAGAGGTTGTGAATTTATGTTACGTTTGATATGGCCTTTAGACTTTGTGCTTTTCTATTTACATATCTTCTGTTATTTATTTGTCGTTTAAATATCTTAAAACATATTTTATATTAATCAAATTTGTTAGAGCTACTTTTTATAAAATCAAAATTAAAGAAACTTTTACCATGTTAAAGTTAGCTCGGGTGAGGAATTGTCTTCAAGAACTTCAAATAGCATCCCAACTTTTATAAAATTACCTTTTTTGTATCTAACCCTTTCTTGGTGTCTGGGCTGCTTTACCTACGTAGAAACTGTTTTAATGTAAACGTAGACTTCTCATCCTACAGATATGCTCTTTCTGTACTTTTTATTATAAATGGTCAAAATATTTTATGATAATATGACGTTCGGTAGCACAGAATTTTGAGTTTTTTGTAACAGGGTCAGAAAATACCCCAGGTATACAATATGTGATTTTCCATCTTATATTACGAGGGCTGTTTTTTTTTCAACCTCCGATCGCTCCATGCCGACGCTACGCGGGCAGCAGAAAGCGTGTATACGCTGTTGGCGACTGCGCAGCTCTCGCACTACACACTCCGCCATTGTTGACATTCAGTCGTCAGTCGGTGTTGTGCTACAGCCACGTAAACATGGCCGCCATTATTGATGCTCCCGCCAAGTGCGAATTGCGAAGTGTAACTTTACGACGTTTACGTAGAGCCATTCATAACAAACGAAGAGGAAGGCTGACTGCTGGAGTTGTTCTGATCCACGATAATGCCCGTCCACACACTGTGGCAGAAACTCAACGGCTTCTCGACCAATTTGGATGGGACATTTTCGATCATCCGCCATACAGTCCCGACTTAGCACCCAGTGACTTTCACCTTTTTCCTCAACTGAAGACGTGGCTTGGTGGGAAGCGATTTCAAACCAATGAGGACCTTCAAACGAACGTCAAGGACTACTTGAATTCACTGGCGGCAACTTTCTTTGAAGAGGGAATTGAAAAGCTTGTTCAGAGATATGACAAATGTCTCAATCTCTTCGGTGATTATGTCGAAAGGTAACCATAAGTTACTATTCTTTTGGTAATAAAATTATTGTTTTATATGAACTTGTGTTTTATTTATAGCCTATCGGAGGTTGAAAAAAACGGCCCTCATACAAATTTAGTACAATAATTAAAACTTGGTAACAATGCACCTTCTGAACATTTATTTATATGTCCATTGTTGTTACAAATTCGTAGACAATACATACACATGCACTGTTGTAACAAATTATTATAAAATACGAACACAGTTAGCAATCGTGTTTTGTGGAAGTTAGATGTGAAAAAATACCGGAAGTGATAATGTTGTACAACTCAACAAAGTCAGGTGTTGATAAGATGGCTAGACATTATTCAGTGAAACGTGGAACACTTGCTCTATTTCTTGATATACTTAGTATACCTCAATGCTTTCGTCCTGTATTGTAAATATTTACATCATATGAGAGGTAAAATACTAGAAGAGAATTCCTCTCATAACTGGGAAAAGAGAGAGTCAGACCTCAAATTGAAAGACAAATTCTTTCCCCCCGGTGCAAAACACAACGCATTCGTTCAGCAATAACTCAAGCTGGTTTCAAGGATCTTCTAAATGGCGACTAACAAGACCAAGATACAGATGTTCCAAATCTGAAACGAAAAAGACGTGACTCCTGCCCAAGGCCAAAGGACAAGAAAGTGAAGAAACAATGTGATGAGTGTCATAAATTTATCTGCAAAGAACATGCAATAGTAAAAAAAAAGTTCTGCAATGAGTGTTCATTATTTTAAGTGCAGAATGACTAGACGTTTATTTATAACATGAATTTTTATAAAGTGATAATGCACATCATAATAAAAAAGTACAGTATTGTTATATAGTGTCAGGTAAATTAATATTTTATGTTAAAATACGTAGTATATATATTGAAACTATAACATATGAATGTTTTCATATTTCAGACTTGCCTAGTACATAACTTACATAGCTTACAACAATGGAGTTTTAATTTAAAAGATGTGATTTGACCTAAAAAGAAAGTCATTATTATTTTTCTGGAAATATTTTACACTTTATCGCCACATGGGGGTGAAAAATGACCCCAGATATATATTTTTCCAGAACTGATACCATGCGAGGGTTACCTCGCTAGGATTGCTGCCAGTCACAAGACCACCTTAGACTACAAATCAATTCCCATAACTCGGGGCAAGCAGCTGCTAACCGAATACTACACTACAGTTTGGAACTCCATATACACCAAGGCCTTTCATACCAAACTTTTCATTCGCAACATACAACACCGTCTGCCCTTATCTCTATGGCCCAATCACATAACCACACAATTCCTCACAAATCACGGCCGTTTCCAGCCCTACCTTCATAGAATGAAAATAAGAGCCTCGCCATCCTGTAACTGCACTGAAAAACACCCACAGACGGCTCTACATTTGATGACAGAGTGCAGTAATTTCTCAAAAGATCGACCAGACGTTTTATGTTCGGCCCCTCTATCCGTGGTTCTGAAGATTCACTTGAACACAGTTCAAGTATCAGGATTCATAAGAGCATCTACCGCACGCTTCAATAAATCTGTATAGTACTGTGAAAATAACTACTGTAAATAATCCCGTGATATACCTTTAGGTAAAACACGGGCTGTAAAATATTTTTTAAATAAAAAAAGTCCAAAAATGTGTACTTTCGATGAAATCCCAGTAAGGAACGTTTGTGTGAATATTTCCTCTACTTACTAAGTTTATAATAGGAAAAGTAAGAAGTCTCCTCTTATATATAATATTTATTAACATAAGTTGGTATCACTTGCTTACAACGGCTCCGTTTGGGTCTAGGAAGAGATTCTAGCAGAGGAATCGCATACCGTTACCTCCAAACCTAGGCAATGGGTCAATGTGTCGGCTCGTTCACATACTGATACCAGTTTATAGAATAAATTGCTTTGCATGGCCCCGGGGTCACATTTTTTGTACCTTTTGCTTTGCACGGAAGGCGAAAAAGAGGTCGGTCTACCGTAATATGCCTATGGCTTCCTCTAGTGCAAATACCAATTAAGAAATTGTTTTCTAGCGTTACCCAAGGCGATATCGCAGTTTGCTGTCCCTCGGCGGGGGACCCTGGCTTCGATTCCTGGCTGTAGGTGACTTTTCTCTGCCTTTCCAACAGTCATGAAGAATGAATGAGAGTGCATGTGTATATGTAAAAGGTACAACAGCTTTAGCTTGTGCCACTGGATAGAAATACCTCGTTTTTTGCACAAAAAGTGGACAATTTTGTTTCTGCTTGCAAAAAAATCTATTTACGATGATCTATTTCAGTTACTATGGAATTGGTTTTTAAATTTGCATTGGTACATCAGTTTGATGAAGAGCTTATTCAGCCCTGAGTTGGGATGCCAAATTAGTGTGGATTATTTGGGTTTTATGGGTTTTTATTGCCCTTTCCTTGGCCTAGCTGCAGTCTTCTATTAGTTCACAAGGGAACTTGGGCTGGGATCGATGCTTATATACGAGGAGGTGTCATAAAGTTTTAATTATCACCCTTTAAAACTTCAATAGAAAGTTTACGTTTGTATGCGCTTGTTTGCCCTTCTCTACGTAGTCATCATCCAGATTTACACATTTTTCCCAGCGTTTCTTTACCTTCCGAATACCTTGATTGTAGAAGTCTGCAGAATTCGCTTTAAACCACTCTTCCAATTCATTAATGACGTCATTTGTGTTGTCAAATCGGCGACCACGCAACGGATTCTTCATTTCCGGAACAAGAAAAAGTCACTTGGTGTGAGATCGGGCGAATAAGGCGGACGCTGTAAAGTCTCAAAGCCACATTCTCTTGTTTTGTCAACTGCAACTTGAGATGAATGAGCTGGTGCATTGTCAGACAGAAGACGAACAACTTTGGAGAGCATACCGCGTCGTTTCTTAATCAGAGCTGCTCGTAACTTGTCCAGAAGATTGCAGTAGTATCTGCCAGTGGTGCTTTGACCCTTGGCAAGATAATCTGTAAGGATGACTCCATGACAATCCCAGAAAACTGAAAGAATGACCTTCCCAGCTGACTTTTGCACCTTTGTCATTTTGGGAGGGGGGATCGGCATGTTTCCATTCCATGTTCATGGTTTTTGTCTCTGGATCATACTGCTAGATCCAGGATTCATCCATGGTTACCAGACGATCACAAAAATCATCTTCATCCTGTTCCAATAGCATCAGCATCTGTCTTGAAAGGTCAGGCCGTGTTCGCTTTTGGAAAGAGGTTAGCAAACGTGGAACCCACCGTGCAGACACCTTAG
The DNA here is from genome assembly GCA_030765055.1 of Mantis religiosa. NCBI lineage: Eukaryota > Metazoa > Arthropoda > Insecta > Mantodea > Mantidae > Mantis > Mantis religiosa. Next base: position 15,779,649 of record CM060952.1, read on the forward strand.
ACATGTGCAGTTCGTCCACACACTACCATAACTAAGATGTGTCTCATTTATGATCATTTGGATGGTTGCTCGTCTGTCTTCCAGTATTAAACACTTCACTTTCTTCACTGTGACAGCTGACGGTCTACCAGCTCTTGGCTCATCTGTCAGGGACATGTGACCAGTTTTAAAATTCCTTTTCGACCTCACAATAGTGTCATACGATGGGCTATCATTTCCATGAACAGCCGTCATCTCATCATGGAGTTCTCGGGCAGTTTTGTCCTTCAAATGCAGGAACTTGATCACACTACAAGCCTCAATTTTCCCCATCTTACACCTCAGTCACTTCTGGCACTCACTGTAAAAAAACAAAAGGACTCAAATCACTGAAACTACCAACATTATATCCCGACGGATGAATGATAACACTGACAAATTTTCATCACTAGCACAAAACTACAGGGTGATAAAACTTTGAGACAGCCCCTCGTATTTTATTTGAAAATAACACTTCCTATATTATATCAGGATTGCGCTTTATTTTAACATCACTTAAAATTCATTTAACATATATTTACATGTATTATATATTAGGATGGAAAGAGAAGGTGATAAATCGTTGTTGAGATAAGCAGTTCTTGGGAACTGTTAACTGACAGTTGACACACGATTATTTTCTTGTAAAATCTTACTGTAAAGATACTACATTCCTAACAATTTCTCGGGATTTGTAATGTTCTACTTGGGGCAATGTTTTGTGATTTTAAAATAAAATAGAATTTGCAGAATCATGACCGAAGTATTGAAAAGTATCGAGCGGATTTTCAGAAGTATCGTTGGATGTCCGTACCATGCAAGTATGATCGTCTTTTTTCTCTCATATGGCGGAAGTCCTCTTTCGTCACCATGGTTACCTTTTCTTTTTCACATTCACCTAAGATAGGATGACCTCCTCAGTTGGAAACTTTTCGCACGTCTCTTTTTCCTCACTTATTAATATTCTATCCATCAACTTTCATTAAATATTCATTCTCACATTTTGCAACTTTAAAAATAGATAAAAGAGTTGCTATGTTTAAACAATTGCTTCCAGTCTTTTCTCTTTGTATTATTTATGAAAATTAAAAACTAATACCCCAAAATGTTATACTAACAAATCCTACAATTACAACAATGCTACTGAAGGAAAGAAATATTCACATTAAAAATATATATCAAAGGCATTCACATAAGATTTATAGTTGATTTTAGTCGTTTTAAAACCCCAAAAAATTAAAAACTGTCTTGTTGACCACTGCAGCTAAATTGGAGGTGTAAATGTTAATTCAAAGCTAAACTCCCTGCTGAGAAATTCATAACTTTGGCAGTCTTTACAACCCACAATTATTTTCGTCATTAAACTGTTAAAAAATCCCAATATTCGAAATTCGAGCCTTCGATTAATATCGTTACAGCTGGCAACACTGTTCTACTGGGTTGCATGTTGGTCGACGTGTGATACAATCTACAGCCATGAGCACAGCGGAAGTTCTACTGAATGTCATTTTGCACACATTTTTTACTATGATTTCCTAAAGAGCCGACTTTAACAATAAATAGCGTGCAATAACTCTATTCTGGATCACGTGATCACAATAAAGTGCCCAGTTTCATCCTGTTTATATCTCCATGCAATAAACGCATTAAATAATTTTTTTTTTGTGGTTTTCTGTTTAAGCAACAACCATGAAGATTCGTTATCTGCTTGAATTGCAAGTTCCCTAAGATCGAATTTACTAAGGTAATGGCACGAGGGATTTTCAAATCATCGATAAATTGCAAGTGACGAGATTAGTGTTTGCTGGGATTATGAAATAAACCATTATTACTAAAATGCTATGTAAACGGCGCTGTTTCAAACGAAATCAGAATCGTGTGTCGTACTTCATTTGTTTGTTCAGTGCAACTATCCACGTATAATGTTATTTAATGCCATCTGGCGTGGGAAACGTGCTTCATTGTAGAGATACAGAACTAACCTTATAGGTTATGTTTTTTTTAATTGCAACAATTATTATTATAAAATATAAGTACGGAATGCACAATTATCAGGTGTGTCGGAATTCAAGGGATTTGTTCATTGTTATGTTTAAGGTAGGTGACGAAAGAATTAGTCCATGTGTACAAAATTGCAAAGGCGTCCTTTATTTGTTGTAGTGCAAGCTAATTCTGTGATCTCTTCTGGATAAAGTTTGATCCTCTCAAATACCACTGACCATCATCTTTATATTTGCAGTCTCAGCTGAAACGCGCTTTGTAAGAAGGGTACTTACATGATCATATTGTGAAAGTTGTAACGTGGCGTGGCTGAAAGGAATTTGTGGTTTCCCATTAAACTTACAGCGGTGAACACAGACAAAGTAAGATTCTGATGGAATCATTGTTATAAACATGTGTAATGCTTAATACTTCGGACATTTAGCAACCATCACGACTGGACATTGAAGAACTGAATGTCAGACCTTCGGTCTCAAGTCAGATCAGGGCTAGACCCTCTACTGACAGTGGAGTGTTTTGTAAGAAAGGACGATATACGGCAGAAGATGAGGTTGGAGTTATATATAAGCCATCTGATGTGTTATTTTATGTGTCTAGAAGCAGCCTTGGGCGTTTGTATCGCTCTCCAGGATCGATGTCGTACTCAGCTAGACCGCGGATGAGGGAGTTGAAGTTGTGGGAGAGGTTTTGTTAGAAGGAACGTGAAAGGATATGGATGTAGTCTGTTATTGTGGGGATACGTAAGTCACATCGGATAACTGGATTGGGGAAGTACCAAGGGGAGTCTGTGGCAATGCGGAGGAATCGAGATTGTAGAATTTCAAGACGGTGTAGGTAAGACTTGGCAGCTACTCCCCATGTTTCCTGGACATTTAACAACGATAGCGCTAAATACGTAGTTCCTTCATTGACCGCAAATAAACAAATGTAACACTATTTAGACTAAGTAATATAAAACAAAGCGATATTTGGTTCAAATACTCCAGTACTGTTATAGCACTCAAGCGCTCTTTCAATAAACTCAGGATGACAGCCAAGCAAACTGTACATACGATGGCGCAAAACCAGAAATGGCTATATTTCGCGATGTACTGAATTATTAAGTACATCGTGCGTATTTAAATATTTTCTGAGCATTTTAACGAAAAATTTTGGGGGGTCAGTTTTGTCTCAAATGCAAAGAGCAGCCATGAGTGCTTTTTTGTTATCTAAATTAGGTTAGTTTTTAGATAAATTAAAAAACAACTGATGATGGAAGCTGAAGAAAGAACACAAATAGGTACCAATCGTACAGATTTAAACACGTGTTCTCAAAATGTGAATAGGAATTGATAGGTCATTTATGTTTAGTATAAATAAACGTGCAGGATAAGATGAGAAAGGTAGAATCAAGACTGAAAAAGTCATTGCCATGGAAGATACATAATTCCAATCCCGGCTGCGGCATTGAATTTTTCAGCCCGATTCCAACCTTGTCCTCACACTATTGTGAAAGCACAATTTATTTTGATTGATCTATTAGTTGGTTATACTATAAAGGCCTGATTCACGAGGTTTCGTTTTGCTGGACGTTTTCCTTACTTAAAGGAACACTGGAGGGGTTGACAAGTCGTACAGGAGAACTCCAGTAGTGGGACGGGTCCTCAACTCAGCAACTGTTAGAAATCGTCTATGTAGTCTGATCTCTACCCTGGGGCATGATAGATCACAGTGCATGAGGTATCCCTTGCGACTGTATACCATATACTTATCACTTTACTTGCTAACATACAAAATCTGTAGCATCACTGAACACGGGTAGGAAGTAAAGAATGTGGAGGTAAACTTCAGCATTACGGAAGTTCCCGGGGTGAAAAATTACATTGTGAATGACGTTCGCCATGATATGCGGTTGCCTCAGTACACTGTTGCGACATTTAAACATCATTTCATTCATCGTCCGATTTGACTTAATGTTGGAGGTTTTCTCTTATCCTGAAAGATGAATGTCTGGTAACTATAAGCTCTATGTACCCTGTACTCATTTTAACATCATTCCATTCATCGTCCCATTTGACTTAATGTTGGAGGTTTTCTCTTATCCTGAAAGATGAATATCTGGTAACTCTAAGCTCTATGTACCCTGGACTCATTTGAACATCATTTCATTCATCGTCCGATATGACTTAACGTTGGAGGTTTTCTCTTATCCTGAAAGATGAATATCTGGTAACTCTAAGCTCTATGTACCCTGGACTCATTTGAACATCATTTCATTCATCGTCCGATATGACTTAACGTTGGAGGTTTTCTCTTATCCTGAAAGATGAATGTCTGGTAACTCTAAGCTCTATGTACCCTGTACCCATTTGAACATCATTTCATTCATCGCCCGATATGACTTAACGTTGGAGGTTTTCTCTTATCCTGAAAGATGAATATCTGGTAACTCTAAGCTCTATGTACCCTGTATTCATTTGAACATCATTTCATTCATCGTCCGATAAGACTTAACGTTGGAGGTTTTCTCTTATCCTGAAAGATGAATATCTGGTAATTCTAAGTTCTATGTACCCTGTATTCATTTGAACATCATTTCATTCATCGTCCGATATGACTTAACGTTGGAGGTTTTCTCTTTTCCTGAAATATGAATGTCTGGTAACTCTAAGCTCTATGTACCCTGTATTCATTTGAACATCATTTCATTCATCGTCCGATATGACTTAACGTTGGAGGCTTTCTCTTATCCTGAAAGATGAATGTCTGGTAACTCTAAGCTCTATGAACGCTGTATTCATTTGAACATCATTTCATTCATCGTCCGATATGACTTAACGTTGGAGGTTTTCTCTTATCCTGAAGGATGAATGTCTGGTAACTCTAAGCTCTATGTACCCTGTACTCATTTGAACATCATTTCATTCATCGTCCGATATGACTTAACGTTGGAGGTTTCCCTTATCCTAAAAGATGAATGTCTGGTAATTCTAAGCTCTATGTACCCTGTACTCATTTGAACATCATTTCATTCATCGTCCGATATGACTTAACGTTGGAGGTTTCCCTTATCCTAAAAGATGAATGTCAGGTAACTCTAAGCTCTATGTACTCTGTACTCATTTAAGCATCATTTCATTCGTCATATAATATGACCTAACCTTGGATATGTATTTTAAAATGTCAAATGCTAGTCATACAACGCCATCTAGGTTGATTTGTTCGAAGTAATCTCGACAGTTGAGAAACCTGCTGCACTAGATATTTCATAACGTTGCCGTTAGGTTTCTTAAGAATGAAATATAACAGAGCGCTCTCATTCGAGCTGGTTCCAAACATAGTTATCTGTTTCCTCATTTACATGTCAACTGAGGAAAAGACGTATAGACTAGCCTTGAAGATGTCGAGGGCCCTCCAGCGGCCGTGAATACCTCTGTACGTGTTTTTCTCTTGCGACACTTTGAACCTTGTCATGTAGTGAGAAGACTTCATTTGGTATTATAATTGTTAAGAGCGAGTGGGTTTGGCTCAGGCAGTAATATATGTGGCACACATTTGACAGGGCGGGGTTCGATACCCCTGACCGATCTGACCCTGTCGAATACTAGGAAGGACAATTTACATTCCAGGATTGTCCTGTTTCTCCATTTTGCTTCCACTTTCATCCTCAAGGCCCCCTTCACCCCAGGCCGTTCAGGCAATGTCTAATTCCGCAGCGGGAAGGGAGATGATTTTACAAGGTGCCATCTGTAACTGTTATAGACCCCGAGCTTTCTCTGCCGTCTCTCCTCAGGTGCAATCACACTCATGCCCTATTTCACTAACAGATGTTAACACCTAACACGAATATAGCAATAGTTATAACAAAAATTGCATTTCACCAAGAAGTGTTATCTTAACACAAGTGTTAAATCTCTTGTTAAACGAAGAAGCCATATTTCTGTTGTTAAGTTTTCAACGATTGTAAATAGTCAAGATGGTGGGCCTGAACTCAGCTGTTGTTGTTGATTTGTTATATTTAAACCGTCTAAATGACATTCGTAACAGAGTATGGCCTATGAGGAGAAATGATTTTGAGGAGCTATCAGACGGAGGTATGGACTGTCGAAACAAGCTGCTATGAAGGTCACTGCGGAAGTACAAGAGAGATTAGAACATGTATCGAAAGGAATATGGCGATCTCACCTTTGCTTCAAGTATTAATAACTTTGTGATTTTATAATTTACTGAATTATGTGGATAATACACTGTTCACCTCCCGTCTTGAAACGTTCAAGTCACTCGTCACTTGTCCTTCTTCGCTCCTCGTTTTAAATTTGCGTAATACTGAGTTAGAATATACATCGAAAGGAATATGCCGACCTCGCATTTGCTTCAAGTATTAATTACTTAGTGATTTTATAATTTACTGAATTATGTGGATAATACACTGTTCACCTCCCGTCTTGAAACGTTCAAGTCACTCGTCACTTGTCCTTCTTCGCTCCTCGTTTTAAATTTACGTAATACTGAGTTAGAACATGCATCGAAAGGAATATGATGATCTCGCCTTTGCTTCAAGTATTAATAACTTAGTGATTTTATAATTTACTGAGTTATGTGGACAATACACTGTCCATCTCCCATCTTGAAACGTTCAAGTCACTCGTCACTTGTCCTTCTTCGCTCCTCATTTTAAATTTACGTAATACTGAGTTAGAACATGCATCGAAAGGAATATGCCGACCTCGCATTTGCTTCAAGTATTAATAGCTTTGCTATTTTCTTATTCACTGAATTATGTGTAAAACACTGTCCACCTCGCATCTTGAAACTTTGAAGTCACTTGTCATTTCTGTCCTTCGCACGTCGTTTTAAATTTGCGTAATACTGACGAAGTTGTTTGGTACTTCTAGTAATGACACATGCATTTGAATTAAATTCGTTCCCAATATTTTCTCACGTGACATCTTTCTATTTTACATTCAACGCATCCGTCCTCCTATTTTCCACGATACCTATCCTTATACTCGTGACCAATTCAATTTACAATAATTTCTTTCGCATCGATGAGAAATTTGTCTCACGGCTTTTGTTTACGACTTTGCTCACCCTCCATTTTTTCAGCTGTGTGGAGACGAAAATGAAAACAAAAGCGCATCGCAATACGTTCAGAAAATAGTACGACTCATTCAGAGCCTTCTATAGCTGTAATATTTACATTGGCGTTAACACGTGTTTGTTAGCATTTTCATAAATCTGGTTAATAAAATGCAAGACATTTATCAGCTCTGTTATCGCTGTGACATTATTGTTACGTTACATTTGTAAACGTCGATTTTAACATGTGTTGGTGAAATTGGACATTAGTGTCATCTCACCTTACTTTTCGCTCCGTGAGGGATATAGATGCAAAATATGTTTCACAGATACAAGTGCTATGTGCACACTTGTCACAGTGTCAGTTATACTGAACCGGAATTTAGGGAGATACTAATAAATACCAAAAATTACCTAAAAAATTACATCTTTACTTTTGCAAATGTCTTTGAAAGAATTGGTACACTTTTCAAAGTTATATATCTACCATATTTCGCGAATCTAATGCGCACCCTATATTTGAAACTTAAAATTATGAAAAACAGAATGCTCCGTTGACAAACTATTTTCCCTCCGAAGTAAAATGTAAGTAAAATCAAGGTTTGTCCTGAAAACCTGCACAAAGTTTTTAGTACTTTGTTTTAAGGCTCCTAGAGATAAACCAGTCCGCTTCATGATACGATCCACCCATCAACTTCAGCATTTTCTTTAGCTTTCTTTCGTATAGTTACAGGTAATCCATTCTTTCTCCTTTCGCACACTTTTTCATCAACTTCAGGATGTCTTCCTCTGCTAGGACCTGTAGGTTTAGCAGCAAATAATGCCAATTTCTGTTTTCATTACTCTTTGATACATTGAACTCGCTTCATGCCTTTCTATTATATAAATGATTACTTTACGCTTTAAAGAAGCGTCTTAAAACATTGTTTTCGGTTTGCTCTCCTTATTGTAACTAAAAAGTCTTCCTTTTCCCCTTGTCAATAATAGTGTAGTTCCGCAGTATATTGAACCAACGCTCAGTAATGGACTAAAGATAAATGAATTACTGCATTCCGCTGTGACGTAATAAACAAAACACAATGAAGTTACTGGCGTTCTAGGGAACGGATTTTCACTCGAATCTAATACGCACCACGATTTTGAACACTAAATTTGGACAAAAACTGAGTGCATTAGATTCGCTTAAATGATGCATACTTCACCAGAAATGTATGTTTTGAGAACCCTGAAAGCAAAAAAAGACATGCTTAAAGAAACGTCCGCGTGTGTGATTTATGTGTGTGTGTCTGAGAGAGAGAGAGAGAGAGAGAGAGAGAGAGAGAGAGAGAGAGAGAGAGAGAGAGAACAACAAACTCAAAACAAATTAGATACATACGAATCATGACATTTAAAGTCATATCTACCAAAAAACAAATACGAAAATATTTAGGAACACTTCCCTGCCCCAGTCACGCTCATGAGACAGTATTAGAATTTGTGATAGACAAAGAGATGCCTGGGTGGATTTTCTCCAGGTTCCCCCACTTCTCCCACAATTCAATCCACCAACTACTCTATAACTACCTCTCCGTTCAGGCATTTTATTCTCATTTTATATCATCTCCTTTCTCACTTCGGACTATCGTCCATTCTAGTCTCTCTCTCTCTCTCTCTCTCTCTCTCTCTCTCTCTCTCTCTCTCTCTCTCTCTCTCTCTCTCTCTCTCTCTCTCTCTCTCTCTCCCTCTCTGATACGCAGCTTGTCTGCTCCTCGACAAAATGACAGACGTCCACTTAGAGGGACGTAAACACAGGAAGAAGAGTTTGTTTCGAAGTAACCTGTGAATCCCTCTTCATTCAGAAAAATATTGTACAACTTGGTATAGTAAACCATAAAAAATGGGCAATACCCTTTTAAAATGTCTAATTCATTTCAATTTTTTGCATCAGAAATGTTCCAGATATGTTGCTACTGCTTTGAGTTATTCAGCATTTGTCATTTTAAAATGTTTATGCTATTCAGTTGTTTTCATAGAAACTTAATGCAATGAGCTGTTAAAAGTCTGACTGTCAATTGGATTATATGCCTCTTGTACCTCAACGAAATGTGTAATCAAGGGATTCCTAAAAAAGTACTTGGTACACATACAAAGTGAATATTTTTATAATCAAATACGTATCTAAGCATACGTCATCATATAGGTTCCCCATACTATTCCCTAATAAAGAGGGGAAGAAATGGTTTCATAGACAACAGCGGATAATAATGTACAAAAATACATTTCTTTGGACACGTTGTCTTGGAAACGCATGGGTAAATGTTGCAATTAGGAGCATGGGAAGTAAACATCGTAAAACCATAAAGCGGCCACCAGGACACGTGAATCGAACGCGTGAAGGATGAACTACACGTGCTCAAATCACGTGGATACATTAAAAATATTAATTAGTGTACATAAAGCAATCGTGTGATTCGTGATTAGCCCTAGCAAACTTACACTAACTCGTTAAGAGACTAAACACATTAATTCATTGGTTTTAAGGTTCATAAGTGTTGAAAATGAATTTTGAAGTATTTGTAATTGATTTTAATAAAGTTGAAACATTAAGTGACACTTATTACGTTTTCAAATTTTGATTTTCTGTGCTATTATGTATAGAACGTAAAATTAAATTCCAAACACAAATTCAGTATCTAGATTTTCTTGAAACACTTGTTAAGAAACTCCCTGATTTACATTTATAGTTGAATTTTTGTAGAAAGATGTTTATAAACATCCCTCACCACTAGGTCTGCTTTGTATAGAAAATGGTTTGAAATTTACTCTCTCAAATATGACTAACGATTTGGTTTATAATGCTATGAAAAATGAAATGTATATCTTGAATTTTCTACGAACTGCCTGTGAATTAACTTTTCATGTTACTTACTATTTGAAAAAGTATTATTTAAGTCAAATTTGAATTACATTTTTGCTATGTTATTTTCATCGCTTTATTATTTTCACGACCTCTCATATTTAGATTGTTGTGGTTTTCTAAAAGTCATTTTGTCAAAATGCAAGACAAATGAAAATCATTACTAAGAAAAAGATAAAAAAATATCACATGTTTAAATATAATCTATAATAATGTATCTATAAATATTCAGGACTGTCTAAAACTAGTGTATGATGTATGTGTTAAAAGGATATCATTTTGCTGGTAAGTCTCGGCCTGCATCCTCGTTTCGGAATCACACCAACTTACAGAATAAATTCTTACTTGTACCTCTTGTACTATAACTATTATATATAAATATATTTCAAATGTAGTTTAGTACTACTGCGAATTGCCCACCTCGATAGCGTAGACGGTAGCGTGTCTGCCTCACGTTCAAGAGGTCCCAGGTTCGAATCTCGGTTATAGTGAGTTACTTGGATAAGCATTTTCCGCGGTTTTCCCTTATCCTTGAAGATAAATGTCTGGTAGCTCTAACCTCTATGTACCCTGTACTCATTTGAACATCATTTCATTCATCGTCCGATATGACTTAACGCTGGAAGTTTTCTCTTATCCTGGAAGATGAATGTCTGGTAACCCTAAGCTCTATGTACCCTGTACTCATTTGAACATCATTTCATTCATCGTCCGATATGACTTAACGCTGGAAGTTTTCTCTTATCCTGGAAGATGAATGTCTGGTAACCCTAAGCTCTATGTACCCTGTACTCATTTGAACATCATTTCATTCATCGTCCGATATGACTTAACGCTGGAAGTTTTCTCTTATCCTGGAAGATGAATGTCTGGTAACCCTAAGCTCTATGTACCCTGTACTCATTTGAACATCATTTCGTTCATCGTCCGATATGACTTAACGCTGGAAGTTTTCTCTTATCCTGAAAGATGAATGTCTGGTAACTCTAAGCTCTATGTACCCTGTACTCATTTGAACATCATTTCATTCATCGTCCGATATGACTTAACGCTGGAAGTTTTCTCTTATCCTGGAAGATGAATGTCTGGTAACCCTAAGCTCTATGTACCCTGTACTCATTTGAACATCATTTCATTCATCGTCCGATATGACTTAACGTTGGAGGTTTTCTCTTATCCTGAAAGATGAATGTCTGGTAACCCTAAGCTCTATGTACCCTGTACTCATTTGAACATCATTTCATTCATCGTCTGATATGACTTAACGTTGGAGGTTTTCTCTTATCCTGAAAGATGAATGTCTGGTAACCCTAAGCTCTATGTACCCTGTACTCATTTGAACATCATTTCATTCATCGTCCGATATGACTTAACGTTGGAGGTTTCCTCTTATCCTGAAAGATGAATGTCTGGTAACCCTAAGCTCTATGTACCCTGTACTTATTTGAACATCACTTCATTCATCGTCCGATATGACTTAACGCTGGAGGTTTTCTCTTATCCTGGAAGATGAATGTCTGGTAACTCTAAGCTCTATGTACCCTGTACTCATTTGAACATCATTTCATTCATCGTCCGATATGACTTAACGTTGGAGGTTTTCTCTTATCCTGAAAGATGAATGTCTGGTAACTCTAAGCTCTATGTACCCTGTACTCATTTGAACATCATTTCATTCATCGTCCGATATGACTTAACGCTGGAGATTTTCTCTTATCCTGAAAGATGAATGTCTGGTAACCCTAAGCTCTATGTACCCTGTACTCATTTGAACATCACTTCATTCATCGTCCGATATGACTTAACGCTGGAGGTTTTCTCTTATCCTGGAAGATGAATGTCTGGTAACTCTAAGCTCTATGTACCCTGTACTCATTTGAACATCATTTCATTCATCGTCCGATATGACTTAACGTTGGAGGTTTTCTCTTATCCTGAAAGATGAATGTCTGGTAACTCTAAGCTCTATGTACCCTATACTCATTTGAACATCATTTCATTCATCGTCCGATATGACTTAACGTTGGAGGTTTTCTCTTATCCTGAAAGATGAATGTCTGGTAACTCTAAGCTCTATGTACCCTGTACTCATTTGAACATCATTTCATTCATCGTCCGATACGACTTAACGTTGGAGGTTTTCTCTTATCCTGAAAGATGAATGTCTGGTAACTTTAAGCTCTATGTACCCTGTACTCATTTAAACATCATTTCATTCATCGTACGATGACTTAACGTTGGAGGTTTTCTCTAATCTTGAAAGATGAATGTCTGGTAACTTTAAGCTCTATGTACCCTGTACTCATTTGAACATTATTTCATTCATCGTACGATGACTTAACGTTGGAGGTTTTCTCTTATCTTGAAAGATGAATGTCTGGTAACTCTAAGCTCTATGTACTCTGTACTCATTTGAACATCATTTCATTCATCGTCCGATATGACTTAACGTTGGAGGTTTTCTCTTATCCTGAAAGATGAATGTCTGGTAACTCTAAGCTCTATGTACCCTGTACTCATTTGAACATCATTTCATTCATCGTCCGATATGACATAACGTTGGAGGACGTAAATTACACACACACACACACACACACACACACACACTACTGCAAATTCTGTTGACATACTGAGCTATTTAAGTTCTCATGCATGGTTAGTCTGGCGAGCCAGTATTAATTAGGTTATAGTGCTATAAGAGCATCTAGTAATGAATGTATTTAATTTTATAGATACGTGCTCGGCCTTTGTGCAATATTACACTTTCTAAACACGGCAACCTATTATCACCAGTCAGTGCGACCGTTCATGGACACGCAGCATTGCTCAAACGTAATTATTATACGTACAAGTGTTTGATATGTTCAGTCTGATTACCTCTGTATTAAATATCAAGAATGTACTGCCTTGATTGCCTTAGATACACTCACTTATTAATAAGTACTTTTCTTCAATGTGGAAGTTGCAAATTATCGCTTCTCCCTGAAAAAATGTAACTCCTTTTTCATACATTATTGATGTATTTTAACATACAGAAATTATTTATTTAATCCAATACCTACTTTTAAAGCTGTACTTTAATACTATAAAGTAACCAACTAAAGTAATACTTCAATATTAAGGGTGGATAAAATTTCACTTTAACACTGTATACAATCACTAGGCCTACATTTCAAGTATAATATTTATTGTAGTTTTATCATTCTAATGCAAATCTATAGCTACAGCTACAACTTGTATTCACTAAGCAATTAACAAATATTTCCCTATATGTTCACATTCAACTGTCAATACAGTAAACGACTAGCCAACATCGATTGGTATTTGCTAACAGGCGGCCTTGGTCTAAATAGCTCTATATTCCAGAACATAAAATTACAGATAATTTTACTATAATATTATAGTTTAATTAAAAAGTAGTAAGCCTCTTTAATGATTAGTATAAGTGTTGGATAAAACATTGTATGGTACAAGACTTACGGATAACGACAGTGGATGAGCTGTAGTTATCCCAAATAGGAAGCTTCAGTTGAAACTTCCTAAACATTGTTCCATATTCTCCTGCGAACTTTCTGCATTTGCTAGCTTTGACATAATCCGATCTAGTGAGAGTAGATTTCTTATAATTTCTGATTCATTAAGTTCTCTACAAAGTCTCAGAGACCGATCAACTGACCTTTAACTACTTCAAGATATCCACAGTCTTTCTTTCATTGCTCTGAATGAAAAGAAACTTGTTACTTTCATGTGGGTCCCTTAAGGGAAGTGAAGAAGCGGATTAAGTTGCTAAAGAAGCAAGTCAACTAACAGACTTAACTAGAGTACAAGACATAGATAGACAGGAGATATGGGAAAGTATACAAGAGAAGAAATCTTTGAAATTGTATAAGCAATTAAAGACAGAATGGGGTAGGGAAAAATATATAGATCAATGTGACAAAACTGTAAGAGAAGGCATAGCATGGATGAGAGCAGGAATAATATATCTAAAAGGGTTGAGAAGTAATGAGGTGGGATGTGTGAATTTTGTGGAGATGAAGAGAGCACTGTTCATTACCTGATAGAATGTAAGGAGCTAACAAATTACAGGAGAAAAATATGGCATTGGAAATGGGACAGTGTAAGTAAAGAGATATTGGTGGTACGCATCCTATCTGGGATGGGTGTAAAGAAAAATAGATGTATAGGCGATTTCTTATATAACTTAAGAGTAGAGTGGATTAGGGTGAAAGAAGCAAAGGTCAAGAAGAAATGTAATCAAGTTGCTTAGGAAAACTAAAGGCTTATGGCCAAGGGACCTGAGTCAGCGAGTAAATCTTAGGATCAGCAATTTCATATGCATGTACGATGTTAAATTTTATTGTACTGAATTTGTAATGGATACTGTACAAATAAATATCAAATAAATATCAAATAACAACAGACTTAGATGAACAACAAACAGTATCTTGTCAGGATATTACAAAATACTTTTCCAGAGTAATAAATAAAAAATGGAGACAGATATGACATCAATCGCCTGCAGAAAAGTTACATATGGTAAAGAAAGGGGACACTAGTTGTTCCCTTGTCTACTCTCTTAGTAGGAAGCAGCAGGTCTCCGCATTGGTCATGCAATGTTAACCCACGCATACCTCCTTAGCAACACCCGCCTCACAGAAAACCATCTCCTCACAGCTTCATCACATCACTGGAGACTGAACACGTCATCCAACTTCAAACACGTACTGCTGTTCCTCAAAAGTACAAACTTGTATACGAAAATCAAACTCTAAGGATACCAATTTAGAATACACATAAGTTATTGTACAACAAATTGATTGTCTAAATACTACAGTTCTACCGATTGTCATTGAGAACTTTATTCTTATGACTCATAGATGTTGAATACCTTTGCCATATTGATTTGTTATTTATTGTTTTCATTTTTTGTTTAAATAGTTGTAACTAATTTATTTTAAACACAATATTATACGAAATATTCGCGATATGACCTAGTTGTTAAAGCGACTCTAAATAAATAAATTAAAAAAGGGCTTCTTTAAACACTAGAGGAAATTAACAAATCTTCCACTCGTGATGGATAAAATACGTCTTCAGATAACTATTAATGAGTAAACCAAATGCCTATAATTTGTAAACAAATGTTACAAATCGTTAACTAGTATCATGGGGCTGTACGAAATTATAATTATAAAGGCTAATGGAAAGGCCTGAATACAAGCAATAAGATGATAAAGAAGGGAGAGGTAGATAAACTTAAATAATTAAAAGATTTGAGATTAGAAAGCTAGCCTGTCTAATGTCATTAAGTCCACAGAGCAAATAAAGAAAACAACATAACAAAACCACAAAAATATTTGTATAGAAACATTCACCATTGAATGAGATATACATTTAGATTACATGACATGACAGTCATGGTTTACAAACAATGGGCGGCTGTTCAGGAAGCTGTGTGTATTGTTGTAGCAAGTTCAAGAGCTACTCTCTTCACCCAGCGTTGAAATCTCCTGGAGGTGAATGGCAGTTTTTAGACTTTCACGATCAAGGATCCCCGTCAACAGGTGAGCGTTTTATATCAGCTGGTAGCATGAAAATGTCTGTCACGCACCTATTAGTGTCATTTCAGCTCTTCACGCTGCTTATAAATCCGTGACGTCTCCAACTGCTATGTCCAACGAGAACAATGAATCACTTTCGGCATTGCCAAATTCAGTTTATCTACAGGGAGCTGAGTTCAAATAGAACAAATGTGACATGCTACATCCCGAGGAAGATTAATTATTATTAGTGAGACTTATTATCTTATTTGGCATTATTATATAACAATAAAAATCATCTTTATGTTCATACTGCACTCGAAAATTCTATTAAACTAAAATTGCTTTGTATGAAACGTCAAACGACCACGACAAACATTATAGGTATACTGGCATTGTCATACGGGTTTCGTATATCTTTATTTGATTCTATCCAACGAGATTAAATAGGCAACAACGAAGATTACTCGATTTCGTCAATACATAACAAAATAAGAACAGATAAGACACTTTTCGCTCTTCCTGACAAAACATCTGTAGCTGCCTGCCTCACATTCAAGAGCTCCCGAGTTCGAATCGGGAGAGTTATCTGGATAAGGTTTTTTTTCGGGAGTTTTCCTTATCTTGAAAGATGAAAGTCAGGTGGCTCTATGTACCCTGTACTCATTTCAACATCATTCTATACATCGTCCTATATGACTTAACGCTGAAGGTTTCCCTTATCCTGAAAAATGAATGTCTGGTAAAACTGAGCTCTATGTACCCTGTACTCATTTCAACATCATTTCATTCATCGTCCAATATGACTTAACGTTGGATTTTTAATATTATTATTATTATTATTATTATTATTATTATTATTATTATTATTATTATTATTATTATTATTATTATTATTATTATTATTATTATTATTATTATTATTATTATTATTATTATTATTATTATTATTATTATTATTATTATTATTATTATTATTATTATTATTATTATTATTATTATTATTATTATTATTATTATTATTATTATTATTATTATTATTATTATTATTATTATTATTATTATTATTATTATTATTATTATTATTATTATTATTATTATTATTATTATTATTATTATTATTATTATTATTATTATTATTATTATATTATTATTATTATTATTATTATTATTATTATTATTATTATTGTTATTGTTATTGTTATTGTTATTGTTATTGTATTGTTATTATTATTATTATTATTATTATTATTATTATTATTATTATTATTATTATTATTATTATTATTATTATATTATTATTATTATTATTATTATTATTATTATTATTATTATTATTATTATTATTATTATTATTATTATTATTATTATTATTGTTATTGTTATTGTTATTGTTATTGTTATTGTTATTGTTATTGTTATTGTTATTATTATTGTTATTGTTATTATTATTATTATTATTATTATTATTATTATTATTATTATTATTATTATTATTATTATTATTATTATTATTATTATTATTATTATTATTATTATTATTATTATTATTATTATTATTATTATTATTATTATTATTAATATTATTATTATTATTATTATTATTATTATTATTATTATTATTATTATTATTATTATTATTATTATTATTATTATTATTATATTATTATTATTATTATTATTATTATTATTATTATTATTATTATTATTATTATTATTATTATTATTATTATTATTATTATTATTATTATTATTACTATTATTATAATTTACGTCCTCCAACATTTAGTCATATCGGACGATAAATGAAATAGGTCAAATGATGGTCAATGCGTCCGGGGTACATGGAGCTTACAATTACTCGACATTCGTCTTTCAGGATAAGGGAAAACCCCGAAAAAAACATATCCAGGTAACTCACCCTGACCGAAATTCGAACTCGGGACCTCTTGAACGTGAGGCACACATGCTACCATCTCCGCTACCGAGGCGGGCACTTAACGTTGGAGGTTTTCTGTTATCCTAAAAGATGAATGTCTGGTAACTCTAAGCTCTATGTACCCTGTAGTCATTTGAACATCATTTCATTCATCGTCCGATATGACTTAACGTTGGAGGTTTTCTCTTATCCTGGAGGATGAATGTCTGGTAACTCTAAGCTCTATGTACCCTGTACTCATTTGAACATCATTTCATTCATCGTCCGATATGACTTAACGTTGGAGGTTTTCTCTTATCCTGGAGGATGAATGTCTGGTAACTCTAAGCTCTATGTACCCTGTACTCATTTGAACATCATTTCATTCATCGTCCGATATGACTTAATGTTGGAGGTTTTCTCTTATCCTGAAAGATGAATGTCTGGTAACTCTAAGCTCTATGTATCCTGTACTCATTTAAACATCACTTCATTCATCGTCCAATATGACTTAACGCTGGAAGTTTTCCCTTATCCTGAAAGATGAATGAATTGTAACTCTGAGCTCTATGTACCTTGTACTCATTTGAATATCATTACATTCATCGTTCGATATGACCTGACGTTAATTTAAAAAAAGACAAAAGAAAAAAGACTATTCCTAAAAACAAGAGAAGCTACATTTTATTTTTCTCAGGTGTGCGATTTTTTTATCAAAATGTTAAGACGTTATTGAAAAAGTCATAATTGTTGGAAAATTCTCCTCTAAAAATGCAATTTAGTTTGGAGGAAATTTATTTAAAATCTATATGCTGCATCTTTGAAAAATCGAGTTTTTCATTCCTCAACAATGCATGATTACAAATACATACAAACAAGGCATTTTCTTAAGTTGATTCTTTTATTTCTCTGCTGAATCACGGCTCAGAGAGTTCATAGGAGAGTTCAAATATGTGAGTAAGCGTATAATTCAAAATCGAAAACTTGGTTAATAAAATCTTAGCAATTCAAGTTGAATATCCTCTAAGGGTGCCACACGACGACATTAAAAAGGATTCTTCTCCTCCAACTGTGCTTGCATCCAAAAGTTTTCCAAAATGTGGTATTTTAAAAATGTTGAGAGTTGTTTAAATGTTGGTAAACCGACAAAACTGGGAAGTAAGCAGTTGAAACTCGTTCTGTGGACATTGTATAGTGTCAAGTGCGTGAAAGCTTCGTCCAAAAGTCAAAGTCACTCACTTGACGTTCCGAAAGCTGAGGTCATCGTGACACTAATCCGCACCACGAGACTGCATTCTGCGCACATCGCAACTTTTGTCACATTATTGTAAATTATGGCTAGCTTGCGTGGGGGAAGTTCGGGTATGGAGAAACCCCTGACCAAAGCCTTAACACTCATTATGCTAAACTGAAGAAGGTAATTTTTAGTCGTTTGTTGCTTCACTGTATGTAATACATTTAACTAGCTCTGCTGGTTTGCCTTTCTATTGTCATCTATTATTGTTTATAGTAACCAGAATTTTATATCATCTCTCCGTATGTTCGTCTTTCTCTATCAGAATTACTTTTTTGGTTCTTTTCCAAGAAGTTTTGATGTAAAATTTGTATTTCATTATGAATAAAGCAGGTGACCAAACACGCACTAACACTGTTTTCTTCACTCTTCCGCCTGTGCGCACCAGATATGTATGTATAAGTTTTCTAAAAAAAATATTTTTGTCATATTAAAGAAAAGCGAAACCATACTCCAATGTACTCCAATGCACACCAGATATGTACATATACGTTTTCTAAAAGTTCTATTTTATACATATTAGAGAAAAGCGAAGCAAGTACCATGAAGCCACACTCTCCTGTTTGTTTTAATCGAACGGGAGACTGGATGGGGTTCCGCATGAGTATACATGTTAGTAGCGCGCTCAAAAATGCATGGAGTGTCGTGAGTGAAGTAGGCTACCGTGTGTCTGCCATTGGCTCAGCTATGAAAACGCATTAATTGAGTAGGTGACGTTTCTATTAAGGAATACGTCTGCTACATTTCCATTACAGAAATTTCAATGTAAGTGTATAAATTATTACCAATAGATTACGTTTCATGCTTTTGTCACTTCCACATAAGTTCCTCATGTTTCTGATCATAACTGGAATACAAGGACGTTAAAATAACATTATTTTGAAATTAAAATACGTAAAACAAATTGTAATACACATCTAATCTCAATTTCACTCAAGAAAGTATATTGGCAGATCCTGTTGAGCAGTGGATTTACGAGGGCTGTTCAATAAAGAATGATCATAATTTTTTACGGTCATACTTTTTCGCCCTAAAATTCAATCTTATTATATTCTGTTAGCTTAAAGTGAAACAAACACGCCATAGAAGTTTCATTGTTGGTACTCCTGGTTCCCGCCTGTGAGAGCCAGGCAAGTTTAGACATGTTCAGTATCGCCTACCGCTGCAATGAAGGTAACACGCGAGGAACAATATGCGGCTTTGAAATTCTGCCTTCGTGTCAACAAATCTTCAGTTGAGGCCTATACAATGTTACAGGAGGCCTATGGAGAGTCTGTTCTTCCCTACAGCACAGCTCGGAGGTGGTTTAAAATGTTTAAAGAGGGGAGACAGTCAATTTCAAAGGAAGGTGGACCCGGTGCTCCAGTTACTGCTCTTACGGAAGAAAACATCAACACTGCTGCTGCCATTGTGAGAGAGGATCGACGAATTACCTTAAGTTCACTTTCTGAAATACTGAACATTTCATTGTGTGCCACCTACACGTTGGTGACATAAACATTATACATGAGACGTGTTTGTGCGCGATGGGTTCCAAGACTGTTGATCCCCGAACAAAAGGACATTCGCATGCAGGTCTGCATGCAGTTAAAGTTGATGTTAGAGGAAGATCCGGATTTTGTTTCAAACGTAATCACTGCTGATGAAACTTGGCTACATCATTTTGATCCTGAGAGCAAACAGCAAAGCTCAGTGTGGAAATCTCCTTCATCACCAACCCCCGAAAAGCAAAAGTGGTTGCTTCTGCTGGAAAGTTATAGTCATTTTATTCTTTGATATTCATGGAATGGTTTATCAGTATGTTGTACCTGCACACACATCAGTAACTGGAAAATACTACAGGGATGTCCTGAAAACATTGCAAGTCCATATCAGGCGCAAAAGACCACATTTCTGTGAAGCAGGTTGGATGCTGCACCACGATAATGCGCGGTCGCATATTGCCAATGTTGTTGCTGAATATCTTGCAAAATTCAACGTGAAGTGCATGCCTCACCTCCCTATAGTCCGGATTTAGCCCCATGTGACATTTTCTATTCCCTAACTTGAGGAAACGCCTTCGTGGGAGGCATTATCCATCATCAGAAGCAGTAGTGAAGGCTGCAGAGGCGATTTTGAAGGATTTCTCAAAAATTGTTTCCAGCATGTCTTTGAAGACTGGCAGAAACGCTGGAACAAGTGCATCGCATCCAGGGGAGACTATTTTGAGAATTATCTTCAAATTTATGAGCATGAGTAAAGGTACGTTTACCAAAAAAAAAAATTGTTATCATTTTTTATTGAACAGTCCTCTTATAACATGAATATCAGTGATGCACTAAATAGAAGGACAGGAAGAGAGATTCAACTACTAGTGGACGTCTGTCGTGAAGAAATCTTCCCAAAATATTGTGGAAGAAGAGGCACCGATATGGTGGCATCAACATCTGAAAACACGACGAGTTCGAGAGAGATGATGCAAGATTGACGTCATAGAGCTGAAGACGGGTGAGGTTTTGGCAAGAGTTAACAGGCCAAAGGTACAATAAAAAGTGCATTCGTCTGAGAAAGAGAAATTCATGTTCGTCACATCTTGCATAAGAGAGGACCGTAGTCCACTGAACACCATATACCTAACAAAATTCAGATCATATCCTTATTTCTGAACATGTCACGAATCTTAACAAATCCTAAAACTTTATATTTCACATTCGAATTGTTTTCTATATAACATTCTTACAAAATATCATTATTCTAAAAAATACGGAAAATATTAATTTAGTTACAGTCAAGCAACAAATACTATAATACGAGGCGTGTCCGTAAAATGTCTTTAATTTTATTTAATACAGAAAACATTATTATTGTCAACGAATGTGACATCGATGGAAAGGCGGAGCTTACAGCTATTTTTCAACGTAATCATCATTGCGATCGATGCTCTTTTGCATGCGCTGTGGCAGGTTTTGTATACCCTTGTTATAACACTCTCCCGCCAAGTTACGCAGGTAGCGCTCAACCTTGTTTTTGAAATCATCGTCGGTCTGGAAATGTGTTTCACCCAGGCGTGACTTCAACTCAGGAAACAGATGATAATCACTAGGTGCTAAGTCTGGACTGAGTATGTCCCATCCGAACTGAGCCAGGAACGTTGCTGTTGCATGTACTATGACGACGAGGGTTTTCGTGATGAAAAATCACTCCCTGCGTCAGTATTCCCCTCCTTCGATTTTGAATGACACGTCGCAATTTTTTTAAAGTCTCACAGTAGCTAGCGGCGTTTATTGTTGTGCCGGTAGGCATAAACTAGCACAACAATACACCTTTTCTGTCCCAGAACATACTGGTCATCACTTTGCCTGCAGAAAATGTCTGAACTTTCGCGGCTTCGAATGCCGATACTGACGAGAACGTTCTTTAGTTTCTGGTGTTGTGTAGTGCACCCAGGTTTCATCGCCAGTGACAAGTGAATCCAACAATTCCTCGCCCTGTTCTGCATAGCGCTCCAGGAATCGGTGGGCCGCTTCAACACGTTGCCGTTTATGGTCTACGGTGAGCATTTTGGGGACGCACCTCGCACATATCTTCGATAATGCAAATGCTCGGTCAAAATCTTGTCAATTGTAGTCTTACTAACTTCAGGGATAAGTTCTCACAGCTCGCGAACTGTCACACACCAATCTTTAAACATTTCTTGCTCCACTTTTGCAATTGTTTTGGCTGGCCAGAACGCTGTTCGTCATTGACGTCTGTACGTCCGTCTTTGAACTCTCTGACCCACTTTCGCACGTTTTTGACGTCCATACACTGTGACCCATAGACTTTGCTTAACTGAAGATGAATTTCAGTGGGCGCAGTGTGCCCTTGGCACTCAAAAAACGGATCACTGCATGCAACTCACAATTGGCGGTAGAAGTGATAGGAAGCTCCATCGCAAACGGCTGCCCAGCCAAGACTAATGGTTGCAACGGGTTCGTTGTGGTGGGGATTTGAAGCGGTGAAACCAAGCTACACGCCAGTGTTGCCGGATCTTGTGTAATAGCGTTCCTCGCGGCTCCAGCGCCTTGGAGACCTTATTTTACGCACTCGCCTCGCATTATAATAATTTACAGCATAAAACTTCACTTATCTTAAAAAAAAAATGATGAAAATTTTCTTATTAATTGATGAGGTTCACAATTTCGTGAAAACTCATTCACATAATCAGCTCAAACCTCGTTGTCAACGTTTCGATTACTAGATGTCACTATCTCTTGCCAGTAATGCCAAAATCTGAAAATAAAATAAACTTAAAAGCAGAATCGACTGCCGGTATTTCAAAATTCAGTACGCGATGTTTATTTTTTAAAATAAATAATTTTTCCCAAACCATTAAATCTATCGGAACATCAATTCTCCCAGAGCCACTGAGATCCTTAAAACAAATTTCTACATTAACGAGCTTTCAAAGGGAAATTATGGCCTGAAGTGGTTCAGGTTTATATGGATCGCACTGTATTATGGAAAGCATATTTTTATTTCCAAACAAATTACCAGGTAAACATATTTAATTTGCTCGAGTTTTGTGTAAAACAACATATCATCACAATATTGTAAATAACTAAATGAAAATCGTTGATTTACTGACCACCGCATTCCTGTAGGTCCTTTGCCAGTTCATTATATTAAGAGAAAGTGAGGTACAACAACCGCGGATATTAAGAAACGTGCATGCATAATCAAAATGATATTTAACGAAGTATCCAATTACTCGGAATGAATTCATAATTAATTGTCTGCAGCGGTACAAATTGGATTGTTGGGTTCATGTTGCTGGCATTTAAAGAAGTAATTATGCTTTTAATGTGCTGTAGCAGGTGTTTGAACTTTAAATGCAATTTGTGCAGAGAACTTCAAGGACTAATGGTCACAAAATTCCACGGAGTATTGAAGCAGCAAATTTATCATGACAAATGAATATCGTACCAGGTTATCAACCTTCATCGAAAATAAACATTAAATGAAGCACAAAATCTAAAGTTGGAGTATTCTGTGAAATAAAATACTCATTTACGTTTGCATAACCGTGTGGAAAATTACACTTAATATATGTATTTTAAATTGATATCTGGAAAATTTTAATACAGCTAAACCACATATATTGCAGATAAAAATTGTGATTTCGCAAGATAATTGCAACGGTTGCAATAACGGAGACGAAAACGTTTAATATTAACAATATTCTAGAAGATATTATTGAGAATGCACACAGAGATTTGGAAGAAAATCCACAGACAAGCTCTCCAAAAGATTTCATACATATTAACACATTTATACCAGATTTCACCAACATATGTTAAAATTCACGTTAACAAATGCAACGTAACAATTGACACAGCGCTAACACTACTGTTAAATTTCTTGCATTTGACCAACCTGTTTTCTGAAAATGTTAATAAACACGTGTTAACGCCAAGAGATTTGTAAATATTACAGCTATAAAAGGTTATGGATGAGTCGTATTACTTTCTCAACGTACTGCGATGCGCTTTTGTTTTCATTTTCGTCTGCACACAGCTGAAAAAATGGCGGGTAAACAAAATCGTAAACAAAAGCTGTGAGACAAATTTCTCATCGATGGAGAAAGAATTGTTAATTTAATTGGTGACGAAGTGTAAGGATATCGTGGAAAATAAGAGGACGTGTGCGGTGAATGTAAAACAGAAAGATGTCGCGTGGGAAAATATTGGAAACGAATTTAATTCAAATGCATGTGTCACTACTAGAAGCACGAAACATCTTCGTCAGTATTACGTAAATTTAAAACGAAGAGCGAAGGACAAGTGACGAGTGACTTGAACGTTGCCGTGGGAAACCGGAGATCCCGGAGAAAATCCGCCCCAGCGCCGTGTTGTCCACCACAAATCTCACTTTGCGGTCGCCTGGGATCGAACCCGGGCCGCCTTTTTGAGAGCCATGCGGTCTAAACACTGAACCACGGCGCGGCCTGTTCCTAGGTGACCGGGGCTGCGTCAAAGCCTAATGCATGTATCTACTCTGGTATTTATTTATATTTATAAATCTATCATTTATTTATATTTATTCGTTGGTGTCAGTGTATTTCTGATATCAGGTTATATGTCGTCTCAGTGTCCCTAGGTGTCCCTGAGCAGTTTGGTGTCATTTCTTCTTGACCTTGACTTCTTTTACCCTAATCCACTTTTCTCTTAACCTATATCGCTCACTTCGGGGTGATGACCTGCCCATATGTTTTGATTTTGCAGATTCGGCGCATTCCTTCCCTGTTCTCTGTTCATTTTCTGCAGTGCAAGGCTCCAACCTTCGCCTTCTACGTAGTTTCAAGCCTTTAACGAATGCTTTTTGCCCGTCAGACCGGGCATCCTTCATTCTTCTAATCAATTCCTTCTTCAATTCTTGCTCCTTTTTTGTATAGTCTTGTTCAATAAAAATATTTTATCCTTTCAGTTGACTCGTTTTCTGTAGTATTTTCCATTTCATCTTCGTCGTAGCCAATTTCACTACAATCGGCCTTGGTCGTCTTCCCATTCTTCCAATCCTGTACGTGTCCATGATCTGCCATTCAGTTAAGGCAATTCCCAGCTTATCTTGGCAGAGCTCCTCTATCTGCTCCCAGGTACTGCCGTCTCGAATTTCTTTTATGCCAAATACCACCAGATTTTGTTTCCTTCTTCTATACTCCGCTATTTCCATTGCATCTATTCTCCGGTCGCATTCTCTTAGTTCTGAAACTATTTAAATGATTATGTAAATCTATTTAGTAATTTAAATATATGTAATTTTGTGATTGGCCGTAGTAATAATTGTATGACGTAATTTGGTGACGTAGCATTAAATCGGCCAATCACAAAATTAATATAGGAATAACGGAAAATCAATAATCTTGGTAGATATGTTCTATAATCTGGGGAGTGATGGAGAGTCGTGCAGGATCAAGAAGTTTTATGTAATAATTGGAACTGTTTTTATTAAAAAAGTAAGAATTTATCGATCTGCTGGAGGTAACCTGCAATTGACTAGGAAAGGAAGTTCAAGTAAAATGTAATCCAGAGAAACACTACATCGAGGGAAATTGTTATAACTCGCTTTTGCTGAAAATTGGGTATTCTGCATTCCATTTACAGCAAATATGTTGCATAACTCTTATTTAATCAAACACAATCATCAAGAAACAACTCAAAATACAACGAATTAGCCCTGTTATATCTGGCTTCTCGACTTGGGTCTTCGTGCATCCCATCTACAACATAGAAATACATTTACTTTAAAGGTAAATCTTTAAACGCTTCCATTATCTAGACTAATTCGCTAAAATTCCCTTGTTTCAGGGGAATGCCATTACAAATTTGCATAAAGCGTGTAATGGTTTTTATTATGTAACCTTAAATAAAGGCAATTAGCATACCTCAAAACAAAATATTATTTTTGAAATGTCCATTCAAATCTACCTTACTTTCATGTCTAATCCACTCAAAAACGAAATGTGTAGACATAATGCTTTTGTCGATCCCGTACTGGAGATGTCTAAACAGTAATTCGTGGTTTATTAGTAAATTTTTGTAAAAATGTTCAAAAGGGAAGTCATAGTCGCTACATGGGTTATTGCCACCTTGAGCACCATGGCCAAGGTCGCATTAACTCTTACCCAAATGACCTTGTTGTCGACGGGCGCTGAATTTCGGCTCTTAAGAGCGACCCTGTAGCCTCGGACCTCCCCGCTACGCTGTCATGCCAGCCGTCCTTATATACTACATGGAATGCCAGAATTGTATCCGTGAGAGTTTACTCAATTTGTTTTCGGTTCCTCGAAATTAATATTTAAATAATTTGCCGACGTCCTTACATTTTGTAATAGCACTGATAATTTTAAAATGTTTGATAGCATTTCTATGTTCTGTGCTTATTTAACTAACTTGTACAAAGCCAAATATATTGCATAAGAATTACATAATACTGTGATCAAACTTAGACCAGCTATGTGTTAACACCAGAAGCGCTATTCTTTCTGCTTATTTTTATTTATTTATTTTTATTATTATTTTTTTTGTTCACGCAGAGAGGACAATTTCAAAGCTGATACGTTTCGATGTACTTCGACGAAGTGTATATGTGAATAATGGCGGTATATCTTTATAAGAACAAGGTAAAAGAATTAAGCTTTGCAAGAACTTTTTGTGGACGATTGTGGTGGTGAATGTAAAACATTTGTTCACATAGTTTCTATAGACTATTTCGGCGAAAGTTTATTAAAGTTAAACCAAATAAACTTTTGTACATAAAGTTACATTACACATTTAGATTTGATTTATATTGTTGGTGTACAAGTGAAGTAGAAGAAAGACTGTTTTAGATAGATTAGATGAGTAGATTTGTAACGTTAGTGGAATCCAGTAATCTGTGGGTTTAATTAGTTAAGGTAGCAAATAGATTATATCTGCAAAATTTGTAAATTGTTTTGTGTAAGTTGATTTAAAAATTAATAAAGTTAAAAATTAAGTGTGCATAATAAGGTCTGGTATGGATTACAGAAACCGGACTATAAGATATGCATATTTTATTTTATTTTTATGTGGTCCTGATCTTTGTACATTAGAATATCAAATCTAGAGATCCATGGGTCATTTACTACGTGAAAGAAGTTCTAAAAATATTGAAGCAGTTGAAATAGATATCAACGACATTTTCGCATCAAAAACCAGAAAATTGTACTGTTTTGGGATAGGCGACTCAGGATTACAGAATTTACTTGGAAGGTATCAGCAGTTAGTATAAAAAGCAATATTACTCGTGAGATATGATCTATCAGTAAGATGTTATGCTTGACCACATTAGCTTGGCCTTTCAGTCACGCTGAATGTGTGAGAGGTTTGTAGCCTTAGAAACATTTATATAAGGGTCACCAACATTATGAATGGCGTAAGTACACACAGAATAACCAACCTGTTTCTAACAAACGGTTAACTTGTTCTTGGGCAAGGATGTACAAAACCTGAACTGAAAGAAAGCCAGAAATAAGGTTTGTTATTCTAAATCCTACCCCTGGGTTCTATCTCTCTCTCTCTCTAACGCTCTCTCTCTCTCTCTCTCTCTCTCTCTCTCTCTCTCTCTCTCTCTCTCTCTCTCTCACACACACACACACATATGCAGAAAATGCAGAAAATAAGTGCAAAGTATAAAAGCAGTACAAAAGTAAGATCGCGGCCCCTGTTTCGATTCCCTATTTAACATTTGTGTTTTCGTAATCTCATGTGATGCTGAGGTAACTGACATTGTTGCTTATCAAGTGGGTAAGCAACATTCCGGGTACGACTCTTAGTAACAGCTTGGGAATTATCTCCCTATGGAAGACGTGATCCATTTTACATTTATCCTGGAGCCAACTGATAAGGTACTTGACCGAGAAGTAGCGGCCTCTGTTTGTGAATAACGCATATACTTTCCGGGAGGAAACAGGGCGTAACCATGTTGGAAATAAATTGTTCTTTCACGCTGGCCGTGTGTAGGACGCACTATCAAAGGGTAGAGTCAGACTAAAAAATTCAATGCCATAGCCGCTATTTGAACCACGGATCTCCCGCTCTCCGTCCAGCCGCTCTAAACCATTGTGCTACTATGGCCAATGTGTCGACATGACATTAAATTCTCCAATCTTTCCGTTGACCTAATAGTGGTTAACTATAAAGCCCGGACCTTGAAGTACTTACAGCATAGTAAGTCGTCATTAAGGTAGTTGTCTCATGTGTTTATGAGAACTCCTAGTGGTTTACCGGGAAAAACACGAGTCAGTTGTACCTAATAGTGGTCCGAACTATAAAGCCCGGGTCTTAAAGTACTTACAGCATAGTAAGTCGTCATTAAGGTAGTTGTCTCGTGTGTTTATGAGAACTCCTAGTGGTTTACCGGGAAAAACACGAGTCAGTTTTACCTAATAGTGGTCCGAACTATAAAGCCCGGGTCTTAAAGTACTTACAGCATAGTAAGCCGTCATTAAGGTAGTTGTCTCATGTGTTTATGAGAACTCCTAGTGGTTTACCGGGAAAAACACGAGTCAGTTGTACCTAATAGTGGTCCGAACTATAGAGCCCGGGCCTTAAAGTAATTACAGCATAGTAAGTCGCCATTAAGGTAGTTGTCTCGTGTGTTTATGAGAACTCCTAGTGGTTTAACGGGAAAAACACGAGTCAGTTGTACCTAATAGTGGTCCGAACTATAGAGCCCGGGCCTTAAAGTAATTACAGCATAGTAAGTCGCCATTAAGGTAGTTGTCTCGTGTGTTTATGAGAACTCCTAGTGGTTTACCGGGAAAAACACGAGTCAGTTGTACCTAATAGTGGTCCGAACTATAGAGCCCGGGCCTTAAAGTAATTAAAGCATAGTAAGTCGCCATTAAGGTAGTTGTCTCGTGTGTTTATGAGAACTCCTAGTGGTTTAACGGGAAAAACACGAGTCAGTTGTACCTAATAGTGGTCCGAACTATAGAGCCCGGGCCTTAAAGTAATTACAGCATAGTAAGTCGTCATTAAGGTAGTTGTCTCGTGTGTTTATGAGAACTCCTAGTGGTTTAACGGGAAAAACACGAGTCAGTTGTACCTAATAGTGGTCCGAACTATAAAGCCCGGGCCTTAAAGTACTTACAGTATAGTAAGTCGCCATTAAGGTAGTTGTCTCATGTGTTTATGAGAACTCCTAGTGGTTTAACGGGAAAAACACGAGTCAGTTGTACCTAATAGTGGTCCGAACTATAAAGCCCGGGTCTTAAAGTAATTACAGCATAGTAAGTCGTCATTAAGGTAGTTGTCTCATGTGTTTATGAGAACTCCTAGTGGTTTACCGGGATAAACACGAGTCAGTTGTACCTAATAGCGGTCCGAACTATAAAGCCCGGACCTTAAAGTACTTACAGCATAGTAAGTCGCCATTAAGGTAGTTGTCTCGTGTGTTTATGAGAACTCCTAGTGGTTTACCGGGAAAAACACGAGTCAGTTGTACCTAATAGTGGTCCGAACTATAAAGCCCGGGACTTAAAGTACTTACAGCATAGTAAGTCGTCATTAAGGTAGTTGTCTCATGTGTTTATGAGAACTCCTAGTGGTTTACCGGGAAAAACACGAGTCAGTTGTACCTAATAGTGGTCCGAACTATAAAGCCCGGACCTTAAAGTACTTACAGCATAGTAAGTCGTCATTAAGGTAGTTGTCTCATGTGTTTATGAGAACTCCTAGTGGTTTACCGGGATAAACACGAGTCAGTTGTACCTAATAGTGGTCCGAACTATAAAGCCCGGGACTTAAAGTACTTACAGCATAGTAAGTCGTCATTAAGGTAGTTGTCTCATGTGTTTATGAGAACTCCTAGTGGTTTACCGGAAAAAACACGAGTCAGTTGTACCTAATAGTGGTCCGAACTATAAAGCCCGGGACTTAAATTACTTACAGCACAGTAAGTCGTCATTAAGGTAGTTGTCTCATGTGTTTATGAGAACTCCTAGTGGTTTACCGGGAGAAATACGAGTTAGTTGTACCTAATAGTGGTCCGAGCTATAAAGCCCGGGTCTTAAAGTACTTACAGCATAGTAAGTCGCCATTAAGGTAGTTGTCTCATGTGTTTATGAGAACTCCTAGTGGTTTACCGGGAGAAATACGAGTTAGTTGTACCTAATAGTGGTCCGAGCTATAAAGCCCGGGTCTTAAAGTACTTACAGCATAGTAAGTCGTCATTAAGGTAGTTGTCTCATGTGTTTATGAGAACTCCTAGTGGTTTACCGGGAGAAATACGAGTTAGTTGTACCTAATAGTGGTCCGAGCTATAAAGCCCGGGTCTTAAAGTACTTACAGCATAGTAAGTCGCCATTAAGGTAGTTGTCTCATGTGTTTATGAGAACTCCTAGTGGTTTACCGGGAGAAATACGAGTTAGTTGTACCTAATAGTGGTCCGAGCTATAAAGCCCGGGTCTTAAAGTACTTACAGCATAGTAAGTCGTCATTAAGGTAGTTGTCTCATGTGTTTATGAGAACTCCTAGTGGTTTACCGGGAGAAATACGAGTTAGTTGTACCTAATAGTGGTCCGAGCTATAAAGCCCGGGTCTTAAAGTACTTACAGCATAGTAAGTCGTCATTAAGGTAGTTGTCTCATGTGTTTATGAGAACTTCTAGTGGTTTACCGGGAGAAACACGAGTCTGTTGGAGAATTTAAAGTCATGTTGGCACGTTGGCCATAGTAGCTGAAGGGTTAGAGCGGCTGGACAGCAACCAGAAAATCCATGGTTCAAATCCCGGCTATGGCATTGAATTTTTCAGTCTGACTCTATCTTTGAGTAACCATGTTGATATAGAGGTCGTGCTTAAGTCTACTGTACACTACATTCCCTTCTGCGGAGAGTGTCGTCGCCAATGTTACTTATTTCGGTTCGAATGGATCCTTTGAGAACATCAATTGTCCGTGGCCTATTCCTGTACACTCTATTTTTAGATACCCCACGAGAAAAACTCCGGTGAGGTGAGGTCAGGGGATCTGGGGGGCCACAGACCTTTTGCGATTATTTGATTATCAAAGAAACTGGTTACAAGTTCCATGATGTCATTAGATGTATGACACGTTGCTCCATCTTGCTGGAAATAAACTTCTCTCAATTCGTTATCCCCCAGCTGCTCCAGAAATGTCTTGAAGATACCCATATAAACTTCATTGTCTACAGTCGTATCAAAGAAAATGGGACCAACGATACATAGATGCTGGTGGAGGACACTTCCAACATTTTCTCTGAGATGTAAATAGTGTAACGTAATCTCCCAATTGTTTATTATATTCTCCAAAAGTTGTACGTGTGTCCTAGTATTGGTTCAA
Organism: Mantis religiosa; assembly: GCA_030765055.1. Classification (NCBI taxonomy): domain Eukaryota; kingdom Metazoa; phylum Arthropoda; class Insecta; order Mantodea; family Mantidae; genus Mantis; species Mantis religiosa. The sequence goes on from CM060952.1 coordinate 15,811,218, forward strand.
AAATTATGGGTTATTGAAATGGTACAGGTTTATATGGACCGCACTATATAAATAAATAAATAAGAATAAATAAGCTTTTTTAAAATGGCTAGAGTCTTCTGAACGTAACATAAAAATATACGTATACATATATAAAATGTATTTGAAGTGTACTTGTAAAGTGTGGCTGTAGATGGCTTTAATATGAGAATGAGGGATGTAGGAAAAACAAACGAGAGCGGTTTTCGCATCCCTGTTACGCTGAAGTAAACAGTTAATTGTCCTATATTTTGTGAACTGGACTGGGTGTCCTTCAGTAATCTTACTTTACTCACTGAAAATGTGTAACAGGCTGTAGTGAACCAACCAGTCCTCAATCAACTACGTGCTGTCATCAGCTCATAACCTTCACACACAGATTTCTATTTTATAGATCCACTGTACCTACGTATTAATGAATCACAATTGCGTGTAGCACTTATGTATATCTTTCCATTCTTATGAAATGACCTTGTTCAAGTATAGTTCCTTTAGAAACGTGGCCAAGCTGTGACGATTTCGAGTGCTATGCTTCGTAAACAATAGGATTCATTTGTTTACCACGTACTGTCAACATTATATACAACTATTTCTCAAACTTTCAAACAAACGCATGAAATAGCTCTTCAGAAAAAGATATCTTAGACAGTTAATAGTAAAACTTGGCTCAAGACTGTGTTAAAAGTAGAAAATTATATCTTTTAACAAGTCAGTAAATGCTAACTTTGTTTTGTTGTGACTATCGGCTCGTTCAAGGAGGCCATGAACTCTGGCCGTGAATTTGCATAAATAATACCTGTACAAAACATTTGAGTTTTCTCAAAAGTTGAGAAAGTTTGGAAAAAGTTGACTTTTAACTTATTAAATTTTTAATTTATTAAATTTTTGTTACGTTATTCTTATTGTTTTATTTTATTTCCACTGTCTCCCTTATGTTAGGTAGAATGCTATGGTTTTCTAAAGGTCTTGTCGTCGATACGCAAGATACTTTTAACACTTTTTTTTTTTTTAATTTACGTCCTCCAAAGTTGCCATAACGGACGGATGAATGAACTGGGTGAAATGATGTTCAAATGTGTCCCGGGTCCATGGAGCTTGGAGCTTTAAGGATAAGGGAGAACCCTGGAAAAACCTTATCCAGATAACTCACCTTGACCGAGATTTAAACTCGGGACCTCTTGCACATGAGGCAGGCAGGCTACCATCAGCGCAACCGAGGCGGGCTACAAGATAAAATAACATCTTTCTTTTAACTCTTGTATCATTAAATAAATATTTTCAAATCGCCTTGAAAACTGTAACTAAATTTCAGGTTTACGAGTTCAAGTTAAAACACCTTCTATTGTGTGTTTTTTTTTTTTTTCAGGACTGGGATCAGATAGGAACTGCTGTTCTTTTTAAATACACGTGGACTCTTTGTGAATGCGTGACAGATGTCAGCACTGTACGGTGCGTAGAACTCTATTGGTAGCACGAGAGTTATGACTGCATTTGATACTTAAAATGGTGACGTTTTCATTGCAAGAACAGCGTGTAATCATTCGTTTTCTCCATTTTCGTGGTGTGACACCTATTGAAATTCATCGTCAGTTGAGTGAGGCATGTGGTGATAGTACCATGGGTGTGTCTAATGTGCGTTCCTTGGTGCGACAGTTCAATAAAGACAGAGCTCTAAGCTTTGTCTAAGCTCTATGGACCCTGGGCTCATTTGAACATCATTTCATTCATCGTCCGATACGACTTAACGTTGGAGGTTTTCCCTTATCCTGAAAGATGAATGTCTGGTAACTCTAAGCTCTATGTACCCTGTACTCATTTGAACATCATTTCATTCATCGTCGGATATGACTTAACGTTGGAGGTTTTCTCTTATCCTGAAAGATGAATGTCTGGTAACTCTAAGCTCTATATATCCTGTACTCATTTGAACATCATTTCATTCATCGTCCGATATGACTTAACGTTGGAGGTTTTCTCTTATCCTGAAAGATGAATGTCTGGTAACTCTAAGCTCTATGTACCCTGTACTCATTTGAACATCATTTCATTCATCGTCGGATATGACTTAACGTTGGAGGTTTTCTCTTATCCTGAAAGATGAATGTCTGGTAACTCTAAGCTCTATGTACCCTGTACTCATTTGAACATCATTTCATTCATCGTCCGATATGACTTAACGTTGGAGGTTTTCTCTTATCCTGAAAGATGAATGTCTGGTAACTCTAAGCTCTATGTACCCTGGGCTCATTTGAACATCATTTCATTCATCGTCCGATATGACTTAACGTTGGAGGTTTTCTCTTATCCTGAAAGATGAATGTCTGGTAACTCTAAGCTCTATATATCCTGTACTCATTTGAACATCATTTCATTCATCGTCCGATATGACTTAACGTTGGAGGTTTTCTCTTATCCTGAAAGATGAATGTCTGGTAACTCTAAGCTCTATGTACCCTGGGCTCATTTGAACATCATTTCATTCATCGTCCGATATGACTTAACGTTGGAGGTTTTCTCTTATCCTGAAAGATGAATGTCTGGTAACTCTAAGCTCTATGTATCCTGTACTCATTTGAACATCATTTCATTCATCGTCCGATATGACTTTACGTTGGAGGTTTTCTCTTATCCTGAGAGATGAATGTCTGGTAACTCTAAGCTCTATGTACCCTGGGCTCATTTGAACATCATTTCATTCATCGTCGGATATGACTTAACGTTGCAGGTTTTCTCTTATCCTGAAAGATAAATGTCTGGTAACTCTAAGCTCTATGTACCGTGTACTCATTTAAACATCATTTCATTCATCGTCGGATATGACTTAACGTTGGAGGTTTTCTCTTATCCTGAAAGATGAATGTCGGGTAACTCTAAGCTCTATGTACCCTGTACTCATTTGAACATCATTTCATTCATCGTCCGATATGACTTAACGTTGGAGGTTTTCTCTTATCCTGAAAGATAAATGTCTGGTAACTCTAAGCTCTATGTACCCTGGGCTCATTTGAACATCATTTCATTCATCGTCGGATATGACTTAACGTTGCAGGTTTTCTCTTATCCTGAAAGATAAATGTCTGGTAACTCTAAGCTCTATGTACCGTGTACTCATTTAAACATCATTTCATTCATCGTCCGATATGACTTAACGTTGGAGGTTTTCTCTTATCCTGAAAGATGAATGTCTGGTAACTCTAAGCTCTATGTACCCTGTACTCATTTGAACATCATTACATTCATCGTCCGATATGACTTAACGTTGGAGGTTTTCTCTTATCCTGAAAGATGAATGTCTGGTAACTCTAAGCTCTATGTACCCTGTACTCATTTGAACATCATTTCATTCATCGTCCGATATGACTTAACGTTGGAGGTTTTCCCTTATCCTGAAAGATGAATGTCTGGTAACTCTAAGCTCTATGTACCCTGTACTCATTTGAACATCATTACATTCATCGTCCGATATGACTTAACGTTGGAGGTTTTCTCTTATCCTGAAAGATGAATGTCTGGTAACTCTAAGCTCTATGTACCCTGTACTCATTTAAACATCATTTCATTCATCGTCCGATATGACTTAACGTTGGAGGTTTTCTCTTATCCTGAAAGATGAATGTCTGGTAACTCTAAGCTCTATGTACCCTGTACTCATTTGAACATCATTACATTCATCGTCCGATATGACTTAACGTTGGAGGTTTTCTCTTATCCTGAAAGATGAATGTCTGGTAACTCTAAGCTCTATGTACCCTGTACTCATTTGAACATCATTTCATTCATCGTCGGATATGACTTAACGTTGCAGGTTTACTCTTATCCTGAAAGATGAATGTCTGGTAACTCTAAGCTCTATGTACCCTGTACTCATTTAAACATCATTTCATTCATCGTCGGATATGACTTAACGTTGGAGGTTTTCTCTTATCCTGAAAGATGAATGTCTGGTAACTCTAAGCTCTATGTACCCTGTACTCATTTAAACATCATTTCATTCATCGTCCGATACGACTTAACGTTGGAGGACGTAAACTGTAAACAAACAAAAAATTCCGAAGCTGATATTAGTTGTTTATTATAGGATTTAATGCACAAAAATCAAACAAATTAAAAATGTTCTGCATAATGTGTTTTAACCAAAAGATGCTTAAATGTTCAGTAAAAACTCAGAGAAAATGAACTTAAAAATTTGCAGATTATTTTGCCATACTTTTAAAATTGTTCAAGTTATGACATATTTAATTCAAGCAAAAGTTATATTTGAAGATTTAGCATTTTTTCTTCAAAAATCAATACAGAGAATAAAATTCTCTATGCTGGTTTTTGTATATAAGTATTTAAAGAATATGTTAGTATTCTTAATTATGATTTCTGCGTCGTGGCGAACACGTGATTAATTAGCAGAATAAAACTATAATAAATTATTTCGCAGACATTCTTTGTTATTGATTCGGATTTACCACTATTTGTACTTAAAATGTGTGGAATATCAAAGCCGTCTCATAGCAACCAGTTCTTAAAAGATTTGACTTTTGCTTAAAGTCCATTGAGTTCTAATATTACTATTCTAGTTACACGAAAATAAATAATAAAGCTATTTCTATTATCTCAGTCATTTAGGTGCTAAAATTTTAAATAAAGGATGCTAAGCTAAAAAGAAAATACCGTGCGAAGTATTGTAATGTATTATTTATAATGAATACAAACAAAGGATCTATTAGTTGTGTATTTAAATAAGATATAAAGTTCTAGTTGACTATTTGCTTGTGTTAATACTCTGTGGAGAGTGCGGAAGCTGGAGCATTACGTGTCTGTTCCCAAGGTCCACACTTGCTATCGGCGTGTGACATTCAGTAAACGCACGGACGTGGCCTATGGAATGAAGACTCCTATCTCTTTGGCATAACTTGAACTAAAATTAGGCCTTAACACCAACGAATTATGTAATAACCCTCTAACAGTTGTTTCAATTTATATTTAGAAAGGGTTTGGAACATTTATAAATTTATAAAAGAAAAAGAAATTGTGTAAACATATATGTAATTTTATGATTTGCACTACGTAATGTGGTGACGTAGCAGTAAATCGGCCAATCATATAAAAGTAATATATGGGTAGCGATAGTAACGAAGGATTAAATAATCTTGGTGTAGAAACCAAAAGAAAATTCGTCTTTCTTTCTGGAACGTCAAAGTGATCGGACACTTTTTAAATTGCTCGAAAATATTTAAGTGTTAGTTCAATTTGAAGTATTAGATTGGCTCCGATCACAGTATAAAGTTTTGTGATAAGAATTGTAGTGGATTTGGTGTTAAAAGAAATAAACAAAAGATTGATTTCTTATATAAATTCAAATTAAAAATCTTAATGATTTCTTCACTCGTTACCATCCTTGTAACTTAGAGTTTTCATTGCTCGCAAGTAGGAATATAACAAAAGAATAACAAAAGCTAGCCGAGGCATAATTAAGGATCTTCCTGATAACTTCGGGGAACATCTTCTTCATCAAGTCATAATATTTTGGACGAAGGTAAGATCGACGAAGTAAGACCAACGACGGGAAACGAGATACCAGCACGAATCTTGCTATATATGTTACCGCAACTTTGGGGCATCGAAACCCACAACAACGGAGCAATCCTGATACAACTCGGTAGAATTTTCATACCGCGTCATTGTCACCGTTGCGTTTCAAGTCCAATCGTATATCAATTGTCTTCTATGTTCCTATGTGTTTAATAACTCTACCTGATTTGGTTAGTAGCGAGTACCACAGTGAACATAAGTCCTTCATAGCGTGCGGTGCAACGGCCGAAATAGCTCAGTTGGGAGAGCGTTAGACTGAAGATCTAAAGGTCCCTGGTTCGATCCCGGGTTTCGGCATTACATTTTTATCACGCAGATTCATACAAGTGTCATATATACTGTATTTCAATTATGTTGTGGGTACATTTTATTTATAGTAGATTGATATTTTATCAGAACCGATGCCTTCGGGTGGGAACAGCTGCCGAATGCTACATTTCCAATTAAAACATCCATTCAGACCTATCATTTCCCAAATAAATTGACTATATCCTCAACCTCCTCACGGAGTCTTTTCCCGTCTTCCTTACAGCTTCAATCAACTTATCCGAGGCCTCGAGAATATGGCATTGACCCCGGGGAAACCTATTACTCGACAGAGCGTTGAGGCATATCGACCTTCAGGTGACCAGCGCTGTGATCGGCCCTTATCGGGTCTTATCTGTTCGATTAGGAGAGTGAAATATTAGTAAGTTGATGTACAGTAAGTTACGAAACACAAATAGAGCGACTGGAAGCTGCGTGTGTCTATATGATATGTTTTCCCGCGCTTGCCGTTATATGACACATTGCTGTCTAGAAGACATGATTATATCTGAACAATGGAATCACCGTGTATGTGCGATAAGCTGAGATAAACATCTTTCTGTTACAAATTTTTGTCGATACGCTTTCTCGCTTTGCCATGTAGTACAAGCGTACCAAACTCACTTTAGACCCATCATAACCTCAATATTCTCCTATAATGAACAACATATGCTCTCATCCTACAATATGTGATACGACGGTCGGCTGATAAGTCCCAGGCCTCATATAGAGATGACACCACTGGTCCATCACATAGTTTAACTCTAGACCAGCTTGTATCCATAGTTACAGTTCAATATCTTGTTTAGTTTTTAAATGACAGCATTTTAAACAAGACAAGTGTAGAAGTTTTACAAAAATGGAGGATTTGGAAAAACGTGCAGTGATTAAATACTTCCATTAGAAAGGTTTAATGCCTAAACAAATCAAGGAGGAAATGGACAGTACATTGAAAGACTGTCCCATCATATACAATAATTAAAAGGTTGGTTGTAGTGTTTAAAATGGGAGGTACGAGTACTAGTGATGAACCTCGCTCTGGACGTCCTGTGGAAGTCACAACTACAGAGATCATTGAAAGACTCTGTCCCTTCATATACAATGATTAAAAGGTGAGTTGTAGAGTTTAAAATGGGACGTACGAGCACTAGTGATAAGCCTCGCTCTGGACGTTCTGTGGAAGTCACAACTTCAGAGATCATTGAAAGACTCTGTCCCTTCATATACAATGATTAAAAGGTGAGTTGTAGAGTTTAAAATGGGACGTACGAGTACTAGTGATAAGCCTCGCTCTGGACGTCCTGTGGAAGTCACAACTTCAGAGATCATTGAAAGACTCTGTCCCTTCATATACAATGATTAAAAGGTGAGTTGTAGAGTTTAAAATGGGACGTACGAGTACTAGTGATAAGCCTCGCTCTGGACGTCCTGTGGAAGTCACAACTACAGAGATCATTGAAAGACTCTGTCCCTTCATATACAATAATTAAAAGGTGGGTTGTAGAGTTTAAAATGGGACGTACGAGCACTAGTGATAAGCCTCGCTCTGGACGTCCTGTGGAAGTCACAACTACAGAGATCATTGAAAGACTCTGTCCCTTCATATACAATGATTAAAAGGTGAGTTGTAGAGTTTAAAATGGGACGTACGAGTACTAGTGATGAGCCTCGCTCTGGACGTCCTGTGGAAGTCACAACTCCAGAGATCATTGAAAGACTCTGTCCCTTCATATACAATGATTAAAAGGTGGGTTGTAGAGTTTAAAATGGGACGTACGAGCACTAGTGATAAGCCTCGCTCTGGACGTTCTGTGGAAGTCACAACTTCAGAGATCATTGAAAGACTCTGTCCCTTCATATACAATGATTAAAAGGTGAGTTGTAGAGTTTAAAATGGGACGTACGAGTACTAGTGATAAGCCTCGCTCTGGACGTCCTGTGGAAGTCACAACTTCAGAGATCATTGAAAGACTCTGTCCCTTCATATACAATGATTAAAAGGTGAGTTGTAGAGTTTAAAATGGGACGTACGAGTACTAGTGATAAGCCTCGCTCTGGACGTCCTGTGGAAGTCACAACTACAGAGATCATTGAAAGACTCTGTCCCTTCATATACAATGATTAAAAGGTGGGTTGTAGAGTTTAAAATGGGACGCACGAGTACTAGTGATGAGCCTCACTCTGGACGTCCTGTGGAAGTCACAACTACAGAGATCATTGAAAGACTCTGTCCCTTCATATACAATGATTAAAAGGTGGGTTGTAGAGTTTAAAATGGGACGTACGAGTACTAGTGATGAGCCTCGCTCTGGACGTCCTGTGGAAGTCACAACTACAGAGATCATTGAAAGACTCTGTCTCTTCATATACAATAATTAAAAGGTGAGTTGTAGAGTTTAAAATGGACGTACGAGCACTAGTGATGAGCCTCACTCTGGACGTCCTGTGGAAGTCACAACTACAGAGATCATTGAAAGACTCTGTCTCTTCATATACAATAATTAAAAGGTGAGTTGTAGAGTTTAAAATGGACGTACGAGTACTAGTGATGAGCCTCGCTCTGGACGTCCTGTGGAAGTCACAACTACAGAGATCATTGAAAGACTCTGTCTCTTCATATACAATAATTAAAAGGTGGGTTGTAGAGTTTAAAATGGACGTACGAGCACTAGTGATGAGCCTCGCTCTGGACGTCCTGTATAAGTCACAACTACAGAGATCATTGAAAGACTCTGTCTCTTCATATACAATAATTAAAAGGTGAGTTGTAGAGTTTAAAATGGGACGCACGAGTACTAGTGATGAGCCTCACTCTGGACGTCCTGTGGAAGTCACAACTACAGAGATCATTGAAAGACTCTGTCCCTTCATATACAATAATTAAAAGGTGAGTTGTAGAGTTTAAAATGGGACGTACGAGTACTAGTGATGAGCCTCACTCTGGACGTCCTGTGGAAGTCACAACTACAGAGATCATTGAAAGACTCTGTCCCTTCATATACAATAATTAAAAGGTGAGTTGTAGAGTTTAAAATGGGACGCACGAGTACTAGTGATGAGCCTCACTCTGGACGTCCTGTGGAAGTCACAACTACAGAGATCATTGAAAGACTCTGTCCTCTCATATACAATAATTAAAAGGTGAGTTGTAGAGTTTAAAATGGGACGTACGAGTACTAGTGATGAGCCTCGCTCTGGACGTCCTGTGGAAGTCACAACTACAGAGATCATTGAAAGACTCTGTCCCTTCATATACAATAATTAAAAGGTGAGTTGTAGAGTTTAAAATGGGACGCACGAGTACTAGTGATGAGCCTCGCTCTGGACGTCCTGTGGAACTCACAACTACAGAGATCCTTGAAAAAATTCATTGTAGTGGAAGACCTCAGGTTAAAGTTGTTTGAGATAGCAGAGGCTGTAAGTAATCTTTTGGGCATTCACAAGGTCTGTATAAGATGGATGTCGCGTTTGTTAACACGTGAACAAAAGTTGCAAAGAAAAACTGTTTATGTTGTGAATTTGGAGGTCTGCCGTAAAAATTCCAGTAAATTTTTTGAGATGGCTTTAGAGACAATATAGTATTATTTTATTGTTAGTTTATAAATTTCAGGGTTGCTCTATTCCTTAAAGAGCAATCCCATAACAAGCTGTTTTTTTTTTTTTCAAATATGAGTATTGTTTTAGCCTAAAACGAAATTTGTATGAACGTTTATCTCGATTAATCTTCAATAGATAGAATTTTATTTTTTATTTGCTTTTTTGGTGCCTATTTGTTTCATTTTTCGTGCTACTTTGTTCCCTTATTTCATCATTTGATTGTGCTTACAAATCCGGACTCTAGTTATGAATGTTTATAAGTTGGTTGGAACAACGATGGCTTTGCCTGTTTGTTGGCAGAAGACCGGGCATTGTCCATCACACAGTTGGGAGGACTGCCCTGCGATATATTAATAGAGATGATAATGGCGGAACAAATGATAGAGCAAATTGGAGCAACGTGAAAAAATCTGCACGGTACTGCTTCCTCTACCACTCACTACTGCTGTTGATGTGATAGCCAGGTCACCTTGATGGAAGGTCACTCATCTAGAACATTCCTAATTTCATACGTTCTTGATTGTTGATTACTCCAAATTTGTGTGTTTACAAAACCGCTGATACATTAAACTAACTGCATACTTATGATGTGAGAACCATTATTTGTGTTAAAGGCTTAAAATAACAGAAAGGATATAAATCTGAAATACTTTATTAATTCGCGAAATGTGGCCTCAAAGTAAAGGTGAACAACATCATGTGTGTTGCCAGTTTTCTGGTTTACCATTTCCGTGATTTACCACATATAATAATCTATCGTTTTTGAACTAGACCCTGATATTAATTATTTGGTAGTGGCATTGTTAAAAAAACCTGTCGACCTCACGCCCACGTACCGTGACAGATCGATCACTTCCAGTTGCGTACATCGTTCAAAAACCGCTTTCCCTTAATGAACAAGTGCGTACACGATCAAGTTTCGTCCCTGACTGCCTACAAAAGTCCTGGCCTTGTTTTGGCAAGATACACGTCATTTTGGCATAATAAAAATCGATTGTTGGTAAAAACTGTTTACTTTTTAGAGTGCTGGTCGCTTTTTGTTTGTTATAATCGACGTCTTTCATTACCGGCAATGTTGCTGTGTGAATTGGAAGTACAGTAGAACCTCGTTTATCCGGAACAACTAAGAGTAAGGCCGATCTGACTTAACGAAAATCCGGATTATCATAGAAAGACGGAAAGACGATAAAAATACATGCAATGATTATCGAAACGTAGTTTACAAATTACTATCGACACATTTTCACCTAAAATCACATACACTGTATGTACTGTAGTAGGCTATGTATTTGTACTGTACTACAGTGTGACCCATATAAACCTGAACTATTTCAATAGTTCATAACCCTTGAATCAATAGGAAAACACACATGCAACTTTGGGAGAATATAATACACAATCCGTAGATTACATTGCACTAGAAGAGTGGCTATTACGGTGGAAAAGGAAGCTTTTGAGAAATATATTTGGAGTGATAAGGTACTTAGATGAATGTAGTAGTGAAAATTAAACAAGGAAGAATAAGATGGATTGGCCATGTGCAGAGAATGCCGGAAAGCAGTGTAGTTAAGAAGATATTCATAGGAAAGTTGGATGGCAGAAGGAGAAGAGGAAGACCCAGGAAAATTTGGGTAGATGAAGTGGAAGATGACTTGAGAAAGTTGGGGGTTAAAGGCTAAAAAGCAGAGGACCGAGTAGAATGGAAGGGGGTGGTTAGGGAGGATGGTTAGGTCTGTAGTACCAACTATCATCATCATCATTTACATATCAGAGAAAATATTGGAAGTGTCCTCCACCAGCATCTATGGATCGTTAGTCGCATTTTCCTTGATACGACTGTAGACACTGAAGTTTATATGGGTATCTTCAAGACATTTGTGGAGCAGCTGGTTGATATCGAATTGAGAGGTTATTTCCAGCAAGATGGAGCAACGTGCCATACATCTAATGACACCATGGAACTTGTAACCAGTTTCTTTGATAATCGAATAATCTCAAAATGTCTGTGGCCTCCCAGATCCCCTGACCTAAGCCCGCCTCGGTAGCGTAGATGGTAGCATGACTGCCCACGTTCAAGAGGTCCCGAGTTCAAATCTCGGTCAGGGTGGGCTACCTGTATAAGATTTTTCCGGGGTTTTCCCTTATCCTTAAAGACGAATGTCGGGTAGCTCTAAGCTCTATGGACCCTGGACACATTTGAGCATCATTTCACCCAGTTCATTCACCGTCCGATATGACTTAACGTTGGAGAACGTAAAAATTGCAACAACAAAAAAATCCCCTGTGCTAACCTCACCGGAGTTTTTACTGTGGGGATATCTAAAAATAGAGTGTACAAGAATAGGCCACGGACAACTGATGTTCTCAAGGAATCCAGTCGAACCGTAATAAGTAACATTGGCGAGGATACTCTCCGTAAAACTTCAGAGAATATGGTGAGACGAGTGTAAACATGTAAATGCTGGTGGAGGACACTTCCAACATTTTCTCTGAGATGTAAATAGTGTAATGCAATCTCTCAGTTGTGTATTATATTCTCCCAAAGTTGCACGTGAGAAAAAATATGCAGCGAGCTTCTGCTGTCTCAGTTTAGTGCATCACTTATCTCATGTCCGCTTTAACATTAGAACTTCATTTGTCTTGACTCTCGAAATAAAACATCAATTTCTCTATGTCTGTTACTGCTTGCACGTGGGTCATAACAGCAGCGAGCTTCTGCTGTCTCAGTTTAGTGTATCGCTTATCTCACGTCCGCTTTAACATTAGAACTTCATTTGTCTTGACTCTCGAAATAAAACATCAATTTCTCTATGTTTGTTACTGCTTGTACGTGGGTCATAACAGCAGCGAGCTTCTACTGTCTCAGTTTAGTGCATCGCTTACCTTACGTCCGCTTTAACATTAGAACTTCATTTGTCTTGACTCTCGAAATAAAACATCAATTTCTCTATGTTTGTTACTGCTTGTACGTGGGTCATAACAGCAGCGAGCTTCTACTGTCTCAGTTTAGTGTATCACTTATCTCACGTCCGCTTTAACATTAGAACTTCATTTGTCTTGACTCTCGAAATAAAACATCAATTTCTCTGTGTTTGTTACTGCTTGTACGTGGGTCATAACAGCAGTGAGCTTCTGCTGTCTCAGTTTAGTGTATCGCTAATCTCACATCCGCTTTAACATTAGAACTTCATTTGTCTTGACTCTCGAAATAAAACATCAATTTCTCTATGTTTGTTACTGCTTGTACGTGGGTCAAAACAGCAGTGAGCTTCTGCTGTCTCAGTTTAGTGTATCGCTTATCTCACGTCCGCTTTAACATTAGAACTTCATTTGTCTTGACTCTCGAAATAAAACATCAATTTCTCTATGTTTGTTACTGCTTGTACGTGGGTCATAACAGCAGTGAGCTTCTGCTGTCTCAGTTTGGTGTATAGCTTATCTCACATCCGCTTTAACATTAGAACTTCATTTGTCTTGACTCTCGAAATAAAACATCAATTTCTCTATGTTTGTTACTGCTTGTACGTGGGTCAAAACAGCAGTGAGCTTCTGCTGTCTCAGTTTAGTGTATCGCTTATCTCACGTCCGCTTTAACATAAGAACTTCATTTGTCTTGACTCTCGAAATAAAACATCAATTTCTCTGTTTGTTACTGCTTGTACGTGGGTCATAACAGCAGCGAGCTTCTGCTGTCACAGTTTAGTGTATCGCTTATCTCACGTCCGCTTTAACATAAGAACTTCATTTGTCTTGACTCTCGAAATAAAACATCAATTTCTCTATGTTTGTTACTGCTTGTACGTGGGTCATAACAGCAGCGAGCTTCTACTGTCTCAGTTTAGTGTATCGCTTATCTCACGTCCGCTTTAACATAAGAACTTCATTTGTCTTGACTCTCGAAATAAAACATCAATTTCTCTATGTTTGTTACTGCTTGTACGTGGGTCATAACAGCAGCGAGCTTCTGCTGTCTCAGTTTAGTGTATCGCTTATCTCACGTCCGCTTTAACATTAGAACTTCATTTGTCTTGACTCTCGAAATAAAACATCAATTTCTCTATGTTTGTTACTGCTTGTACGTGGGTCATAACAGCAGTGAGCTTCTGCTGTCTCAGTTTGGTGTATAGCTTATCTCACATCCGCTTTAACATTAGAACTTCATTTGTCTTGACTCTCGAAATAAAACATCAATTTCTCTATGATTGTTACTGCTTGTACGTGGGTCATAACAGCAGCGAGCTTCTACTGTCTCAGTTTAGTGTATCGCTTATCTCACGTCCGCTTTAACATTAGAACTTCATTTGTCTTGACTCTCGAAATAAAACATCAATCTCTCTATGTTTGTTGCTGCTTGTACGTGGGTCATAACAGCAGTGAGCTTCTACTGTCTCAGTTTAGTGTATTACTTATCTCACGTCCGCTTTAACATTAGAACTTCATTTGTCTTGACTCTCGAAATAAAACATCAATTTCTCTATGATTGTTACTGCTTGTACGTGGGTCATAACAGCAGCGAGCTTCTACTGTCTCAGTTTAGTGTATTGCTTATCTCACGTCCGCTTTAACATTAGAACTTCCTTTGTCTTGACTCTCGAAATAAAACATCAATTTCTCTATGATTGTTACTGCTTGTACGTGGGTCATAACAGCAGCGAGCTTCTACTGTCTCAGTTTAGTGTATCGCTTATCTCACGTCCGCTTTAACATTAGAACTTCATTTGTCTTGACTCTCGAAATAAAACATCAATTTCTCTATGTTTGTTACTGCTTGTACGTGGGTCATAACAGCAGCGAGCTTCTGCTGCCTCAGTTTAGTGTATCGCTTATCTCACGTCCACTTTAACATTAGAACTTCATTTGTCTTGACTCTCGAAATAAAACATCAATTTCTCTATGTTTGTTACTGCTTGTACGTGGGTCATAACAGCAGCGAGCTTCTGCTGCCTCAGTTTAGTGTATCGCTTATCTCACGTCCACTTTAACATTAGAACTTCATTTGTCTTGACTCTCGAAATAAAACATCAATTTCTCTATGTTTGTTACTGCTTGTACGTGGGTCATAACAGCAGTAAGCTTCTACTGTCTCAGTTTAGTGTATCGCTTATCTCACGTCCGCTTTAACATTAGAACTTCATTTGTCTTGACTCTCGAAATAAAACATCAATTTCTCTATGTTTGTTACTGCTTGTACGTGGGTCATAACCACAGCTGGTTCATCAACACTGTCTTAAGCTGAATACTCTTTATTTTCATTTTCAGTAACACTGCCTTCCTCTGTAATCGGTTTATGACCTCCGTAATTATCAATGTCTTCTTCATCAACATCGGAACAGACATAGATATTTTTTAAATGTCTATAAGTTTTTTCACACTTATTTTTTCTTCAAATAATTTTCATTGTAAGCACTCACATGGCATGCCTCCTGAACTGGGTATTGCGGGGGTGCGATCTCCGGAGACATTAAGTCGACCAGATGCGGACGGCGATGAGAGCATTCCTAACTGTTGGAGAACAATGATACAAATCGTGAGGCCGTCGCAAACCTGCTTATACCCTTTACAACCGTGAGCTCCTCCGGCCAAATAAGTATTGTCCTGCCGCAACGCACAAACCGCCGCCGCCTGGTCCAGAAATCATATGAGTATGAAAAGAAATTATGCCAATAGAAAAGTCGTGGTAGGAGATGAATCACTTCACAGTTCCCCTATCGACGAGGAACCCAATCATAGCGGTCGGGCCATTGCTGAGAAAACAACACTATGAGGGGGGGGGGCAGTTCTATGTAAATGATAGTTAAGTTTGGGGAGTGTCCTGAAATGTTCGTGCCGCTTCCTGGAAGATTTGGAAATTTCAAAACAGAAAATTTGTTTTACTCTTCTAACAATGCTTTTTTGACGGGCCCTCAAAAAATTTCTTATGTATTCTCGACATTGAATTTTGGAGTATTTTTAGTTTATGACACACAATATTAGGTAGAAAAAGCTCTTAATTCAGGAAATGTCTTCTGATGAAGTAAATTTGATGTTTTTGTGTTTTTCAGAATGGGGTGTGGACTGACATGGGTGGATAGGGCGCTGCACAGGACCTTCTACCATTTGGGTGTGACGATAGGGCGACACCCAGGATACTTCCTCATCGTGCCCGTCCTCTTGACCTTGCTATGTGTGACGGGCTTCCAGCAAATCAAGTACGAGATGGACCCGGAGTATCTCTTCAGCCCGGTGTACGGAGAGGGCAAAGTGGAGAGAGCTATCGTCGAGTCCTACTTCAAGCCGAACTACACTAGCCGGTTCAATGTGGGCCGCATCACCAGGCCAGGTTCGTTCTCTATCAGTGTTTTGTTTCAAATGTGTTCCTTGGTTGCTGAGCCTTGGAGATTACCTGGACTGCAAGGGGTAGTACCTGCAGGCTGGTGTCTCAGGTTCGAAGCCTGTTTCTTGTAGTCTCGATAGATTCTCGCTCTGTGTTATTTTCACCCTGGCTAAGTAGCGAAAACCTCAGGTCGGCAAGACAGGAGCTGGTGGCACAAATCTCACCAGTGTACTTGTGTTGTATTTCATTTTTCACGTTTAATTATTATATACACACGTTCCTTGCACGTTGATCTAATCTTCACCGAAATACTCGATTTTGTGGAATTTATCAACACACTACTCCTCTAATCAGTGGCGTGTCGGAATTTCTTAAATACAATATTTTTGTATTTCTTCGTAATGTGGTTTAACTGAGGCCGGAATCACTCTACAACACCCGGAACGTAATTATTAGTTGTCTACGAACAGACTTCCTTAATGAGATCGATTTTACTGATCGACCCTTTAGAAGTAAGACTGTGCCAATGATTAACTTTCAAGATCTCTCAAACTTACTTATACAAGGATGTCTACTCCGAGCCTAAGTTCAATGCCTTTTTCCTACTGTAATAAACAACGGTTTGCCATGACGTCATTTTAATCTATTCTTATTGCTTTTAATGTTACATCACGTGGCACGGAATCTTTTTTTTTTATTTATCCAGATTTATGAACCCTATTTTACACAGTGGTATATTAGGGTTAGAGTTGATACATAAAAATACACAATTTTAACAAAAATATTTTAAATACTAGAAGGAAGAAAATATGTTATAATCTGATGCATATTAATTTAAACTATTTCAGACGTTTAAACACTGAGTTTATAAACATCATGAAGTACTTATACTGTTGTGGCTTCATTAGCAAAGATGTAAGCGGAGCAGAAAATTCAGTTCCTAGAGAGTCTAGCTTGAATATTAATTCTTCTCTTTCTCTCCAGAAAATGGGACAACAGAAAAGGAGATGAACCACAGTTTGAAATTCTTCACCACACATGCACTCGGGGTTGGATGTTAAGTGAAAGCGTGATAAGTATTCACCAAATTTACCATGTCCACTTAAAAATTGTGTCAAAACAAAATTTGGTACAAGAGTTTCACATTTTCCTCTGTCATATACACTAGGGAAAAATAATGTTTTTGTTAAACTTCCATTTGGAGTTGTTAGCCATTGTTGGTTCCATTCTTCAAGAATATGTTGATGTATTATTCTCCTTACAGTAGAAATAGGACATAAAGAGTATGTGACAGGAAGATTGCATTCTGCAGCCTTCTTAGCCAAGCAATCAGCTCTCTCGTTACCTAAAATTCCACTGTGTCCTTTAAGCCATCACATGCAAATATGTCCTGGATGGTTTTGAAGCAAGGTTCTGATTTCATGTGCTAATGAATTTGAATGAAATGAAATGAATGGCACGGAATCTTCCCTCACTATGTTAGTCTTCTACTACATCTACTCCAGGTCACGTACTCTGAACATATCACAATAGTACAATAGATTTTTACCCCTCTCTGAAATACAAAGACGTCTGCCTCTCTCTCAATGCCACAAACATTTTGCCCTGTAGCTTCCAGACAGTTTTAACCCTTCATAAACCAGGAACCACTTACCCTAGAACCTCTGCAACAATATCGGACTATATGTTTGCAGTTCTTTCATTTCCATTCTCTAGTATCACATTTACAGACATAACGTTTCCTATTTGCCTTGCATTTTAAAACTCACATATTTTCTACTACAGATAAATAGCAAGCACTCCATACACTCAGAAAATGAACAGCATTCGTACACTACTAAATATTTAATGAAAACCGATATTCTGAAGATTATTATCTAAAGGTCATAGCACAATTTATTAGATTAAGTGGCAAGTTCAATAAGATTTATTTTCCTTTGTATGAAACAAGTAATTTACAAAGAACGTATCACTGCTATCAAAATAGAGCTAATTTGTACATTTCTGAGTAATGAAAAGCAATTGTACACCCCAAACATAATGCACATTATTACAAGAGTGTTGGCATTCCCATTAAGTAAAACCCCCCCCAAAAAAAACTTACCACCTTGGTGGTGATTAGAACTTAGTACCTTTTGAATGCGAGGCAGACACGCTACTAGCGATGCTACAGAATCACCAGCGCTGGATACTATGACCCAGAGTTTGCAGGCTTCACGACAGGGTCTGACCACTGATGTCCATTTGTAAGTCCTCTATACGTGGAAGGAATCGAAACAAGATTTTCTGGAGTAAAATGTTTTAATTAATTATTAGATCCTAATAAATCTGTTTATTTGTCTCTGAAAGCACACATATATACACTGTTTGAAAACTCCATGTCATTTGGTAGGAGCCGAATTGGTTCTGTTTCTGAGCTCTTGCTTAGACTAGCTGGATCTAACTCGTCTGTCAAAATAGGTGTGCTAAGGCTAAATAATCGGTTGTTAGATAAACCTGGATGAACGACGAGGCAGATAGAACCACCCAGTATGATACTTGTTTTGTAAAATAATTAGTTTTCTAAGTAATGTGGCATTACATACAGTGATTTTAGGGTTCTTTGTCGCTCTGGAATACGTGCTTCAACCACTGAGTTACAATGGCAAGATACCAGCGCGACATTACAAGACGTTCTGACAGAAGAATGGTATAACAATCCACTAAAGTCAAAGAAATCAAACAAAAATTAAAACTTCCTTACTTAAAAGAAAACTTACAAAGAAGTATGAAACCTTGATATGAACGCTATCTACACTTAGCTGTAGAAGTTACAAAATCTTAAACGTCTTTATATTGTGACTTTGTGGGTTCGTGGAATGAAAAGTCCAATTTCACCACTCAAAAATGTTCTTTATTTCCACCGACTTACAGTTAAATACTTGCCAATTACACAAAATTACGTAATGCACACAATTACGATTCACCAGTTCGTCCGTTACCGTTCCGATGCACGTACACACTAACACACTGTCTGTCTCTCTGAAACCCTTTTTATAAGCATCTCGTCGTATTCTCGGCGTCTCTGGTATCCAGGCGAATATTCCAGATGATAGCAGAAGGGGAGAGAAACGTCCAGGGACGGGTGACATTCCTTTAACCACCCTTCAGTTAGTGACAGAGACTAATGGGAGGCGTGGCTCCGCTCCCTCCGGTTTCCCCACACAGCTGTGCCGTCATACCTTCCGCTAATTGGGTGACACTGCTCCCTCCTCAAAGCTGGTCGTCCCGAACAGCACCATCGTAGCGGGCTAGTCGATCCAGGTGTACCACCAACATCTTTCCTCGGGGGACCTTCTGGATGCGGTAGACCACGTCGTTAATCCTCTTCACCACCCGGTACGGTCCTTGCCATGGCTGCTGGAGCTTCGGGCAGCGTCCCTTGGTCCGGGTAGGACGATACAACCAGACCAGGTCACCTTGCAGGAACCCTTGGCTGTTGGCTTGCCTATCATATCTGGTCTTCATGCGGTCGCTCGCCTTCTGGATGTTCTGGCGAGCCATCTCGTGCACGTCGTGGAGGCGGTCCACCAGGTTCTCCACATACTCGTTCACCGGCTGCTTCACCTCCGGAGGGCTTCCGAAAGCCAGGTCACAAGGGAGGCGTAACTCTCGACCGAACATTAAGCTGGCTGGCGTCATCCCAGCTGTGTCGTGTGTGGACGAGCGATAGGCCAGCAAGAACAGTGGCACCTTGACGTCCCAGTCTCGCTGATGGCTGGCCACGACCTTCCTCAGGTGTTCCTCTAAGGTCTTGATGTACCTTTCGACCATGCCATCCGATTGGGGATGTAGAGGCGTAGTGCGAGTCTTGTTCACCCCAAGCCTTTGTAGTGCCTCCTGCATTAGGTTGGACTCAAAGTTGGTACCCTGGTCACTGTGTAGCTCTAACGGCACCCCAAATCGACAGAACACTTGCTCCACGAGGCAGTCTGTGATTGTCTTTGCCTCTTGGTTTGGGATGGCATACACCTCCGGCCACTTGGTGAAGTAGTCCACGACCACCATTAGGTACTTGTTGCCTCGGTCGGAAACTGGGAACGGTCCAGCAATGTCAACGGCGATCCGTTCGAATGGCGCTCCGACGTTGTACTGCTGCATGCGACCCCGGCTCCTCGTCTGGGGGCCACGACTCGCCGCGCACACGTGACACTGACGGCACCATCTCTCAGCATCTGCTCGGAGCCTCAGCCAGTAGTAGCGCTGCCGTAGTTTGTCAATCGTTCGGTTCGCTCCCAGGTGTCCTCCCGTAGTACCGGCGTGCACTTCCTCCAGGACTTCCGGGACCTTACTCCGGGGAAGTACCAACTGCTCTCTCTGCGTCTTCCCATCGGGTGATTCCCATACCCGGAACAGCACGCCCTCTCTGGTCTTCAACGAGTCCCATTGGGCCCAGTACGACTTGTAGGTGGCGCTCCTCGGTGCGATGTCCTCCCAGGTTGGTCTCATCCCTGCCTCCACTTCCCTCAAGAGTGGCCCCAAGTCTGCGTCCGCCAGCTGCTCCCTCCTCAGGCCTGCGCTATCCCAGCCTTCAGCAGGCACTGCCACAACTACTCGGACTGCTGCGGCACGCTCCTTCTCTTCCACTCTTGTGCACTGGCCGCACTCTTCTGGACAGGGTCTTCGGGACATGGCGTCTGCGTTACCATGACTCTTCCCTCTACGATGTTCCGAGGTGAAGTTGTACTCCTGCAGCCTCTGGACCCAACGTGCTGTCTGGCCTTCCAAGTTCTTAAAGGTCAATAGCCAGGTTAGGGCGGAATGGTCAGTCCTCAGGTGGAATGGCTGACCGTACAGGTACTTGTGGAAGTGCTCCAATGTCTTTACTACCGCCAGTAACTCCCGTCGGGTGACGCAGTAGTTCTTCTCTGCCTTGGATAGCGTCTTGCTGTAATAGGCTATCACCCGCTCATGGCCGTCCTGGATCTGCGACAGGACACCTCCAATGCAATGGTCGCTGGCGTCGGTGTCCACAATGAAGGTGCCACCCGGTTGTGGGAAACCCAAAATTGGAGCACTGCACAGGGTCTCCTTTAGGTGCTGGAAAGCGTTTTCTGCGTCCTCCGTCCACACATAAGGCCGGTGTTCCTCTGTCAGGCGGGTGAGGGGTTTTGCGATGTTGGAGAACCCCTTTATGAAGCGCCTGTAATAACTGCACAGCCCCAGGAAACTGCGCAATTCTTTCTTATCCTTTGGGCGAGGCCAATCTCTCACAGCCTGCGTCTTCTCCGGGTCTGTGGCCACTCCGGTTGCTGAGACTATGTGGCCCAAGTAGTTAACTTCCTTGCGGAAGAGCTGGCACTTCTTCGCGTTCACCTTCAAGTTGGTCGCTTGCAGTCTCTGTAGCACCTTACTCAGATTCTCGAGGTGATCTTCAAAAGTCTTCCCGACGATGATGATGTCGTCCAGGTATAGCAGGCAGGCATCGTAAGTCAGCCCTCTCATCACTGACTCCATGAGGCGCTGGAAGGTAGCTGGTGCATTGCAGAGGCCAAAGGGCATAACCGTGAACTGCCAGAGCCCTTGGCCCGTCGAGAATGCAGTCTTCTCCTTGTCTCTCGGGTCTAGAGCTACCTGCCAGTAGCCCGACTTCAAGTCCAGGGTCGAGAA
Organism: Mantis religiosa; assembly: GCA_030765055.1. NCBI lineage: Eukaryota > Metazoa > Arthropoda > Insecta > Mantodea > Mantidae > Mantis > Mantis religiosa. The sequence continues at coordinate 15,832,684 of CM060952.1, forward strand.
CCACTGTGCACCAGCTAGCGTGTCCAGGGTGTCGTCAATCCGGGGTAAGGGAAAACAGTCCTTCCGGGTGACGGCGTTCAACTTTCTGTAGTCTACGCAGAAGCGCAGCTCGCCGTTCTTCTTTGTCACCAAGACTACAGGGGAACACCAAGGGCTGTCAGACTCTTCAATCACTCCCCTGGATCTCATGTCCTCCAGCATGTCTCGCACCGCCCCTTGCTTCGCCAGCGGAACGCGTCTATGTGGTTGCCGAATAGGCCGGGCGTCTCCGGTGTCGATGCGGTGAAGCACTTTGTCCGTGCGGCCGTAGTCACTATCACCTTGGCTGAAGACGCGCTGATGCCGTCTTAGCAGTTGTCGAACCTTCTCCAACTGTTCTGTGGTCAGGTGGTCGGCCGCCCTCTCCACCAAGCCTTCTAGCCGGGGCCCCAGGTGTTGCTTCGGCGCTGGCTCTAGTGTCTCGTTGATAGCTGTTACGCTCACCACGGGCTCACACATTCCCAACTCCGTCCCGGCCTGGACGTCGTGGTCGGCGTCCGTAGGATTTAGCAGTCTCACGGGCACCTCCTCTCGGCACGGCAGCAATGCCCTGGCTACACACAGTCCGTTTACAGGCGTCTTCTGGTCCAGCATCATGTTCCTGGTTCTCTGGCCTTCCAGTCGCGCCGTCACCACCACCTCGCTCCTCGCGGGAACAACCACGTCTTCGTCCAAGACGACCCTGCAAATTCCAAGGCGCTCTTCGGGTTGACGGAGTATAACCTCTTCTCCGTTAAGCCGCAGGACCTTCTTGCCGACGTCGACCGTCGCCTCATGGCTCCTGAGGGCATCCAGTCCCAGGATCTCCTCCTCAGCCACCTTCGCGACGAACACCCACAGACGCACGGCACTCCGTCCCAAGTTCAGCTCCAGCAAGGCCTCCCTCTCCACAGGCAAGGTGTCGCCCGATGCCGTGACAAGCTGGTATGGCCGGCTTGGCTTCCTTGTTGGCAAACCCTTCGCCACGTCAGGTCTGATGATGGTCACGGACGCCCCGGTGTCCACCAGCACGCGGCACGGCTTTCCTCTTATCCAACCGTCCGCGATGAGGCTGTCATCCATACGCCGGCTGACGGCGCGCAGTGTCACTCGAGGGGATGGTGGTGATGGCGCCGACGTGCCCCTCTCCACGACGGCCCTTACTCGTTTTCCGGCTGCTCTTCCTGGCGTGGGCAGTCTCTCTGTAGGTGTCCGGGCTGTCCACACCCCCAACACAGGCCACTAGGTGTTCGCCGGCGTCCTTCAGCTGGTCTTCTGTCTCCGGCGTAGCGGACACTCCTCGTTCTCGACGTCGGAATAGATGTTACTTTGGCCGCCTCCATCCTTAATGCCGCTGTCAGCGCCTCGTGTATGGTTTTATATTCGCCGAGCATTAGGCGCTGACGAATCTCCGTGTCCCGTACCCCGTCGACAAAATTGTAGGCGGCTTCCCGGGATACGAACTCCAGTGGCAGGTCAACCAAGGCCTTGCTAGCCAGCTGCTCGATGGCTATGGCGAACTCCTGCAGCGTCTCCCCCGGCTGCTGCGACCTTGCCTTTAGCTGGCTTCGGTATGCTGCGGCTAAGCGGTGGTTCCCGAAGCGATTCTCCAGGGCCTCCCAGATGTCCTTGGGCGCCGCCATCGTCTGCACCGCGTTTAGCACTTCCGCGGCCCGTCCCTGGAGGCTGGCTATTAACTGTGTAGCCTCCTCCTCCGGTGACCACCTGTTGTGCCTGGCCACTGTGTCGAACTGGCGGCGGAAGACTTCAAACGTTGACGCGCCGTCATACTTGGGAGGTTTGACGCGCGCAGATGTTGTGTCGCGTCCCGGCGCGTCGGGCTTCAAATCCTTCAACCTCCTGCCGACGACGTCCTCCACCATTGCGTTCAGGGACTTGACGCTGCTGTCAGCCTTCCCTTCCAGGTTGTTAATGCGGTTCGCAAGGTCTTCGACGTCTTCCACCACGGCGTCCAGGGTCTTGGCGTTATTGTCGGCCTTTTCCTCTAAGTCATTAAGGCGGTCGTCTACTTGGCCCATCCGCTTGCCCAACTCCGTCACGTCATCCCTCACGCCGGCCAACTGTTCTTGAAATTTGGCGGCGAGAGCCTCGTTCGCCACCTTCATTTCCGTGGTCAGTTCGGCCATCTTTGAGGTCATTGTCGTGGCCAAGTTGTTGTTAGCCGTTTCTGTTTTTGCAGCGAGGTTTTCATTTGCCGTCTTCATTTGTTTCAACTCGGCGGTGAGGTTGTCGTTGGCCGTCTTCATTTGTTTCAACTCGGCGGTGAGGTTGTCGTTGGCCGTCTTCATTTCCATCATTTTCTCCAAAATCTTTTCCAATGCCGCGTCCATGGTTGTAATGTTCGGTGATGTTTTCCCGCTTCCTGACACCAGTTGTGACTTTGTGGGTTCGTGGAATGAAAAGTCCAATTTCACCACTCAAAAATGTTCTTTATTTCCACCGACTTACAGTTAAATACTTGCCAATTACACAAAATTACGTAATGCACACAATTACGATTCACCAGTTCGTCCGTTACCGTTCCGATGCACGTACACACTAACACACTGTCTGTCTCTCTGAAACCCTTTTTATAAGCATCTCGTCGTATTCTCGGCGTCTCTGGTATCCAGGCGAATATTCCAGATGATAGAAGAAGGGGAGAGAAACGTCCAGGGACGGGTGACATTCCTTTAACCACCCTTCAGTTAGTGACAGAGACTAATGGGAGGCGTGGCTCCGCTCCCTCCGGTTTCCCCACACAGCTGTGCCGTCATACCTTCCGCTAATTGGGTGACAATATGTTCTGAAACAAATGACGGTAGAACCATTAAAGGAAATATATCCTGCTAATGAATGGCTACATATTTACACTGACAGCTCCAGCTTACCAACTAATGGTGGTCCTGGCGCTGGTACAATATGCCCACTCTTCTGTTTATACAAAAGATTAAGTTTAAATTTTTCAAATTTTGAAAGAGAAATTTTGGAAATCCTTCAAAGCTTGCAAAATCTTCTATATCATATAAATAAGTTTGAAAAGGTTGTAATATTATCTGACTCTAAACCAGCTATAACATCTGAAAACCTAAATATTGCACATTTCGTAAGTTCATAAAACAGATAATTTAAATAAGGTATTAATACTTCAATGGATACCAGAACATTGTGGAATACATGGTAATAAAACAGCTGACTATCTAGCCAAAAAGGCAGTAAAACTATGCGGAACTCATTTGAACCACAAATTACCACTCTATCAAAAGAATAATATCAAACATATAATCAAAAAATTAAATAAGATAACAAACAAGAGGAAAACTATGAGAAAATTTATGTAAGAGCATGACTAGAATCAATACACTACTAATAAAATCCTCTGTAGTAACTTTTGAACTTCTAACAGTCCATGACTTTCTGAATAAACATTTAGGATTGGTATAGCGAGGTCTCCTCTGTGCCCTTTCTGTATACTTAAAGAAGATATGGATGGAGCTGCCCAACCTTTAGTCAATGGACCAACATAACATCAAAATACTGGATTACTATTGGCCCAAGACAAGAAGGCAAGCTAGAGGAATGTGTATCGAATTCACTTTTGCTGTCCGTACGCTGTTTATCCTCCCCTTGCGAGTATGACAAAGATGGAAGGCTCGTTTAAAATGCACAAATGTTGTCACATAATTCGCCTATGCATAATACTTATTACTGCAGAAAACATTAGATCTGACAGCATGGGTGCCTCATATGCACTCTCACTCACTCATTTCCTAGTAAACAGACCCGTTACCGGAGCAGATAAACAGTTGAAGCTCCTCTGTCCATTTCCCTCTAGCCTTCTTGTCCTGGGCATACAGTACAAGAGAGTCAACTACTTAACATTAAACACCAACCAACCACATTCCACAATGGCTATACAGTCATTATATTCCAGTATTCCAAGAAGAATTGCAGCTCCAGTTCGGGCCAATGGGTGTCCAACCCATTATTAACAGCCCATTCCAAAGTGGCAAGGGCGTTCACATTACTTTACCCATAACGACTTACAACGTATAAATGGTTTAAGTCGTGGCTTTTGTGGCTACCAACTTTTTGTACAATCTATGGAAATTAAATATTCTCTCACATGAGCTGTGTGTAGGACAAGGTTGACAAATTAGAGCAACCGGATGGAGACCCGTAGATCTGTGTTTCAAATACCGGCTATGGCATTGAATATTTCTAGATACTACCTTTCTAACCTTGTCCGACACTATATTCCCATAACAATTCAAGCTAGCCCCCCTCTGCTGAGTTGCGGTAGCGTGTCCGCCTCACGTTCAGCAAGTTCCGAAATCGAATCTCGGGCAGATTGACTTAACAGAATAAATTTTTCCAGGGGTTTCCCACGTCCTGAAAATATGAGTGCCAGATAACTCTAACTTCTATGTACCTGTACTCATTTGAACATCATTTCATTCATCGTCCGATATGACTTAACGTTGGAGATTTTCTCTTATCCTGAAAGACGAATGTCTGGTAACTCTAAGCTCTATGTACCCTGTACTCATTTGAACATCATTTCATTCATCGTCCGATATGACTTAACGTTGGAGGTTTTCTCTTGTCCTGAAAGATGAATGTCTGGTAACTCTAAGCTCTATGTACCCTGTACTCATTTGAACATCATTTCATTCATCGTCCGATATGACTTAGCGTTGGAGGTTTTCCCTTATCCTGAAAGATGAATGTCTGGTAACTCTAAGCTCTATGTACCTGTACTCATTTGAACATCATTTCATTCATCGTCCGATATGACTTAGCGTTGGAGGTTTTCCCTTATCCTGAAAGATGAATGTCTGGTAACTCTAAGCTCTATGTACCCTGTACTCATTTGAACATCATTTCATTCATCGTCCGATATGACTTAACGTTGGAGATTTTCTCTTATCCTGAAAGACGAATGTCTGGTAACTCTAAGCTCTATGTACCCTGTACTCATTTGAACATCATTTCATTCATCGTCCGATATGACTTAACGTTGGAGGTTTTCTCTTGTCCTGAAAGATGAATGTCTGGTAACTCTAAGCTCTATGTACCCTGTACTCATTTGAACATCATTTCATTCATCGTCCGATATGACTTAGCGTTGGAGGTTTTCCCTTATCCTGAAAGATGAATGTCTGGTAACTCTAAGCTCTATGTACCTGTACTCATTTGAACATCATTTCATTCATCGTCCGATATGACTTAGCGTTGGAGGTTTTCCCTTATCCTGAAAGATGAATGTCTGGTAACTCTAAGCTCTATGTACACTGTACTCATTTGAACATCATTTCATTCATCGTCCGATATGACTTAGCGTTGGAGGTTTTCCCTTATCCTGAAAGATGAATGTCTGGTATGTCTAAGCTCTATGTACCCTGTACTCATTTGAACATCATTTCATTCATCGTCCGATATGACTTAACGTTGGAGGTTTTCTCTTATCCTGAAAGATGAATGTCTGGTAACTCTAAGCTCTATGTAGCCTGTACTCATTTGAACATCATTTCATTCATCGTTCGATATGACTTAACGTTGGAGGTTTTCCCTTATCCTGAAAGATGAATGTCTGGTAACTCTAAGCTCTATGTACCCTGTACTCATTTGAACATCATTTCATTCATCGTCCGATATGACTTAGCGTTGGAGGTTTTCCCTTATCCTGAAAGATGAATGTCTGGTAACTCTATGCTCTATGTACCTGTACTCATTTGAACATCATTTCATTCATCGTCCGATATGACTTAGCGTTGGAGGTTTTCCCTTATCCTGAAAGATGAATGTCTGGTAACTCTAAGCTCTATGTACACTGTACTCATTTGAACATAATTTCATTCATCGTCCGATATGACTTAGCGTTGGAGGTTTTCCCTTATCCTGAAAGATGAATGTCTGGTATGTCTAAGCTCTATGTACCCTGTACTCATTTGAACATCATTTCATTCATCGTCCGATATGACTTAACGTTGGAGGTTTTCTCTTATCCTGAAAGATGAATGTCTGGTAACTCTAAGCTCTATGTAGCCTGTACTCATTTGAACATCATTTCATTCATCGTTCGATATGACTTAACGTTGGAGGTTTTCCCTTATCCTGAAAGATGAATGTCTGGTAACTCTAAGCTCTATGTACCCTGTACTCATTTGAACATCATTTCATTCATCGTTCGATATGACTTAACGTTGGAGGTTTTCCCTTATCCTGAAAGATGAATGTCTGGTAACTCTAAGCTCTATGTACCCTGTACTCATTTGAACATCATTTCATTCCTCGTCCGATATGACTTAACGTTGGAGGTTTTCCCTTATCCTGAAAGATGAATGTCTGGTAACTCTAAGCTCTATGTACCCTGTACTCATTTGTACATCATTTCATTCATCGTCCGATATGACTTAACGTTGGAGGTGTTCTCTTATCCTGAAAGATGAATGTCTGGTAGCTCTAAGCTCTATGTAGCCTAGTCTCATTTGAACATCATTTCATTCATCTTCGATATAACCAACTTTGGAGGACAAAAAATATTAACGAACTGCCGTAATCGGCATTTGAAACATGGAACTCCCGGTCTCTGACCAGTTGTTCTTAACTACTGAGCTTCCATGGTAACATGCCTGTATGACATTAAATTCTGCAACAGTCTCGGTGTTTTTCAAATTGTGGTTCAAATCCCAGCTATGGTATTCAATTTTTCAGATTGACTCTACGTCTCCAAACCTTGGTCTATGCACGCCTCGTGTGAAAGAAAAAATAATTTCTATTTATAATAACAATTCAAGCTTTGTTTTGTAAAGACGCTATATTTTAATGAAGTCAGGTGTTCAGTGTGTGTTTTTGTTTGTACAGGGAGGTTTGGCCGAGTGATCGTAACCCCCAAGAAAGGCTTAGACATGCTACGGCGGGACGTGTGGTCGGAACTTCTTCTCCTCGACGAAATCGTCCAGAACACGACCGTCTACTGGGAGGATGGAGAAACGTTCACGTATAAGGACATATGTGCCCGCTGGATTGACGAGTGCTTTCACAACGACATCCTCAACCTCCACCACGTGATAGATGAGGTGGAGAACCGGACTTTAAACCTTACCTTCCCCATCATGTTCAACCCCGTCACCTGGGAGGCCCACACGTTCCCTGTGTACTTCGGAGGGACCGTCGTCAATGAAGATGGCCTCATCGTGAGCGTCCCATCCGTACAGCTTGTGTACTTCGTTCGGGCCGACACCAAGAGACAGGACGCAAGGTAAGCATACTGTCTACCCTCTACCAAGTACTACACCTCTCCACCCACCAACAACTTTCAGTTGAAATAATCTCTTTAGAAAGGCATCCCTGAATGGCTGAACGAAATTGTAAACTTCATCCTCCGCCCAAAACAGTCATCTGCATGATCAATATTTCAAAGTTGCTTTTTTTTTTTTTTTTCCATGAAACGTCTAACGATTTTGTCTAAAACATTGTACCTGGTGAGTCAGCCGCACCTTATTCGTTTGGAAGGTAGGCCCCCCCATCAAATGACATGTGTGCATTAGTCCAGTTTTGCTTGACATTCTTAGACAAAGGAATCCGCAAAATTCAGAGTAATGGTAGTGTAAGGGACAAAACGTACTGATCGCTAAAGTACAGTCCAAAAACATACGACTGCTTTGCTGAGAGTGAATTCCGGTTTCCAGCCGATTTTACAAACTTTTTATTAGAGTATACATGACAAAGTAATTCAGTAAACGCCTCGGAAAAGATGAACCTATCATATGAGTACTTTGTGTGTTCGTAGAATTAAAAGGCCGAGTTGCAGAGATTAAAAATCTCCTTTATTTTCGTAGAGATACACTGTTCAATTCTCACGTAACAATATTACATCACATATACACAGTCTTCCAAGGTCTATGACAATAACAAACCGTGACACCTGATTACATTATCTCTTGTTACACAACTCTCCACTTTGCGAGCCGTCACGTCCTTAAATACCTAATTCGTAACTCCAGATGGTTCCAAAGTTAGCCAGAAGCGAACAATTTCTATCAGTCCAGAAATGTCCAATCATTCTATCACATTCTAGAAGCGTAACGTAATCTATGCCGGCCAGTCCTTTACCTCAGTTATCGCTGCCCGCCGGCGCTTGTTTACAATAGCCGCGCTATCGTTAACTGCTTAGCAAGGTTCATTATTACCATGAAATTTTATCCGCCGACTGTCCTCTTATTTGTGCCGAAACTGTTATGCCTGTTGCCGTGACAATATTATCAAACAACGGTTTATTTACATTTTTGCCTGAATTACATCTCGTGCAACTCAATTAATATGCATAAGAGCTTTTGTCATTTAAGTAATAATATTAAAACGCCCAGCAAATCATTAAAACTGTCTTAAAAGGCTAAATCACGTACGAGAACTCGCGAGGTGGCAAAGGTACAGCGCCAGGCATACAAGTCGTACTACTGAACGCACAACGTGCTATCAGACAAGCCTCGAAATAGCTGAACAGGATCATGACTCTCCTATGCTCTAACTTCCAGTGACACAGGTTCGAGTCTCAGTATTGTAATTATTTTATGTTGATCTAAACCGATCTTCTAACATTTTTTTTATTTTATTTTTATTTTTATTCTACATTCTTATGTTCCGATTACTTGAATCTATATCGGAACCTAAATTAACATTCTAACATTTTGTCTTTATCTTTACATTTAATTTAACTTTGATTATAATTTTGTAGACAAATTATATCTAATTAACTGCTTAACTTTGCAGTTGCCTAACCTATCAGTCATCATTGCTTCTTGATGACTGAACCTAACCTAAGTGTAGATTGAACATTTATGCGTTTGTTTATGTTTTAATATATTGCTGTCAAGTCTCGAATTCATACTCTTCTATAAGGAGTTCCTTCTATCTATGTTTCCAATCCTGTGATATTTTGTAGCCCGATGCTTTCCTCAAGTTCCTCATCTATGTCATCTAAATCTGCCAATGTTTGCTCAAATATACGACTTAGGTCTCTTCGCTGCTCCTGTCTTTCGATTAGCCTTATGGATCTTCTTACTGGTACCAATGTGGCAGTTCTCTCAGGTTCCCTATGTCTGCGATCCCTAGATAGGGTGTACTCTTTCCATGTCTTTGATGATATATAGTTCGTTAGTTCATCAAGTTTCTTAAAATCTACCTCGTTTCTTACAATTGTCCAAGTGTTTTTGCCTTGAAGCTCCTGTCTTAATTCGCCAACTTGATTGTCATGTATTCCACACTCAAAAGTTTGATGTTCTGGCGTATCATCTATTTCACATATAGTGCATAGCCTTGTTTCTTTTCTTCCTATTCTATGTAAATAGGTGGCATATGGTCCATGACCGGTTATAAATTGTATAATTCCTTTGGACGGGTTGAAATGCTTCATTTTCAATCTTTCATTTATATCTGGTAGTATTTCATGTACTCTACGGCCCTCTTCTATATTATCCCATTCATGCTGCCAGTCCTTTAAAAGTTTCCTTCTTATCTGCCATCTAGTTTCACACTCCTCTCCTATTATTTCAGCTACTTTCTCTCTGTCCTTCTTCTTACGCCAATAGTCCGCTCCTCTAAATCTTATTAATAGATCCATTGGCCATATTCCGAGTATTACAAGTAGCGCCATGGTGGGGGGTTAGTCTTTGTAGCTCCTGAATATCTTAATAATATTTGTCGTTGAGTTCTCCTAATTAATATTACATTCCTTTTATTTGTTAATCTGTGCGTCCATGTACTGCTGCCATATGACATTATTCCTACTGCTATACTGGTGTGGTATATTTTAATCACATCATGTGAGATATTAATGGTTCTTTGTACTATTGAAGTTAGCTTGCCCATAACACCTAGTGTTTTTGGTCTTATATACTCTATGTGTTTCTGAAAGGTTAAATTTTCGTCTATCATTATTCCCAGATATTTATAGTAGCTTTTTCTTGAGATCACTGCATCGTACATCATGTCATGTACTTTTTCAATGATTTCCGGTGTCGTTACAGTTTTTGTACGTCCTTCGCGTAGATCGTCTTGGACGCCTTCACGGCCACGCTTAAAAACGGCCGTATATTTCTTCACAGTGGAAACTGAAGGTGAAGAGTCACCATACACATTCACAATCCGCAAATTAATTCATGTAGATGCTAAACCTTTTACGAAGAATTTTATCAAGCAGAATACTTGAATGTCTCCATTTTCAAAGTAATGCACACTCCCACTGCTTCAAACAACGACCTACAGTCACTGCCGTCTGGGATGACTTGTAATTTTACCTAGGGTATATCAATATGTCCCCAGGTCAGGGGATCTGGGAGGCCACAGAACTTTTGAGATAATTCGATTATCAAAGAAACAGGTTACAAGTTCCATGGTGTCATTAGATGTATAACACGTTGCTCCACTTTGCTGGAGATAACCTTCTCTCAATTCGATATCACCCAGCTGCCCCACAAATGTCTTGAAGATACCCATATAAACTTCAGTGTCTACAGTCGTATCAAAGAAAATGCGACCAAAGATCCATAGATGCTGGTGTAGGACACTTCCAAAATTTCTCTGAGATGCAATGCGAGGGCTGTTCAATAAAGAATGATCATAATTTTTATGGTCATAATTTTTTGCACTAAAATTCAAACTTATTATGTTCTGTTAGCTTAATGTGAAACAAACGCGCCCTAGTAGTTTCATTGTTGGTACTCCTGGTTCGTGCCTGTGAGAACCAATCAAGTTCAGATATTTTCAGTACCGCCTACCACTGTAATGGAGGTAACACGCGAGGAACAATCTGCTGCTTTGAAATTCTGCTTTGTCTCGACAAATCTTCAGTTGAGGCCTATAAAATGTTACAGGAGGCCTATGGAGAGTCTTTTCTGCCCTACATCATAGCTTGAAGGTGGCTTAAAATGTTTAAAGAGGGGAGACAATCAATTTCAAAGGAAGGTGGACCCGGTGCTCCAGTTACTGCTCTTACTCAAGAAAACATCAACACTGCTGCTGCCATTGTGAGAGAGGATCGACGAATTACCTTAAGATCACTTTCTGAAATACTGAACATTTCATTGTGTGCCACCCACACGTTGGTGACAGAAACATTACACATGAGACGTGTTTGTGCGCGATGGGTTCCAAGACTGTTGATTCCCGAACAAAAGGACATTCGCATGCAGTTAAAGTTGATGTTAGAGGAAGATCCGGAGGTTCTTTCAAACGTAATCACTGCTGATGAAACTTGGCTATATCATTTTGATCCTGAGAGCAAACAGCAAAGCTCAGTGTGGAAATCTCCTTCATCATCAACCCCCAAAAAAGTAAAAGTGGTTGCTTCTGCTGGGAAAGTTATGCTCATCTCATTCTTTGATATTCATGGAATGGTTTATCAGCATGTTGTACCTGCACACACATCAGTAACTGGACAATATTACAGCGGTCCTGAAAACATTGCAAATCCATATCAGGCGTAAAAGACCACATTTCCGTGAAGCAGGCTGTATGCTACACCACGATAATGCGCGGCCACATATTGCCAATGTTGTTGCTGAATATCTTGCAAAAATCAACGTGTAGTGCATCCCTCACCCTCCCTATAGTCCGGATTTAGCCCCATGTGACCTTTTTCTATTCCCTAACTTATAAACGCCTTCGTGGGAGGCATTTCTTTATTGAACAACCCTCGTAGTGTAACGTAATCTCCCAATTGTGTATTATATTCTCCCAAAGTTGCACGTGTGTCCTATTATTGGTACAAACGTTATGATCTATTGAAATGGTAATTATATTGCCTTAAAAACATACATTTTCAAATAGAAAAAAAAAAGATTTTGTACCGTTTGATTACCTTAGCAAACTTCAGGCCAAATATTATTTGTTAATAAGCTAATAAGGTGCTTAGAAAATCAGATAAAATCTCAAAGAGCATTATATTCGTCTACTTCATCGAAGAATTGATAAAGTGGAAAGGAACTGGATGATAACCTGAAATTTAGTATAGAGTCTAAAATCAATATGACAAAGGAAAGCATAGGAAACTTGAAATAATTTTCATTTGTTTTTCGCAAACATTATCGAAGGAAGGAAACTCGTTAACTGACTCAAAGTTTGCATATTGTTAATATTATTATACAATGCAATGCGAGTCTGTTATATTTGCAGAGGATAACGCTAGAGCTTTTGTATTTCTTGTGAACTTCCTGGCTAGTCCATCCGTTCCATGTAGAGCATAACACTTCCATGACCTATCATTTCCTCTAATGAAAAAGTTTTTATACAAAATCCTTCATCCATTATAACCCGAGCATGTGATCCGACACATTACACGATTTACCAGCGTTCCATTGTTTAGGATACTGTAGTTCCAAAACGTTTGAGGTCACATGACTCTCTCCATTCCTAGAAATGGATTTATTAATTTCCTTCTTCATGTAGCTGACTTAAGTGATAGTCAGACCCTATTAGAGCTGGTCGATAAGTGACGGCTTTGAAATTGCATATGATCAGCAGCAGTAAAATAAATAGTGACTTCCTATTTTATAAAACTATTTATTAAACACTTATTTATTAAAGTGTTGGAATTTTCACACCATCGGCAAATATCTAGTGCATAATGAATAAATTTATTTTATATTAATTGCGTATTTCAACATTTTTGTTCCGTAAAATTGTGTTTACCCCTTAAGGTTTAGCACTTATAAAAGCCAATCATCCAAACTAACAATATTTCATTGCTTATTCCCAGAAAATTAAAGATATAAATTTCATTTTGATATGAACTAATTTCGGACGATGAATGAAATGATGTTCAAATGAGTACAGGGTACATAGAGCTTAGAGTTGCCAGACATTCATCTTTTAGGATAAGGGAAAACCTCCAACGTTAAGTCATATCGGACGATGAATGAAATGATGTTCAAATGAGTACAGAGTACATAGAGTTTAGAGTTACCAGACATTATCTTTCAGGATAAGAGAAAATCTCCAACGTTAAGTCATATCGGACGATGAATGAAATGATGTTCAAATGAGTACAGAGTACATAGAGCTTAGAGTTACCAGACATTATCTTTCAGGATAAGAGAAAATCTCCAACGTTAAGTCATATCGGACGATGAATGAAATGATGCTCAAATGAGTACAGGGTACTTAGAGCTTAGAGTTACCAGACATTCATATTTCAGGATAAGAGAAAACCTCCAACATTAAGTCATATCAATGTTGAATGAAATGATGTTTAAATGAGTACAGGGTACATAGAGCTTAGAGTTACCAGACATTCATCTTTCAGGATAAGGGAAAACCTCCAAAGTTAAGTCATATCAGAGGATGAATGAAATGACGTTGAAATGAGTACAGGGTACATAAAGCTTAGAGTTACCAGACATTCATCTTTCAGGATAAGAGAAAACCTCCAACATTAAGTCATATCGGACGATGAATGAAATGATGTACAAATGAGTACACGGTACATAAAGCTTACCAGACATTCATCTTTCAGGATAAGGGAAAACCCTGAAAAAATCATCACCCTGGCCAAAGCTAGAATTTGGGACCTTACACCCGCTACCACCACGCTACAGCGGTGGGCTAATAAATTATAGTATATAGATATCTCAAAAGCATACAAAATGTAAGTGAAGTGAACAGTTAGTACCTAGAGTGGAAGACTGTTGTACAGAAGGTCATAGTTTTCAGACCTTTAAGTTGTAGATCCTGTTAAGAAGAGAGAAACCACTCGATTCAATTGCCAGGTTGAAACTACTGCATAGTCCAAGGGTTATATTGTTATTTGTGTCCTTTCACCCTACTTTGTTGATCAACATGTTCAGTGATGAGCTATGTGTGGCAAGTGATGGTACATACTCTCTAGGAAGTTGTTGGTTCCCTTATGACATCATGTCCGCTACTTGACGAGGTTTACAGACTCCCACTGAGAATCACACGTTCCCTTGTCTCACAGTTTTGTGAATACCAGACAGCTTTTCTTAACAAACAATACAATGAATAACACATTTTCATTTTAAACCCTTCTCGGAATAGTTGTTGTGTGCCCTTGTCTGTCAGTATTCCATGATATTGGTTTCGCTTTTTTATTTAGTTATATACCCAGAGTTTCATGCACAGCTTACCTCGTTGCTCCTCTCTTTATCAAGTTGTACAATGATCTGGAAGATTTAAGGGTGAATCCTGCGCTTTATAGATTATAGTTGTAATTTAATTCAGTTCTAAATACCCGAAATAAATAATAGATAGATCTTCTGTATTTTATTTCTTCACACTAGCCGTATACAGTCCAATGTTTTGGATTGATAGTGTCGACCTGAAAAATTCATTGCCAGGGATCTCCTGGTTTCCGGCCAGTCGCTCTTACCCATTGAGCTACCATGGTCAAGTTGCCGTCGTGACATTAAATTCTGGACGGAAACCAGTAGATCCGTGGTTCATATCCCGGCCGTGGAATTGAAATTTTTATGTCGACTCTATCAATCCAATACCTTAGCCTATATACGACTAGTGTGAAGAAATGAATAATTTCCATCAATTAACTAAAATAATAACAGTTAAATGATGAAGCCTGGGACTCAAGTACTTACGATAGTAAGTCGCCACAAACTGTGTATCTCGAATGCAAGAGCCCCTAGTGGTTTACTGGGGAAATATGAGTCAATTTGAGAATTTAATAGCATGATGGCAAGATGGTCATGGTAGCTCAATGGGTAAGAGTGACTAGACGAAAACCAGGAGATCCGTGGTTCAAATCTCAGCCGTGGCACTGAATTTTTCATGTCAACTCTATCAGTCCGATAGAATATGAAATATCCACAGAAACCTAACCTCTTCGTCGATTGATATGCTGCATTGTCCGTAAATACTCTTTAACGATGCAAAAAGCGGAGTGGTCAAGGAATTTCTAGATAATAATAGTGGGTGAAACCTGTGTACCTTCTTCCATATTTATTTAAGAGAATAAAGCTACATATTGGTCACATAAAGTAGAGTCCCGTAACATGTTCAATTAAATAATATTGCACTTCAAGCCACCACGTCAAGTTGTCTGAAAAATACACAACATACAGAAGTGTCCAAATTATTAGACTAAGCTGAATTTCAGTCATAAAATTTAACATATTTCAATCTAACTCCAAATTAGTGACAGCATAGAATGTAACAATGATTTAATGATTCTTTAAAATCATTTAGGGATATTTTATGATGATTTGTGGGATGTTTTGTAAGCTTAAGTTGGCATAACTGCTAAGTTGACTGTCAGTTGCGGTGAGAGTACATTTATTGTATTTCATAAGTGCTCACGAAAGTTTATTTGACATTTCAAACATTTATCTTCAGAAATGTTGGCTTTATTTTGTCAATACACTTCTTCTGTATTATACTAAAGTTTTTAAAGTTCTATGCATGCAGTGAAAGACTAGAGAACCTGTGAGATTTAATGTTAAAGGAAATTTGAGGTTATGGGGAGGAAAATTGACTTATCACCTAATAAAATTGGTATTACAAGGACACTTAACAGCTGAAGGGCGGTATACACATAATGAAATAGCACAAATACTCAAAATATCACAAAAGTCTGTAGCAAGAATTAAACAAATGTTCGAAAACAATAAGATATATCAGGCACAGCGAAGTGGGAACTGCGGTAGAAAAAGCAAATTGAATCCTAGAGGTATAAGAAAAGTTACGGCTGAAGCACGCAGAAACCAAAAATCCACTAGTAGAGACTTGGAGGAATACTTTAGTAGCTAGAGCCTTAGAAGTATCAGCAAGAACTATCAGGAGAACCGTGTTCGATGACGGTTTGAAGGCTCGAAGACCTAGAATAAAAGCAAAGCTCACACCAGTTGTGACAAGAAAGAGACTCGACTGGGCAAAGGGACTTAAACATAAACATTGGTCTTTTTTGCCTGGAAAAAGGTAATTAAATTGCTACATTGTGTTACTCTTTCTCACAAAGATAATAATCACACTCAATTATGGATAATCTTCATAGACTATACAATGGTATTATTTCAATAACTTATTGAGTATATTGTTGACCAATAACTGCCATTTATATGGAGTTCTCTATCCAGGCGTGCTTTAGTGAAGAATCCAAGTTTAAAGTTCCTGACGAAAGCAGTAGTATGTCCGGAGGACAACTGAAGAAGAGTTTCATCCTCAGTGAGTGCAACCAACTGTGAAACACCCTTCTGGAGCGTTGTGTCTGTCCGTATACTGGAATATTGTACATTGTTGAGGGTATATTGGGGCAAGAAAAGTACCTAGAAGTTCTTCAAACTCGACTTCTGCCCCAGATAAGGGATTGATATGGAAATTATTCATGTATCTTTATGCACGATGGGGCTCTGTGTCACAAAGCCAAGAAAATAGCACAATACTTACGTGATTTAGATCTTTCAGTGCTTCCATGGCCAGGAAATAGTCCTGATACAAACTCGGTAGAGAATTTATGGTTCATTGTGAAGAAGAAAACAAATATTGCAAGTAAAACCCAACATAGTGAGACACTTATAAATATGTGGCATCATGATCCGGATATTACAAATAAGTGTATAACATTAGTTGAGTGCATACCTAACCGAATAAAAAGTTAATTTCCCCACAAAGGAATGTATACGAAGTATTGACTCAAGTTTCTGTGTCATATATATATGCATCTGAGAGCGTATGTACTACTGTTAAGTAAATAAATAAGGTTTTCAGAGATTTAGTCTAATAATTTGGCCACCTTTGTAGTCTGTGACGTTCAAACAAAGTAATCATTTAATATATCGGTCCTCTAACTTCTAATGCTATTATCTGTGTATCCCTAAGCAATTATTTTGCTGACCCTGCGAATGAACTTAATTATAAGTACAAAGTAAATAAAGCAAAACCTTCTTATATGAGAATTATTGGAAGGTATGCTATTTAGAACCTTCAGCGCAGACATCTGTACAACTTCAGTAAACTTTATTTGACACGTTTCGTTACTAAAACGTTTGTAGTCTTTAGATAAATGGCAGTTAAACATAAAAAAGCTCGATTATCGCTTTTTAAATTATCTTCTCTTTGTTAAGAGATACATCTCGGCCATCTATGTAAATTTATTGTAATAAAATGTAGATGGCTATTGTTTTATATGTGAGGAGTGGAGTAACCATTTGTACTCTTTGCAATAACAACTAATTTTTTCTACTTTACGGTATTCAACAAAAATTCACGGCCGTTTCCGTAAGTGTATGTTCTTTGTTGTTTCAAAATGTTATTATTCGAGTACAAGTTTCGAGTTTATAGCGCCGTGTTTATCAGAATGGATCGTCTTTTCAATGATAAGAGAATTTATCAAAATCGATTGACTAGTTTTTGGACATTACCCTACGTACACAAACAAACACTGTGTTTTTATAATATTAGTGTAGATTTAGAGTGTGTGCTAACGTAGTTTATTAAAAAATTACAATAAAGTAAATATTTATGATCTTAAAGTTAGTAAAATGTCTTGGCAAGCATATGGTATCATTATAACCTGTAAGCAGGTTCGATTCACCTGACTATTTTATACTCTATGGCAGTTGTCAACGTAAAATCACAGCTCCCTTCTCAAGAAGTACACGTTATTTTAAGTTTAACGTCCTTCAACCGGTTAGGTTATCCTGGACCATAAATGAATCGTAGTTCAAATTACTTCGCGTTCTAAGAGCTTACAGTTACCGACATCCATGTTTCAGGATAAGGGAAAATTGTGGTAAAAACCTTATCTAAATAACTCACGCTGGTCGAGATTTAACTGGGATCTCTAGAATGTGAGGCAGACTCGCGCTGGACTACAAAAGTTTTGCAAATCTTTTATGAACTGAAATTAAAAGGCGTACTAAAACCGTATATTCGATAGGAAGAAAATGATCTTTCAATTGTGAAAGAATTTAAAAAAAAAATCGATTAAGTGGTTTGTGAATTACCTTACATACATGTACAAGTATTCAAATTTCTCTGCTTATAACATCAACATAGAAGTGTAACAAACAATCAATTAGAATGTCACTATAAGTACCCATAGATGAAGTAATATAAGTAAATTCTCGAGCATGGTGTTTCCAAATGACAATACCAGGGATATACGAAAATAACTGCACTGTTTTCTCATTACTTGCTTGTGGTTAAATGCATTACCTGGTATTTGATGTGCTAATATTTAAATTTACATACTGCTTGTGTTTTATTAATTTATACTTTGTATAATATTACAATAGAATCTGGAATGAAGTATTTTAGAAAATTCAAAGGTAAAACCAAAGGGAATGGAGTAAATAAATACTATAAGAGTGAATGAACAATATAAAGGAAACAAATTTTTTAAAAGGAAAAGAGAAAGCTTAAAGCAGGAATGGGAGCAGTATGTCAGTAATGTGTCAAGAAAAAGAGGAATGCAAAAAATGCAAAAAAAGACAGATGTATTTATTATTGATAAATAATGCGATGTTAAACTTTAATAATTAGAGGATTTAAAATATAGGATGTAAAGAAAAGATAAGTAAAATCTTTGTGTAAACACTTTTTCCATATAGAAGATAAGATTATTATCTTTTTCGATCCATGGTCCACTTTCTATGTGGAAGAAATTTTGACAACATTGAAGCAGAGCAAGTGGGTGTCACCGAATTCTTCACATCAAAAATCAGAAACTGGTACCATTATGGGATAATAAACCTCGCTGAACAATGGGATTGGGATTAGGATTTCATTACGGAGGGGATTTGGTACCATTGTTCCTCTGTCCCCAAGTGGAGCACCCTCGGGAGGAAGGATGAGGTGAAGGAGACAGAGTGCGGCCGACACAAGTTGTCACGACAGTACAGAGGGCAGGGTCCCTGCAGTTTACTTGGATAGAGACTTCCCCCGACAGCCCAGGACAACGAATTCGCTACCCTACAGCGGGACGGCAACGAGCCGAGTAGCCGAGCCCCTGACGGTCCCACACAGGCGATCCGAGCCCCAAAGTCCCAGGCTGGCAGTCCCGAAATGGTCCCAGCAGAGGAGCAGAGACCGGTAACCGACGTACCGGAGGAGGAAGTAGTTTTCCTCAGAGCATATCATCCTGCCATGCACCGCCGAGACTCCCGCCGACACTTCTACTCTGAAAGAGACCACCAGATGAGAGATGATGATATGAAATGATAATGGAGATGAAATGGAGGGACAGGAAATTCTGGGGATGTAATTAGCCTACCCAGCATTAGTCTAGTGACCTGGGAAAATCCATAGTTCAGGTAGGTCGGCTACGGGAATCGAGACCGGGTCTCGGGAGTGCGGACCACAGACGAAACCGCCTCAACCATCCCGTTCAGTCACTGCACGATGGCTCAAGACCATAGAATCTAACGGTCTATACTTTCAAAATTAGTTAATTGCTTTCAGAACATATTTCAAATAATCGCTTTCCTTAAAAATGGCATTACTTATCAGACAGCATGTCCATTTAACCGACTCTTGTTTTGGAGTTGACACGCGGGAGTTGTACACTTGTAGGTAGCACGCAGACCACGGAGACAGTCTGTGACACCGCGTTTCCTGTAGTAGCACTTAACTCTAATATTTCTTGATGTCCATTTACATGAAACTTATACTAAACTCAAGAGTGGGCAGTCTGAGTTCATGAACCCCGCGACACTATTAGACAATCAACACGGTAAGCATTAATTCAAATTTATGGCTCCATGTAAAGTAGCGGTGTGTGGCATCTCTTTGACGTGGTCGCAGCTTCAAACCTGATGGAGGGCGATCAATGCTTTACTTTCTCTACTTCCTGAACAAAACGTGACTTACAAAGGAACGTGTTACTGACCCGCTTTTAAACATATATCCATCACTTCCGTTTCCTGTATTCTTCTTGTAGCTATAGCTTATTTTATAATAGTTGACACTGCAGCCAAGACATTCACAACAATAAAGAACCATCTCCATTCACGTGATTTACTACACGTGAGAAAGATCTTAATCGATTCCTACCAGATAAGGAAACAAGTCCCGAGTTGTCTTTCTATATTATGGAGCTATAGCAGTGATGAAAAATTATCAGATAAGAGGTCAGCCCTGTCTTCAGCGTTGCAGCCACTGAAATAAAGGTACGAAAAAATACTTCTTGCGTCATTTTTTGCAACGTAACAATAAAGAAACTTGAATTATCAGTGAAAACTGAAACAAGTGGTCTCGTACAGCAAATGTCAAACTTAACCTAACACTAAACGACGTCAATATAATCGATCGGCTCTGTAGTGTAAGTGGTACAATGTCCGAGGTTCTCAGTTGTATCTCTGTCAAGGTGAGCTGTTTGAATAATTTGTTTCACATATTTCCCTTATCCTAAAAGATGAATGTCTGCTAACTCTAGTTCTATGAACCCTGTACTTATTTGTACATGTCATTCGTCGTCCGATATGACTTAAAGTTGGAGGTTTTCCCTTATCCTGCAAGATTAATGTGTCGTAACTCTAAGCTCTATGTACCCTGTACTCATTTGAACATCATTTCATTCATCGTCCGATATGACTTATCGTTGGAGGTTTTCCCTAATCCTGAAAGATTAATGTGTCGTAACTCTAAGCTCTATGTACCCTGTACTCATTTGAACATCATTTCATTCATCGTCCGATATGACTTATCGTTGGAGGTTTTCCCTAATCCTGAAAGATTAATGTGTCGTAACTCTAAGCTCTATGTACCCTGTACTCATTTGAACATCATTTCACTCATTGTTCGATATGAACGTTGGAGGGTATAAATAATAATGAAAAACATATGCCAAGAATCAAGTACAAGATGACGCGGTGAAATACGAGGGCCGTTCAAAAAGTAACCTCCGGTTGATTGCAAAAAATTCACCAAGGTGAATAAAAATATTTTAATATATACATCTTACAACTACATCTTTGCACTATTTTTCTACATAGTCTCCATAACGATTGAGGCACTTTTCGTATCTGTTCACAAGCTTTGAAATTCCTTCTGCATAAAAACCACTCGCTTGTGCCTGGAGCCAGCCTGTGACCACAGCTTTGAGCTCTTCGTCGTCATCAAACCGCTGAGACCCGAGCCATGTCTTCATATGTATGAAGGGGTGATAATCGCTTGGCGCCAGATCTGGTCTGTAAGGTGGATGGTTGACAACGTCCCACTTGAAGGACTCAAGAAGGGCTGTTGTTCTGCGAGCAGAGTGAGGACGGGCGTTATCGTGCAAAAAAACGATACCGGAAGTCAACATACCACGGCGTTTGTTCTGTATAGCCCGTCGTAATTTTTTTAGTGTTTCACACTACACAGCACGCACTTCAAATTTGGCGGGGTTTTCTATTGCAGCACACATTTCAAACGGCCACAAACACTAAACTAGCGCAGATACGACGTTCACTCGACCACGGCTTGATGCCGACTGACCTCCTGAGTGCGTGAATACACAGATGGCGTCGCTACTCCCCCCACTACCCGCACTGTCACCGATCGGAGGTTACTTTCTGAACGGCCCTCGTATTTTTTATGGAATAGATAACAATAAAATTGGAATGTGGTTGTTCATTGACAGTTAGTTACTCGTAAATTCATATTCCTTGAAAAGTATCGCATTGTTAAGTGAAAAAAGCCGTGATGTACATTTCTTGCTTGGGAGTGAAACGTTGCATCCTTGAGACATTTGTGGACTTAAGTGTGTAATAAGTAAAGTTGAAATAGATTTTAATACATTGGAATGAGAAAATTGTTGAAATTGACTTGTTATTGAACAACGTGCAGAAAAATCAGGAAAAGTTCTCATAGAATAGCTTGACGCTCCCTGTGAGTGCTTCAGCAGTAAAGTATGCAGTGTTTGTGTGATAGTCATCAGTTGGCACGAGAACAATGGTTTGTACAGTCCAAGTTTAAGGATAATACTGTCAACCAGCAGACTGTCACTGCATACCTACTCCATTATTAGGAATTCTGTACATCGTGGATATGTTGCACAATATATCGCAAACTAAGATCGATTACGGTCGATATGTCGATACTGAGGTTATCGATCTATATCGAGATAAAGCCTCGATACTTTCACATTTTCGAATTTTTGTATTATTGAATAACTCACGCCATTTCCTGACCTGGCATTTAATTTACCGAAAATGATGATGAGAGAGGTGTATGCTCCCAAAACGTCGATTTCTAATCGTCTTTTTACCTGGCTTGTTTCTCGAGAATATCTTGAATATATTATTTGCTGTTTGTTTGAATTTCCAACCACTTATACCCAGGTGAGTCAGCTGCCTCTATAATATGCCTGTATAATACCATTAAACCAACGCTACCTTGAGAGGTAAGGTTCCCATACAAATAAGTAATCGCAGTCCTCCGACCTCCACCTCGAATCTTTACACGCGTTTTATAGCTCCTACAGTGTTTTGAGCTCGTTTCGGTGGTCTTAACACAAATAAAACAGGTGCATCTGTCATTACATTTCTGTAGGAGCTAAATACTGCCATAATTTGTGACAGAATCGAAAACAACTACATAATTCTTAGCAATTTTTGACATGGCTGTGCAACAAAAGCACGTGTTGGCTGAAGATTTAAATCTAATTTGTCCCACTGTGTAGATCTGCCATTTTGTATTCCAATGTTATTGTCAACTGATGCATATGATAGGTTGTTCCTTCAGGAGAGTGTTTAAAGGTGTGTATGAATGAACGCTAATGAATAAACGTTTGTAAACTCGAATAAAATCACTACTGCATCCTCTGTGTCTGGGTATGATGTTTTTGGAATCAACTTACATAGTGATTACTTTCTGCCCCATAGAACACTTACAGCTATTTACCCCTTCTCTGTAAAATTTTCTGCAAATCATCCATTAGAAGGCATTCAACAAAGGCGTAAGTGACAAATTGTTTAGCACGTTGCATAAATTCAAACATAAATAGGGGCAGGTGACTCAGCTGTTACCTATTTTGCTCTCATAGGAAGTCGTTATTCAGCTTTTTTTCTTTGTATCGTGGACATAGAGAATGGCAGTCAAAGCTATTATATAGCGACCAGCTCCATAACCAATTCTGTGCTCTATTGTCCTATACCCTTTGTACCACCCATAAATAAACATGCAATAAGGCGATCTCTCTCTTCTCTCTCTCTCTCTCTCTCTCTCTCTCTCTCTCTCTCTCTCTCTCTCTCTCTCTCTCTCTCTCTCTCTCTCTCTCTCTCTCTCTCTCTCTCTCTCTCTCTCTCTCTCTCTCTCTCTCTCTCTCTCTCTCTCTCTCTCGGTTGAGAGGTAAAGCGTTTGTAAGCATAGTGAGTACAGATATATTTTTATTTGAGTTTGATTTATGAGTCACTATGTTTACACTCAAACTTCACTTACTTGTTGTATAATTGAAACGTTTTCAAGATCATTCGATCTCATCCTCAGCTGTTTGGTGACTAAATGAACCTTCCTCTTCTTCCACTACTACGGAGCTCCGATCACTCTGCCATCTGATGTTAGGGGCACTAAGTTTTAAATACTTCATTTAATGCCGGGATTTCAAAATTTATAACTTTATTACGGTTTTTGTTTATGAATATTTTTTCCCAAATATCCAATTCTATGGGTGTACTTAAAGATTTTAACAGTTTAATGTTGTGGCCAATGTTGTGGTTTTCTGTCCAAAAATGGTGTGAAACTGCAGATTTTTCAACAAGTAAGTGAAGTTTGAGTGTAAACATAGTGACTCATAAATCTAACTCAAATATGAAGAATACTTCACTGTTAATAATGCTTCTACTTTTAATATTTACAGATATATTTTGTTTTGGTTGGAATGCAATATTCCCTCTTTCTAGGAGAAAAAGTGACACGATTTACTCATTATCTATAAAACAGTAATGAATGTTTATATAACATCAATTTACTGTCTATGTGTAAAGCAGTTGGAATTCCTACGGCTATAAATATTTCAGGGTCTGTCTGTAAGCATAAATAACTTCATTATCTTCCATTTGTAAGCAACAGTCATCTGGTGATAGGTAAAGTGCAATCTACAAATAATAGGTCAGTCAAGCTTAATGGTGGGTGCGTTTCTTCCCCCCAAAAGGTAGCTGTGTAAACACAACTTCAAGGCTAGAGTTCCAATGATGTTTCAAGATCACTTGTGAGAAAGGAGTTCTCCTTATAAATAATTAAAACGTTTCCGCATCCGGGGTCGTTCACAAATTTCACCTGATTTACAACATGTTTACAAACTGATCCAGTTTATTCCATCGTTCCCTTGACAAGCGCCTACTCTGTTTGTAAACAACTTGGAGAATACAAGCAGAAGTCCTCCTAGTAGGAAGTATGAGCTTCCATTGGCAAAATACCTAAGTCACGAACTATCTGTGGATTACCATTAGAACAATAGACTTTGTTATTACCTAATATACTATTTACCTACATGGAAATTCACAAAGGAATACAAATACTTTTTGATGCTTAAAATTACAAGTAGCATTACGATGTCATACAAACTGATTTCTGTAATTTCTTACTAGTATTCTGTTCACTACCACGTACATAGAAAATAGAGGAGGTATTGTACTTTAACCATAAATTCAAAATCGAGACTTTACTAGAAATACACGTTTTGAGATCAATATCGAAAGGTGGAGCCAGACTAAAAACTTCAATGTCATAGCCGGGATTTGAACTACGGATCTTCCGGTCTCTGTCCAGCTGCTCTAACCATTGAGCTACTATGGCCAACGTGCCGAAATGACATTAAATTCTCCAACTGACTCGTGTTATTTCCGGTAAACCACTAGGAGTTCTCATAAGCACATGAGACAACTACCTTAATGACGACTTACTATGCTGTCAGTACTTTAAGGCCCGGGCTTTATAGTTCGGACCACTATTAGGTACAACTAACTCGTGTTTATCCCAGTAAACCACTAGGAGTTCTCATAAACACATGAGACAACTACCTTAATGGCGACTTACTATGCTGTAAGTACTTTAAGACCCGGGCTTTATAGTTCGGACCACTATTAGGTACAACTGACTCGTGTTTATCCCAGTAAACCACTAGGAGTTCTCATAAACACATGAGACAACTACCTTAATGGCGACTTACCATGCTGTAAGTACTTTAAGGTCCGGGCTTTATAGTTCGGACCACTATTAGGTACAACTAACTCGTGTTTATCCCAGTAAACCACTAGGAGTTCTCATAAACACACGAGACAACTACCTTAATGGCGACTTACTATGCTGTAAGTACTTTAAGGTCCGGGCTTTATAGTTCGGACTACTATTAGGTACAACTGACTCGTGTTTATCCCGGTAAACCACTAGGAGTTCTCATAAGACAACTACCTTAATGACGACTTACTATGCTGTAAGTACTTTAAGGTCCGGGCTTTATAGTTCGGACTACTATTAGGTACAACTGACTCGTGTTTATCCCGGTAAACCACTAGGAGTTCTCATAAACACATGAGACAACTACCTTAATGACGACTTACTATGCTGTAAGTACTTTAAGACCCGGGCTTTATAGTTCGGACCACTATTAGGTACAACTGTCTCGTGTTTATCCCGGTAAACCACTAGGAGTTCTCATAAACACATGAGACAACTACCTTAATGGCGACTTACTATGCTGTAAGTACTTTAAGACCCGGGCTTTATAGTTCGGGCCACTATTAGGTACAACTGACTCGTGTTTATCCCGGTAAACCACTAGGAGTTCTCATAAACACATGAGACAACTACCTTCATGACGACTTACTATGCTGTAAGTACTTTAACTCCCGGGCTTTATAGTTCGGGCCACTATTAGGTACAACTGACTCGTGTTTATCCCGGTAAACCACTAGGAGTTCTCATAAACACATAAGACAACTACCTTAATGACGACTTACTATGCTGTAAGTACTTTAAGCCCCGGACTTTATAGTTCGGGCCACTATTAGGTACAACTGACTCGTGTTTATCCCGGTAAACCACTAGGAGTTCTCATAAACACATGAGACAACTACCTTAATGACGACTTACTATGCTGTAAGTACTTTAAGACCCGGGCTTTATAGTTCGGACCACTATTAGGTACAACTGACTCGTGTTTATCGCGGTAGACCACTAGGAGTTCTCATAAACACATGAGACAACTACCTTAATGACGACTTACTATGCTGTAAGTACTTTAAGCCCCGGACTTTATAGTTCGGACTACTATTAGGTACAACTGACTCGTGTTTATCGCGGTAGACCACTAGGAGTTCTCATAAACACATGAGACAACTACCTTAATGACGACTTACTATGCTGTAAGTACTTTAAGCCCCGGACTTTATAGTTCGGACTACTATTAGGTACAACTGACTCGTGTTTATCGCGGTAGACCACTAGGAGTTCTCATAAACACATGAGACAACTACCTTAATGACGACTTACTATGCTGTAAGTACTTTAAGGCCCGGGCTTTATAGTTCGGACTACTATTAGGTACAACTGACTCGTGTTTTTCCCGGTAAACCACTAGGAGTTCTCATAAACACATGAGACAACTACCTTAATGGCGACTACTATGCTGTAAGTACCTTTGTCTCCTCGCCCCTCACCCTTCCTCCCGGGTATGTCCCCTTTGGGTCTTAGGCACACTAAACTACAGATATCGGTGCCGTATCCCCTCCGTAGTAATCCCAATCCAACTGGAATAGAGAAAGCAGCAAAAATTATTTATTCAACGAATTTTTGTTTATTTATTTATTTATTTATTTATTTATTTATTTATTTATTTATTTATTTATTTATTTATTTATTTATTTATTTATTTATTTATTTATTTATTTATTTATTTATTTATTTATTTATTTATTTATTTATTTATTTATTTATTTATTTATTTATTTATTTATTTATTTATTTATTTATTTATTTATTTATTTATTTATTTATTTATTTATTTATTTATTTATTTATTTATTTATTTATTTATTTATTTATTTATTTATTTATTTATTTATTTATTTATTTATTTATTTATTTATTTATTTATTTATTTATTTATTTATTTATTTATTTATTTATTTATTTATTTATTTATTTATTTATTTATTTATTTATTTATTTATTTATTTATTTATTTATTTATTTATTTATTTATTTATTTATTTATTTATTTATTTATTTATTTATTTATTTATTTATTTATTTATTTATTTATTTATTTATTTATTTATTTATTTATTTATTTATTTATTTATTTATTTATTTATTTATTTATTTATTTATTTATTTATTTATTTATTTATTTATTTATTTATTTATTTATTTATTTATTTATTTATTTATTTATTTATTTATTTATTTATTTATTTATTTATTTATTTATTTATTTATTTATTTATTTATTTATTTATTTATTTATTTATTTATTTATTTATTTATTTATTTATTTATTTATTTATTTATTTATTTATTTATTTATTTATTTATTTATTTATTTATTTATTTATTTATTTATTTATTTATTTATTTATTTATTTGTTTATTTATTTATTTATTTATTTATTTATTTATTTATTTATTTATTTATTTATTTATTTATTTATTTATTTATTTGTTTGTTTATTTATTTATTTATTTATTCATTCATTCATTCATTCATTCATTCATTCGTTCATTCGTTCATTCATTCATTCATTTATTTATTTATTTATTTATTTATTTATTTATTTATTTATTTATTTATTTATTTATTTATTTATTTATTTATTTATTTATTTATTTATTTATTTATTTATCTATTTATTTATTTACGTCCTGCACTTCAAGTCACATTGGACGAAAACAAGTTCATGTGATTGCTGCAATATTTATTTTCTTCTACATTTAAATTTGTTTTTACGCTGCAATTATCAATATAATTAAATGTGTGCCAACTAACTTATGAAGTAAAGGTATTTAGTTTAGGTACAACAGGCTTCTATTTAATCTTTGTGTCAGTGAAGTATGTAACTGATTAGTTACTCAAAGAGAAGTGAGCTATACATTACCTGTGCATATTTTCAGGGGTGCAGCCTGGGAGGACGCATTTCTGGACACCGTGGGTCGCGCTGAAGATGCCCACGTGTTCAAGTACATCTCCACTGCTCGCTTCGCGTCTCGAACTCTGGACATCGAGCTGGAACGCAACACCAGGACGGTGGTGCCGTACTTCAGCACGACGTTCCTCATCATGGCGGTGTTCTCCATGTCGGCGTGCATGATGAGCGACTGGGTACGATCCAAGCCCTGGCTGGGACTTCTAGGCAACATCTCCGCCTGCATGGCCACAGCGGCCGCCTTCGGGGTCACCATGTACCTCGGGGTCGAGTTCATCGGCATCAACCTCGCGGCACCTTTTCTCATGCTCGGTAAGATACTTTCAACTGTATTTTGTTTAATATTGCCTGTGACTCAAACATCTATTTTAAAATATTGTACTGACGACTACTGGTTGCTGACATATCACTGTATAAATAGTATAGACAAAAACTAAAACATACATACGCATATACATAGGTTGCAATCAACTCCTTAAAATGTAGAATAAATATATTACTTACATGCATATGTGTATCAAGCAATAAAACATGCAAATATGCAAAAATTCGAGCTTTAGTCATATATAATGTTGGGTTTACGGGGGTAGTCCAAAAACTTTCCGACCTCAACATGAAGGTGGCAGCACTCCTAAGTAAAAGTTGTTCATCTGTTGACAGTTCCTCACCAAAGTTTCAGCTATTTTGGACGCTCAGTTGTTATGTAACAGACGTTTGAATGACTTGATGTGTGTATTTTTATGAAAATGGATAAAATCGAGTATCGAGCTGTCATTAAATATTTGTGTTTGAAAGTCAATACGCTTACGCAAATCAAAGATGAGCTGGATTCTGTGTATGGGGACTCAGCACCATCATTTACCACAGTGAAATTTTGGGCAGCTGCAATTAAACGTGGCCGTAAGAGCTTGGGAGACGATGAACGTTCGGGACGTCTAAAAATTGCAACTACCGACGAAAACATCGCCAAAATTTACCAAATGGTGCTAGACGATCGCCGAATTAAACTGAGAGAGATAACAGAGGCTATGAATATGTCAAAAGAACGTGTTTGTCACATATTAAATCAACATTTAGACATGAGAAAGCTGTCTGCACGTTGGATACCACGTTTACACACGTTAGAGCAAAAGCGTGTTCGAATGAACATTTCCAACGCTCTGTTGGCGCAGTTTAGGCGCAATATATCCGAGTTTTGGCACCGATTAATTACTGTAGATGAAACTTGGATACACCATTATATTCCGGAAACAAAAATACAGTCCAAACAGTGGACTGCAAAGGGTAAACCGGCTCCAATAAAAGGAAAATACTATTTTTTTCGACTCGGAAAGGGATGGCAACTGTTTTTTGTAATAGTCATGGAGTTATTTTAATCAATTATCTTCAAAAAGGAGAAACCATTACAGGAGAATACTACGCATGATTACTTTACAAGCTGAAGGCAGAACTTGCGGAAATACGGCCACATTTGCAGAAAAAGAAAATCCTTTTTCACCAAGACAACGCACCATCTCACACCTCTGCGGTTGCAATGACGAAAATCCAAGAATTACGGTTTGAACTGCTTAACTCACCAGATCTAGCCCCAAGCGACTTCTTTTTGTTCTCTCATCTGAAAATTGCGCTCGGAGGACAGAGATTTACATCAAATGAAGAGGCAATCACCTTCGTGAACAATTATTTTACAGAGAAAAACGCCGAGTACTATTAGGATGGGTTTCAAAGATGGGAACATCGCTAGATGAAGTGTGTAGAATTAAGAAGACTATGCTGAAAAATAAAAAAAAAAAAAAAAAAAAAAAAAAATTCTGCAAAAATGTGTTGTATCTTTATTAGGTCGGAAACTTTTCAGACAACCCTCGTATAAGATGTTTGAAAACTTGAAGCAGTTGCTTTGAAGCAACTACCCAATTGATCACACTGAAGGAGGTTGACAAAAGACAAACAAAACACAGTCACAATTGGGCTTGCGCGATGAATGCAGATGAGAGGAAATGAAGCCGTAACATATACGGCAACCAAGGCTCTCCTCTCACTTTCACCATTATTGACGAAATAATCCTCTGGTACAAAAAAGAAAGGAGCATCGCATTTTAATGCAATACGGGAAAGGCCACTGCACGCTATATTACAGTCGACGGCCTCTTATGTGTTATTTCATGCTTTTTTCTCGAATGGCCTTATTTTCATATCTAGCTGTTAATAATTACTGATGACGTCATACCTTGGCACTTTAGTAACGTTTACCTAAAACTTTCCAAGAATTGCATGTTGTTATAGCGATTATTTATCCATCTTTATTTGTATTTTTACTTTTTCCAGTACGTAACCATACTGTACAGGAAATATTGCATTCCAAACAAAACTTCAGTATCGAAAATACACGTTTTGAGGCAACCTGTCACTCTGTAAAGCGTGCCTACATAACCTTGATGTTAAAATGAAACAAACATTGTCTAAAAAATGAGATTTTCATTTCTATGTAATGAGATATTGCCAATGCC
Source organism: Mantis religiosa (assembly GCA_030765055.1). Lineage (NCBI taxonomy): Eukaryota > Metazoa > Arthropoda > Insecta > Mantodea > Mantidae > Mantis > Mantis religiosa. The sequence continues at coordinate 15,863,303 of CM060952.1, forward strand.
ATGCGTTTACGAGCTTTGCTAAGCCTGAATGAAAAGGAATTCAGCGACCAATTCCAGAAAATTCATTATATACATTTAACTAGGCATCAAAATTTTTTGAACAATGAAATGTCCTTATTAAAATTGTTAGAGCCGTTTTTGTGCAAATTAAAACTTTCGAAAGAAAATGTAAATGTTAAGAGTAAGAATTTTTGCAGTTCTCCGTAAATTTGTAAATTCCGGATATAGACAATACGAGGGTCAACTATTAAGTCCCAAGCCACACAGTAAAAAAACATTTCATTTCTTTATTTCTGAACATAATCTCCAGAAAGGCTGTCATATCGGTATTCTAAATTCTTAAACCATCTCTGTAATACGATGTATCATGATCCTCAAAATAACTGTTTACCGCATCAATGTCCTCGTTGTTGTTGTCAAATCTTCGTCCTCCAAGACATTTTTGGAGCTTCGGTAACAGGTGATAATCACTGGGTGCTAGATCTGGCGAATAAGGTGGATGTTCATGCAGTTCAAACTTTAATTCACACATTTATCCCATTTCAATGACTGAACGATTGGTCGGAGCATTGTCGTGAAGAAACAAATGCTAAATGAGATTTTTTCGTTTCACCTCATCACTTAAACGTTTCAGTAAGCTTCTGTAGTAGTCACTAGTGATACTTTTACTCTTTCCCCAGTAATCAATAAAAATAATTCCCGATACATCCCAGAAAACTCTCGCCATAACCTTGTTAGCTGATAAAACTGACTTTGTCTTCTTTGGAATTAGTTCACCTGACATAATCCACTGTTTTGTCCGTGATTTACTTTCTGGAGTGTAGTGAAGTATCCAAGTAATATCCAAGTAAATACCCTGATGATGGGAGAGGTGTACGCTCTCGAAACGTCGATTTCTAAACGTTTTTTCAGCTGACTTGTTTCACGGGGTTGGGTTTGGGATTTCGGAGGGGATTCGGTACGTAGGCCACCATGCTGGGTCAATTGTGTCTATGTACCCAAGTGGGGACACCCCCGGGAGTAAGGATGAGGCGAGAGGAGACAGAGGGAGGCCAACCTAAGGATCCACGATAGTACAGAGGGCAGGGTCCCTACAGTTTACTTGGATAGAGACTTCCTCCGACAAGTCAGGACAACGAACTCGCTCCCCTACAGCAGGACGACAACGAGCCCAGCATTCGAGTCCTAATGGTATCAAGGCAGGCGATCCGAGTCCCAAAGGTCCCTACAGTTTACTTGGATAGAGACTTCCCCGACAGACCAGGACAACGGACACGCTCCCCTACAGCAGGACGACAACGAGCCCAGCATTCGAGTCCTAATGGTACCAAGGCAGGCGATCCGAGTCCCAAAGGTCCCTACAGTTTACTTGGATAGAGACTTCCCCGACAGACCAGGACAACGGACACGCTCCCCTACAGCAGGACGACAACGAGCCCAGCATTCGAGCCCTAATGGTACCAAGGCAGGCGATCCGAGTCCCAAAGGTCCCTACAGTTTACTTGGATAGAGACTTCCCCCGACAGACCAGGACAACGGACACGCTCCCCTACAGCAGGACGACAACGAGCCCGGCATTCGAGCCCTAATGGTACCAAGGCAGGCGATCCGAGCCCCAAAGGTCCCTACAGTTTACTTGGATAGAGACTTCCCCCGACAAAGCAGGACAACGAACTCGCTCCCGTACAGCAGGACGACAACGAGCCCAGCATTCGAGCCCTAATGGTACCAAGGCAGGCGATCCGAGCCCCAAAGGTCCCTACAGTTTACTTGGATAGAGACTTCCCCCGACAGACCAGGACAACGGACACGCTCCCCTACAGCAGGACGACAACGAGCCCAGCATTCGAGCCCTAATGGTACCAAGGCAGGCGATCCGAGCCCCAAAGGTCCCTACAGTTTACTTGGATAGAGACTTCCCCCGACAGAGCAGGACAACGAACTCTCTCCCCTACAGCAGGACGGCAACAAGCCCAGCAGCCGAGCCCTAATGGTACCAAGGCAGGCGATCCGAGCCCCAAAGGTCTCTACAGTTTACTTGGATAGAGAGTTCCCCCGACAGGCCAGGACAACGAACTCGCTCCCCTACAGCAGGACGACAACGAGCCCAGCAGCCGAGCCCTAATGGTACCAAGGCAGGCGATCCGAGTCCCAAAGGTCTCTACAGTTTACTTGGATAGAGACTTCCCCCGACAGAGCAGGACAACGAACTCGCTCCCCTACAGCAGGACGACAACGAGCCCAGCAGCCGAGCCCTAATGGTACCAAGGCAGGCGATCCGAGTCCCAAAGGTCTCTACAGTTTACTTGGATAGAGACTTCCCCCGACAGGCCAGGACAACGAACTCGCTCCCCTACAGCAGGACGACAACGAGCCCAGCAGCCGAGCCCTAATGGTACCAAGGCAGGCGATCCGAGTCCCAAAGGTCTCTACAGTTTACTTGGATAGAGACTTCCCCCGACAGAGCAGGACAACGAACTCGCTCCCCTACAGCAGGACGACAACGAGCCCAGCAGCCGAGCCCTAATGGTACCAGGCAGGCGATCCGAGCCCCAAAGGTCCCTACAGTTTACTTGGATAGAGACTTCCCCCGACAGGCCAGGACAACGAACTCGCTCCCCTACAGCAGGACGACAACGAGCCCAGCAGCCGAGCCCTAATAGTACCAGGCAGGCGATCCGAGCCCCAAAGGTCCCTACAGTTTACTTGGATAGAGACTTCCCCCGACAGGCCAGGACAACGAACTCGCTCCCCTACAGCGGGACGACAACGAGTCCAGCAGCCGAGCCCTAATGGTACCAGGGCAGGTGATCCGAGCCCCAAAGGTCCCTACAGTTTACTTGGATAGAGACTTCCCCCGACAGAGCAGGACAACGAACTCGCTCCCCTACAGCAGGACGACAACGAGCCCAGCAGCCGAGCCCTAATAGTACCAGGCAGGCGATCCGAGCCCCAAAGGTCCCTACAGTTTACTTGGATAGAGACTTCCCCCGACAGGCCAGGACAACGAACTCGCTCCCCTACAGCGGGACGACAACGAGTCCAGCAGCCGAGCCCTAATGGTACCAAGGCAGGCGATCCGAGCCCCAAAGGTCCCTACAGTTTACTTGGATAAAGACTTCCCCCGACAGAGCAGGACAACGAACACGCTCTCCTACAGCAGGACGACAACGAGCCCAACAGTCGAGCCCTAATGGTACCAGGCAGGCGAACCGAGTCCCAAAGGTCCCTACAGTTTACTTGGATAGAGACTTCCCCCGACAGGCCAGGACAAGGAACTCGCTCCTCTACAGCGGGACAGCAACGAGCCCAGCAGCCGAGCCCTAATGGTACCAAGGCAGGCGATCCGAGTCCCAAAGGTCCCTACAGTTTACTTGGATAGAGACTTCCCCCGACAGACCAGGACAACGAACTCGCTCTCCTACAGCGGGACGGCAACGAGCCCAGCAGCCGAGCCCTAATGGTACCAAAGCAGGCGATCCGAGCCCCAAAGGTCCCTACAGTTTACTTGGCTAGAGACTTCCCCCGACAGAGCAGGACAACGAACACGCTCTCCTACAGCAGGACGACAACGAGCCCAGCAGCCGAGCACTAATGGTCCCAGGCAGGCGTTCCTAGTCCCAAAGGTCCCTACAGTTTACTTGGATAGAGACTTCCCCCGACAGGCCAGGACAAGGAACTCGCTCCCCTACAGCGGGACGACAACGAGCCCAGCAGCCGAGCCATAATGGTCCCAGGCAGGCGATCTGAGCCCCAAATGTCCCTACAGTTTACTTGGATAGACTTCCCCCGACAGGCCAGGACAAGGAACTCGCTCCCCTACAGCGGGACGACAACGAGCCCAGCAGCCGAGCCCTAATGGTACCAAGGCAGGCGATCCGAGCCCCAAAGTTCCCTGGCTGTCGGTCCCTAAATAGTCCCAACAGAGGCGTGGAGATCGACAACCGACCTACCGGAGAAGGAAGTACTTTTCCTCAGAGCATATCATTCTATCATGCACCGCCGAGACTCCCGCCGACACTTCTACCCTGAAAGAGACCACCAGATGAGATGATGTGACATGATAATGGAGATGAAATGGTGGGACAGGAAATTCGGAGGATGTAATTAACCTACCCAGCATTCGCCTAGCGAAAATAGCCATGGGTCAGGTAGGTCGGCGACGGGACTCGAAACCAGGCCTGGCGAATGCGGGCCTGAGCCATTCTGCTAGATACACTGCAATCTTTGCTGGAGTATAAAACAGCTCCAGTAAGTGGAGACCGCACTGAGCTGAGTGTAACACGAGCCTGTATGTGGGCTGACGAAGAAGTAGCGTGGGACATCAGCATCCTCCACGTGCAGGAAATGTACCACTTACTTCCTCTTTCAGACAAAACATACAACCTCAATAGTATTGTGTTCCATCCAAATAACTAAAAGAGGACATTCGCCCGAAATAAGCATTTCTAAAACATAACTCAAAACAAAACCTGGGAAAATCCTGAATACAGAAATGTTCAAGAAAATCTGTCCACCCAACTACTCTTTATATAGAAAAAAATTCGCTATTTTTAATTTTCTCACAAAAAAAGAACTTAACATTTTCATTTTTTGTCTGTAATTTTCGTCCTCTAACCTTAAGTCATATCGGACGATGAATGAAATGAGTGAAATGATGCTCAAATGAGTCCGGAGTCCATGGAGCTTAGAGTTACCGGACATTCATGTATCAGGATAAGGGTAAACCCCGGAAAAACCTTATCCAGATAACTCACCCTGACCGGGATTCGAACTCGGGACCTGTGGAGATTTTCATTAAAATTATATACATTTAAAATATTGTCATAAATAAAATTTATACAGTGAAACCTCGTTAACCCGGATGTCCGGATAACCCCGACCAGTTTCGAATATGTATGTTGTTTAGTGTAATAAGTTTTAATAATATTCAAGATATTCTCCAAAACAAGCCAAGTGATTACAAATAGACGTTTCGGGAGTATACATCTCTCCCATCAGAATATTTATAAAATATTATAACCACAAAATTGAGATAACACAAAAAACAACGACAAAAGACTACTAATATCGGCATCACTGAACAAAAGACTGCAGTAAATTAAATGCCAGGTCAGGAGATGGCGTGAGTATAGAAAATTAATTAGGTCATAGAAACGTAACTACTTAACTTGATGATGAAGCTGTATAGACTTGCACTTCTTAAGTCGATGGATTACCATCGGTTTTCAAGAAGAGCTCAACTTCTTTTATGTAATTTATTTCCTCCAACGTTAAGTCATATCAGACGATGAATAGAATGGGTGAAATGATGCTCGAATGAGCCCAGGATCCATAGAGCTTATAGTTACCCGACATTCGTCTATCAGGATAAGGGAAAGCCTACAGAAAAATGTTATCCAGATAACTTACCCTGACCGACATTCGAACTCGCGACCTCTTGAACGTGATGCAGACACGCTACCATCTACGCAACCGAAGCGGGAGAGGAGCTAAATTGAAATTCAACATCACGATTAAGCTTGCTTCTCTCAGAGAAAATGGCCAAAGCCTCCTTAACTCTCCGCTCCCAGTAACTGTTGTGTCGTCTCCCGAAAATTGGCTCTATGGTCGTTATCAAAACAATGCTCTGCCAGCCCAGACTTCTCAGGTTGTATTAAACGAATGCTCCGTTCATGTTCGATTATTCTAGTAGCGATGGTCCTTCCGGTTTGTCCTATATACGGTGTCCCACATTCATAGGGAATGCAGTACACTCCCGGAACTTGGTATTCCACTTTGCCTTTCACCGGTCTCAACAGATGTTTAATCTTCGGAGGTGACTTGTGGATGTTGCTGATGTTGTATTTGGTGAGAATTCTGCTGATTCACCTGGCTTGTTTTTCGACAATATCTTGAATATATTCGTCCTAAGGAAAGCTTCAGGTCTTATTTTAAGTGAACACTTGTTTTACAGATGATAAATTACTATTCCCATTAGGTACATTGCTCTAAATCTCTTGCTAGTACTACAGACTAGTTTGTAGTACAGTACAAATACATAGAGTATTACAGTACATACAGTGTATGTGTTTTAGGCAATAGTGGGCCGGTAATCATTTCTAAACTACACTAAAAATATTTCGATGTTATATACGTTTTTTTACAGTTTTCCCGTTATTCTCTGGCCCTGCTCACAGCTGATCCGGATAAACTAGGTTCTCCTGTATAGTGCAGCTTTTTATGTAAATGAGGTACTTTTTATTTTAAAATAAATCAAAATTTAGTTTTAGTTGCACTATGAGTACAAGGCGTAAAATCTGATACCGTGATCGGCAATCCATTTCTCACTAGAGCAGGACAACGATGTGCAATAGCAAGAATGGAGTCTCTGTTTTAGCCACCCACAAGTTCCAGGTACTCTCAACACCAAGGGGAAATCTTTCCCTTGCTATAACATGCAAGCCACCGTGTCTGGTACTGCAATCCTGAAACATCTTCATGCACGGATTGGGTCTTCGCCTGTTCCGATCTCATCACCTTCTTGATCTTCCTTCTCTAGGTTTATACATCATTGCCACCCTATTAAATCCTGGCCAACAGATGAACGAAGTATGGGGGCTTCTTTGTTATCTAAGTCCAGTAACAGTTCAATATAATTTCCTTTCGTCCTGACCAAATTGCTGTTTGGATATTCCTGCATATGCTCATAACTGACAGCTTGTGGACTTATAAATATCGAGTTTAAATAATGTACACCAGTGAACATTATCTTAAAAAACTTAAAATAAAAAGTTTTACTTGAAATTTAACTTGGTTGCTTAGTTCATATCGACCATGAAGAATAAAATGATTATCAAACCAGTCATCTGTTAAGCTACAATTCTTTACTCAGGATAACTCACCCCAACGAAGGTTCGCACCGTGATCCTGTTGAATGTGAGACAGATACTGCTCTACCCTCACACTAAAGAAGTTGACGACTGATTTGTGGGAGAGGGCACCATTATATGCCATCTTTCATATCTGCGGCTGTTTACCTTAGAAACAATTGAACATCAATATCTATGTTCACTTACGTTATATAGTGTTGATCTTTTGGTTAGATCTAGTTTTCATTATTACATTAAATTCACAAACGCAATCTATAATGTTTCCAAACTGTTGGGAAGGTTGGTAATACTGCTGACTAAAGAGAAATGTCCCAGCACCGAGCCAAGAATCAATGCAGGGCCTCCAGTTTGAGGTTAGCATGTCACCTACCAGTTTTATCAATCCATCCAGCAAAATGACTCGTAAAACAAAGTTTCTTAAATCAAAATTATGAAATTATGACTAACAAGATAAATCATTGACCTCAAACGATTGGAACCGCACGAAAACTGGTTTAGAATAACCATCGATCAGAAACAAAGCAGTAATCAAGGATATTTCATGCAAAACATTGCATTCCAACTCAAATCTCGTTTTAATATACAGAAATAGAGGTAACAAGATATCAATAACATAGGAGAGAAATTATCGTAATTCAGCGTGTCATTAAATTGATAACACCACCAAAACCCCTCTGCTTAAAGTATTATTGATAAGAGCAAAACACACATATACTGCACATTCGATATGCTCATATTAGTGTATTCAAAGTGTAGATGCGTACGATTAAGTGGCTAAAACAAATTGAAAGAGAATAATGTGCATACCTTATTAAAGCTACATTTCGAATCACCTTCGCATTCAGTCCAATATCGAAAGGCACACAAATTACATTTGCAAATGATGATATGCTACATCAGCTTCATAACCTGCCTTTTCACCATAGTCTTATACGTTGGTATAGAAAATTGACTATAAATCACATAAATCAAAGAGTGATTTTTTTTTTTTTTTTTTTTTTTTTTTGTAATTTTCGTCCTCCAACGTTAAGTCATATCGAAAGATGAATGGAATGGGTTTAATGATGCTCAAATGAGCCCGAGGTCCATAGAGCGTAGAGTTACCCGACATTCATCTTTCAGGATAAGGGAAAACCCCGGAAAACCTTATCCAGGTAACCCACCCTGACCGAGATTCGAACTCGGGACCTCTTGAGCATGAGGCAGACATTCTACCACCACGCCACCGAGGCGGGCTCACAGAGTGAAGTTTGATGTTGAAATGACGATCATGTATCGTATATTCACTTGTGATTCAACACATTGTAGTCTTACAAAATTAGAAATTCTTCTGATGTGTAAAGTGATAAAGTTTATATTGGAAAGACAAAACGTAATTTGGAAACCAGAACGAAAGAACATTTTCGTAACATTATTATAAACAAACTGATGAATCAGCCGTAGCAGATCATTTTAGGTCATTTATGAAATAAATCCTGAAGTTAAATTATTAAAACAATTAAATGGTCCGATAGATTTAATGGTTTGGGAAAAAATATTTATTTTAAAAAACAAACATCGTGTAATTAATTTTGAAATACCGGCAGTCGATTCTGTTTTTAAATTTGTTTTATTTTCAGATTTTGATAGTACTAACAAGAACATATCAACATCTAGCGTTCGTAACGATGACGACAGTTTTGTTGTTTCCGGCTGAGGATGTGTAAAAGTTTCACATGAAATCGCGATCCTGGACAATTTATAAGAAAAGTGTCATCAATTCTTATAAGATAAGTGAAGTTTTACGTTACAAATTATTATATTTGTATATCTTTTGATGTAGCTTATATCGCTGGCTCTAATCAGAGAAGTACGAAGTTTTGCATGGAAATGACCCAGATCTCTGTTGTTTTAATTCTCGTTTGTTACTGTAAATATGTTTTCGTGCGGTTCCGAGCTTTCGAGGTCAAAGGTGTTCCTTGTAAGAGAATGATGTTAGATATACTAAAGCGGGTGTAAATTGTTTGTTTGCCAGGTATTGGAATAGATGACACGTTCGTGATGCTGGCCGCATGGAGACGAACCCCGGTCCATCTGCCCGTGCCCGAGAGAATGGGCCGGATGCTGAGTGAGGCTGCAGTCTCTATCACCATCACGTCAGTAACTGATATGATCAGCTTCTGGATTGGCATTATTAGTCCATTCCAATCTGTCCGCATCTTTTGTACATACTCAGGTAAGGCGTTCAACTTATTTCTACAGTTGTATAATATGAAATAAAATATATAAATAAAAAATAAAGCTACATAGATACATTGTTTTCAATCAGTAAGGTACATGCAGTTTACTTTGAGTTTAAACATTAACTTAATGGAAATAATCATTTCGTCCACAATAGCCGTGTGTAGGCTAAGGTTTGATTGAGTAGTCACACTGTTCCATCAATTTACCTGAATGACATACTGTTTTAACTATGAAACATAACAACATTACGCGGATATTTTGAAAGTATACCTAATAATTACGAGATGTACATATGTAAATAGTAACTAGAAGTTGCGCGCCATCTGTTAACTCGTCCGGTACTTCGTACTTCGTGAGACTGCCGCTAGAACGAATGGCTGAAACCTGAGAGGACCAATCGTAACAAGGATAAAGTGACGTCTTTAAGTTTGAAGTTGTCCAAAGCTTTTATATTGTGTGCAATGCAACTTTCGAAGCAAATTCCCTGGTTCTGTGCTTTAGTAATTTTGTAACACTGTGTTTTCTATGATCACAGAATGATTCCTTTTACAAAAATGCGACTGCGCTTGTACAACGTAGTGTACAACTTGTAGGTACAACAGAATGAAACTTGATCTGGATTAACAACTCCATATTCGTCGCTCGCTGTTACTCTGCTCATACGTCTCGAAGTTGGCAAGTTATCCCAATCATCCTTCTTTTAAACCAGTTCTGTGTCCAGATTTAGTCCACCGTTATATGCGCCCTGGTTGTCGGACACGCCCCATGGGAATAAGAATTCGGGATCTCCTACATTCGAATGGCCTCCGAATGCCTCGCGTGGAGAGGTCGTCCATCTGCCCTTATCCTGCATGGCAGCTCGATCGTGCGCTGTTCGATCTCGCTCTTTCAAGCAACTTTTTGCCGAACTACTGAGCCGTTACCCTAACTATGTTCCGGTCTTTACAGACGGTTCTCAGTTAGGTAGCACTACGGGTTGCGCGTTCTTCATTAACGGTGAGGCTCATAAATTTCGCCTTCTGGACTCCACTTCAGTTTTCTCCGCAGAGCTGTATGCCATCTTCTATTTGCTCCTTTTTATTTGCAAGTTAGCTCCTGGCTCTTTTATTGTCTGCACTGACTCTCTAAGTGCTCTTCAGGCCTTGCAACAGCACACTGCCGCTCACACACTTGTTTTAAAAATACAGGCCCAGATCTCGCAAATGCTCAGTCGAGGATACAATTTTGTTTTTACTTGGACCCCAGGCCATGTTGGGATTTCCGGGAACGAGGAGGCGGACGCGGCTGCTAAGTCCGCTTGCCGTTTGCCCCGGAGTTTAACCACTACGGTGCCATACCAGGATGTTCAACGTTTTTTCCGTCGCCAACTCCTATCTGCTTGGCAGCACTCCTGGACAGCTTTGGAAGGCACACAACTCCGGGCAATAAAGGAGAGCGTACAACCCTGGCTAACTTCCTGCAGAGATAACCGGCGAGCCGAGGTGATACTCACCCGGCTGAGAATTGGACACACACGAGCGACTCATAGCCATTTGTTAAGAGGGCAACCGGCCCCTGTGTGTGCTCCATGTGCAGTACGCCTCACTGTGCGGCATGTATTGCTGGATTGCCCGCAGTACGCCCGCGTTCGCCAGTCTTTGGGCTTGGCAGCTAACTTGCCCGGTGTTTTAGGTGACGACCCAGTGGCCGTGGATAAGGCACTGCGGTTTGTTTTTAAAATCGGTTTTAATAAACAAGTCTCACTTGTATTTTATATTTATTAATTTTAGAGCTTTTAAATTATTAGGACTGGGATGAGTTTTTATATACTTTTAATAGTTGAGTGTTTTTATTTTATTTTACCTTTTTAGCTTGATTAGTGTAGCTTTTAGGTTTTAATGTTGACTTCGGGCCCAAATGACCTTGTTGTCGACGGGCCCTAAAAAACCACACACTCACTCACTTAACAAGAATTACGTAGATAGAGTAGGGGAATATGGGGTAACAGTGGGACCCACAAAACTTTGTGCTGTAATATATTTAATATCAGAAATCATGTTTACATGAACAATGGTAATGCATATATCAACATCGTTTGTTGCGTATTCCATTTAATGTGAATGGCAGTACATTTCACAAAATACGGTTTTTCCCGTATCCGGGGCAAACCCGCGCAGTGTTACCACGCCGTCAGTTAAACAGTGAGAGGAATAAAACATGAGGCAAGCCTTCATTTGTACTAAGAACGTCGTATTGCGCATTAACACTCCATCAGACTTGTGTAAAGTTCGATCCCTGGTCACTAGCCATGACAAGCCGAACGCTACGTCCCCTACCTCATTTCGTCTCACAGGACCGTGTGTCTGTTGACTTCTATGTGGCTTCTTTAGGTCGCTGCGAGCGTTACGTTACCTAATAATATTTATACCACGTGATATATATTTATTTCCATTTCAATTACAAATTATTTATTATACATTTACATATTTATTAATACACTGAGTTGCTGTTTCCCCTTGGGCCCAATAGACTCAAACTCTGAGGTTGTAGAGCTAATGGGTCCCTATTGGCATCTTATATAAAATACTTTTCGTCATTTTCGTCATATTTACTTATCTTCCTCAACCATTTGGTTGTCACTTTGCTCAAAGTTCCGCATTTCAATTAAATTTGTCCTAGTTTTGAAGCTAATTATTGGGCGAACAAAGGAGTTCCACTTTGAAGCAACAATATATGTGGCGTTTAGTTCAAGGTAAAGAAATGAGATTTTTCTCAGGGTATGCGTGGATATATATGAGTAAGGATGGTTTTAATGACACTGGAATGCCCGTTTCAAACTGCTTTAATGACTGCTTCTTTTATTATTACATTAAACTCGAAGTTGCCGACCAGGGGTTACCAATATCACTGTTTAAAGTTACTGAAGGCGGAATGCTTATTACTCGAATATACTTAATTAGTTACGTATAAACGGACAAATAACTTCTCTCATCACTTCTGGTCTCCCTCGACCAAGACAGAAGAAGTGGACTGCCCTAATCGGCCTCACGCCGTGGACTGACCCAATGTCCACAGATGCGCGTGGGTGTATCGCTTTCACTTTCTGGAAGCCCCTTATTCAACCAAAGATTCCCTTTGTGATTATTTTGTCATACCATTATGAAGGGTCCGAAGAATAGCCCATTCAACAAGTCAAGTGCTATCCTTTAGAAATCTGCTAAGGACACTGTTTCTTACATTTCTTTTGTTATAACAACTGAACCAACTGCACCTGTTCGTGTTGTAACAAACATGCAAGACTCCTTTGAAATTGTGGCAAGTCGTGGTGTCGTAGTTCGGCTCAATTATTTGGCAGGGGCTTGACTCCTAGGGTTGTCAGCATCGCTAATAAAATTTGAAGAATATCGATGTCCTCGGCTGCTCTCGGAGTTGTCCTAATATTTATGAATATAGGATCAGTGGCAAGGATCTCTTGATACAGGACGTTCTGGGTGGATCAATCAGGGTACTTGGAAAGAAACACAGGTTTATTCTCTTATGACGATCGGTTGTATTTCAATTACTCTCGAAATACATGCTAATTAGGCGAACTCTGAATGGTAGGTTTCGCATTTGCGTGGTAGCACTCCCGTGTATATAACACAAGTCGTCGGATTAGCACCTGGGTCTGGGTCTGGGTAGGGGAATTCTGGGTCTACTTACACCCAAGGCTGCTTTAGGGCTTATTTCGCCCTCTTCAGCCAGAATATTATTTGTTTGGGAGAGGCAGATGGCTTTTTGTTATTGTTATATATATTATTTTTTATATTTTTATATTTATTTATTTATTTATTTTATTTATTTATTTATTTATTTATTTATTTATTTATTTTACTTTTTTGTATATATATACTTTTTTTACTTTGAATTTTTTGAACATGTTCTAGGATATTCTACATAGTGAGAAATGTATCCGTAGGTCGTCAGATGAGTTTTCCTAGGTTATCGCAGAAGTTGTCGTAGGTGCTGTTGTATTTTCTGTTCTTCTTCTTCTTTTTCTTGTTCGTACTGTTTAATGATGGTTGTTAGAGGAGGTTCTTACTCTGATGCATCTGGCTTTGCTTATAATTCCTTGCGGCGTCAATGATGTTCTGTCTATGGGTTCGGTCCTTTGCGTTGTCCATGTATTTGGTGGTATTCTTTCTTATCGTTTCTTCTATACTTGTAGATTTTGCTATTTCATAGACTTCGTTGCTCCTGGACCATGGTGGTAGCTTCATTGCTATGCGTAGGCATTTCCGTTCATATCCGGATATCCGGTGATGGGCGATAAGGTGATTGCAGCGTAGGTAAGTGTTGGTCTAATTATGGTTTTGTAGATCTGTGTTAAGGTGCTTGGGGCTAGTCCTTCCTTTCCTATTTTCGCCAAGAGCCTTAGGCATGATGTTGCTGCTTTTGCCTCTTGAAGTTTGTTTTGGTAATGCGTACAGGTTGATAGCTTTTCGGTTAATGTCACTCCAAGGTATTTAACTTTCTTCTGGGTCGGTATGTCGTGATTGTTGTAGGAAATGGTGGAAGCTCTGTAGGTTTCTTTGGCTTGTATACGGAAAATTATGTATTGTGTTTTTGCCGGGTTTATGGTTATTCTCCACCTGTTCGCCCATTTGTTGAAGATTGCGAGCTACCCCGCACTAACTAGCTTTAATTGAACGCGATCTCTTTAGCTTACTCGTCCGTTCCTTAAAGAACGCGATTTCTGCCTTCGTGCCGTTATCACGACGATCTCGGTCAACCCTCAGCCACCGAATGATTTAATGACCGCGATTTCTGTCCGTGTGCTATCACACGACGGTCTCGGTCGACCCTCAGCCACCGACTGAAGTTTAGATATGTATTTTTCTCAAGATGGTTATATGACACTTCGCTTCTAAGATGTCCCCTTCCTGTCAAACTATGTTTGAAAGCAAACGCCAGCTGTGACCTTTCAAATTTATGGTTGCGGTCAGATTTCCTAGGGGAGGAAGAATCCTACCGTTCAGAGCTGGTAACAATCTCGACACTGCCCACACAAGATATTTGCTCCAGTACACGTATACATTCCTTTAATATACAACTAATCTCCCATACATTCCTTAACAGCTAATGAATCAACTCGAAGAGGAGAGTGCCGTTTCAAAATCTATCATGATTCTTTATACATTGCAATTCTTGATTTCGGTATCAGTTTTTACACTTATTAACTTCATTGCTTGAATTTCTTTTGGTAGCCTTGCCTATCTTCTCCGTAAGCAATCTAGTTTCTTCACATACTAAAAGAAAATGTCATTCTTTATCTCTTTGGTGACACAATGGGCATTTCTCCAGATCCCTCCCTCTTCCCACCACCCCTGTTCTGGCCCATGCAAAGACTTCTCTTGCTGCTTTATCACAAATATCAATGTACTTTTCCCTGT